>CAJINV010000004.1:6786357-7208606 GCA_905178155.1 Amoebophrya sp. A120 | reverse complement strand
ATCTAGAACGGGCGGTCGCTCCGCGCCCGCCGGCCCGGCGACGAGGGGGTGCAAGGGGGAGCGAGGGAGAAAGAACCTACAGGGTAGCGCCTAGCGCTACAGCATGAAACCATGCTTGCGCGACAGGCGAAAAAAAGAAACAACAGCGCCCCTGGCCTTCCTCCCTCGGTCGGCGGGAACGAAAGAAATGTAGGTAGAGAGAAGGCCGCGAGGCCCAAGAAGGAGCGGTAGGGGGCGCACAGCGCAGCCCCTGTCCGAGCCGCCACAAACAGGTCCGGCGGAGAGCGTGCCACGACCCTTTTCGACGGCCCGGGAGGCGTGTCCCAGGAAGGAGAACGAAAATAGCGCGCCGACGGCCGAAAGACTAGAAATACGGCCGGCGCCAAGCAAAGATAAAGCAGAGCAGGCAGGAGGGCAGCGGGAAGGCAGGGAGGGCATTGCGGGTGGCTCTCGCAAGAAACCAGACAGGCCCAAAAAAAAGAATAAGCAGGCCAAAGCCCGCGCCCGGCCCCGGGGAAGAGGCAAAAAGCCCCGGGAGCGAAAGGGGAAGCGCCCAAACAGGCCGAAGGGGCGAGCCGCAAAGAAACCGGAATCACGCCCGGCGAAGTGTTGTTCCCGGTGCCGGAGCCGGAGAACGCCGGGCCGGAGTGTTGTTCCCGGTGTTGCTACGCGACTGTTCGGTGTAGTTCCCGTCGTCGTCGTAGAACATGTCGATCAGCAGCTGAAAGTGATCCTCCGGAAGGATCTTATCCGCCGAGTCGGGGCGGATGTTCTTGTCGTGCTTCGACCACATGCGGAGCCAATACGAGCGGTTCTCGCACATCAGGTCGGGGTCCGCTGCTTCGCCATCGTCACCCGGTGGCGTTTCTGTCACAAAAACGCGCTCATCTTCGTGGATGCACAAGAAGACGTAGGTCGCGCCTTCGTAGATCATTCCCCTGTTCGGGGAGAACTTGATGTACCCCGGCTCCGGAGGCATGGTTTTTGCTGTTCTGCTTTTCGAGAACAGAAGAAGCGAGAAAAAAACTGTTTGCTGTTGCTACTGTGTTTTTGAAGAAAAAGTGAATTTGTAATGCATTTATACGTAAAAATAGCCTTAATTTTTAAATTTTAATTGCAATACAAAATTGAAAACATAGCGAAAAAAGCAAATTTGGCAGCGTTCCACCATATATTTTTCTTACTTTTTCGTGTTTTTGTGCTTCTATTCAGGCGTATGTGCAAGCGACAAAAAACCACAGTACGTAGCAAAAAAACAGCAAGGGCAGAAAAAATGTCGACTTTCTTGACCGATGTGCGGGCAAAAAAATCGGAATATTATGTGGCCCAAGCTTTCTGTGAAGAACCGACTTCGTTACACCGACTTTGATGACGATGTATGACGAAGCTGCGCCTACCCCTATGTACGATTACTATTTTTCTTCAACGAACAAGAGACGCTAAGCACTAAGTACGACTGAAGACTGTTAAAGAGGAATGGTGACAAGCCACGAAGTTACGACATGTAAACTTTTTTTCTTTAACAAACAACAAACTCCTAATGCGACTATGGACGATGTTCATTGAAGATTAAAAACTTTTAGACGATAGTAAACGAAGGGGAAGGGTAGACATGGAATGGGGTTAGTAGGTTTCTCCACCAGTGTTGAACAGTTCGGCTGCATAGCGCGCAGCGATCGAAACAGGTTCGAAAGGTTGAAGATTCCACACAGAAAGCTGTTCAGTTTTCATTGACAATTTGTTTCGTTTCAGGTGCAGTTCACCTCTTTTTCCATTCCTCTCAGTGGAAAAAACTTGTTCACGAAAAAACATCGACAGAAGTTTTTCTTCGGTTCAGGTGTGCTAACACACTCGTCCCACCTGTAGTTCCCGCTGTGACTAGTCCTACCCGAAGAACGCGGCGTGCTGTCGTCCGGGGTCGCTTCTCGTTGTCGGGTAGAAGTAGTCGGTCGTCCTCTCGGAGTGCATCTTCACGCGACATTATAGATCGCCGCACGAGGGCCTCGCCTCGTCCCCGCCAGTAATCGACTTGATATGAAGATCGTGATTGCCGTTTTGGTGATTCTCAGAACAAGCCGGGTGGACGTCGTAACTGTCAAAATGATTGCCGGCCGCTGTGCGAAGAAAAATAGTTACCGCTGGCAGGCGTTCTTTGGATTCTTGGCGACCACATCAGCGGGGAACTTAAATAGTATTTATTCGGGGGCGGAACAAGAACAACAATATATAAATCTGTTCAGTAGAAGCAGAAGGTAGACCTAGCACCACCAGCATGGCGAGATCTTTTATCTTTTATACGCGTTTTTTATCGCTTCAAGGTTGCAGCGAAACACCGAACGCTTTTGCGGATCTTTTTGTTTAGATTGGCCCACCTTTTACTGCTAATGCCTGCATTTTGTAAGATTGCTCTCACTGTAGTATTCTTTACCGCGGCACATGGTTGTTTGAATCAAGCTCTAGAAGCACCTATATGGCATCTCTCGTATGATGTCCTGTTTTCCGCTTCAAGGTTGAAGCGAAAAATAACCAAAAGCTCATGCTGATCTTTTTAGCCAGCCTGAAGGCGCTGGTGTGTTTCTCATGCATCGCATCACTGAGTGTGAGCTCGAGTTTAGATTGGATTATCATGTTTGAGTCGTAGTTTTGTTCGAGTTTGCGTGATTATTTGGAATGTTGAACAACGAGTGGGAACTACTTTAATTTCTACTCACAACTACAATTGAAATTGTGTGCCGCTAGGCGACGATATGCTGATCGGAAAATATAAATAATGCTGATCGGAAATTGATGCTGATCTCGTTCTCGCGGCGTGGGAGTTGTACCAGTAAATCTAGATTTGACTGAGGACGAGCCCTGTAATACAGGGCTCGTCCTCAGTCAAATCTAGATTACTAGACGTATACATAGGACCAGGAGAGGCGAACAATAGAAAGAAGATCTCGTTTGTGTTCGTCCACTGGTGGTCCTTTCGCGACTTCGGGAAGGCGGCTCCTCGAGAAAAAGTGTATGAATCAAACTGACGAGGATGATCGAAGGAATAGAGACACACACTTTAATATTTTCACCTCATCAACATGATCGCCCAGCAATTTACAACACAACAGATTTCTGTATGCTTGTTTCGCTGCTCGACTTAACAGCAATAGGGTTTATTTTTCATTTCAAAGCACTAGGAAGAAGAAGAACGAGACTCAAAGGCTTAGATTTAGTATTTTATTGTGACTGTAAAATTCCTTTTACGTAGTGGGATGGACATCACTAATTTCCGCGAAGACCAAAGTCGTCGTTGAGCCATATTTTATTCACAGCAGTATCAGAGCATTTTTGGTTTGAGAGCGATTCAACAAGGATGAAAAAAAAATAGAATGGCACGACTATACCCCACGACGACCAGCGGGTTCTTCTGCCTGCATGCCGTGTGGTGTATTGCTGGTCTGGCTGTTGTTTCCACTGCTTCTTCTAGCGGTGCAACTGCCGGGCCCGGAGCAAGTTCTTCTTCGGGCGATCCCGCCCAGAGAGCAGGAGGATCAGGATGGCACAGAATTAACCTTAAGCTCAAGAAAAACCCGAACGACCCGCCCAGTCCTACACGAGAGGACAGCGACAGCGGAGATGAAGCTCCTGCTACGTTTTTCGGCGCCGAAGTTGCAAGCGTTGAAGAGCGCGACAACTTTGTCCACCACCTGTGCAAAGGACCCCGGTTACTCTACGTTAGCCCAGAAGCCAGCCTTGTTCGGCGTTTCGAGGTGGACGATGAAAAGCCACGGATGAAACTACAAGGGGACATCAAGCACGAGGAAGACGATAGCTTTTTGGGCGTGACGAAGGAACAGCTCGACATGGTATTGGGGATGCATCACTTTTATGCATTGCAAAAGTATCGTGGTACTCGTATAGATGCATTACAAATTTCCTCAGCATGAGAAATAAAATTTGTCATGCGGATTTACCTTCGGAAAAAAATTTGTAATGCATAAATGCAATTACTACGAGTACGATACTTTTGCACAGGATAATTTTGGGGTCCTCGGGGAGAACAATAGTGAGGTGAATAAAGACGATGAAGCGCCGGAAGTAGATAACCAACATCAAGTGGAAGAACAAAAGCAAGTTGAAAACCTGTTGTACACGACCGCCAGCATCGGTACAACTCCTGGTCGCATCACAATCTGGAAAATCCCAGCGGTGGTCGCGAAATCGCCGTGGCTGCAAGTTTTCCACAAGGAGAACTTGAAGAACTGGAACGCAGGCCCGTGTAGGATGCAGCTGGGCCGCCAAGGCTCTCCGTATCTGCTGCAGTTTGACGTCGACGGTGATGTTGAACCTGCTTCGGGTAGTTGTAGTTCAAGTGCAACTGCGAGGACCACATCTGTTCTTGAGCAGGCGCCGCGGAGGTCAAGGTCGATGTTGGACAGAGCACTTTTGACGAAGCCCTTCAGGATCAAGAACTTCAAACGGAATCAAGATGGTAAAAGATTGCTGGACGTGGATCAGGATGAAGAGTGGAAGTTCCAAGTTTCTAACCTAGTTCTTGAAGAGTGGATAGAGCCGCGCCAGACGCGGCAGACAGCACAGACAAGCGAGGGTGGATGTGGCTGCGGGCAAAAAGATGACGGCATTTTGAAAATCGGCAACGTGGCAGCCGAGGAATCGGGAAACGGCGCCGGGCTCCTCTTCATGTTGAGAATCATGAACTACGCTCTTCACAAGCCTGCTCAACAACCACACGACATCGACAGCTGCGAAGAGATGGCGTCGGGTTCTTGTCTTGCAGAAATGCGAATGGGAAGATCAAGATCTCCGCTCCGAGCCGGCATTTCGGATCTACACTTGGATGCCGTGCGCGATGCCCATGTTTTCTGGGCCAAGATGGGGTTCGTACCTTTAATTTCCTCGCCCTCAGCGGAACAAGGTCAAAGCGAAAGCCTTCACTTCGTCCACAGCGTCCTCGTGCCCGCATTGGCGGCCTCTTCTTCCCGTTTGGAAAAACCTAAAGATTGGGGCAGCCAGCGAATGCGTATGTCGGAGACAGGCTGGAAGAAGTGGGCAATACTGGAGGAGTTTGCTAGAGAACTCCAAAAAGCAAAACCTACCGTCACGGAAGTGGAGCTCATTAGAAAGTTGAAGAGCATGGACGCGTACAAAGCGATGTCTGAAAGATTTGAGCACTACCAGGAAGAGTTGGGCGTTGACGTGCCGGCCCTATTGCGAGGGGGCCCCTGCAGCGACAAATAGAAATTTTATGCTGATCTTTTTGTTTTTACATAGGGATAGGCTGAGGGTCGTATTTTGTCTCATGCATTACTGTCGCATGATCACGGAGTTCGAGTTTAGGTTCGGCCACCTTCAACTACTGCTGGCTTTTGTAATATTGCTCCCTGTAGGTGTACTCTTGAGCGTGAGTGGTTTTTCTTTTTCGAATCAAAAAAGTAACGTGTCTTTGTACTTGTTTTGAAACGAATCGCAATTTATAATTTTTTTCAAATTTGTATGATTCTATCACGAAAAATGGGAACCGGAACGACAACAAGAGGGAATTTCAATTTTTACTCTGTAGACGAAATAATCTTGACGTTTTATAACTACAATCCGTGCGATATAGTGCTCATGGTCTATAGAAGTTGTTGTCCTTAAAGATGAGTATTATGCTTGGAGGAGGGCAACAGCATTCTTGGCAGGCACCGTTAGATGGTACCCAAAAGACTATGGCACGGTCGCCCAGTACAACATGTGCGAAGCTATTACACAGGATAGTATCAGGCAACGAAGAGAAATAGAAATCATAGCCATACTGGCCAGTGAGTAACTACTCGCATCCTTCGGCACTTGAAGCTACGATGTAGGCACAGAATAAAAACAAGACTAAAAGCTCCGGATCCTGAGAAGCTTTTAAATATTTTTGCATCTCCAATCGTTCTCTTCTCGTTGCAAATGCTCCAACAGTCATGTATTTTTGCAGATCTGCAGCATGATATAAAGATGAAGATGATCCTATGCGTTCCAATCGAACAAATCAAAAATCCCTCGTCCGAAAAGAGAACTTGGTCCGTTGTCGCTGTTTTGACATTGTCTTGTTTGTCCTAGTCGTAGTCATCTCCAAGGATCACGATCAGATGAAGAGGAAGATCACGACGATCCAGTGCAGAAATATTACTCTCCTCCGAATGCCTCGTCGACAAATCAAACTGACGATGACGATCGAAAATGAACCCACACCTACTCATACTTTCCCACCTCAACATCCCTCAGCAGTCTACACTAGAAGTGTTTTCTACTTTTCTGTAAAATACTAACTTGCTGCTCCGTTTATGCTTATTTTTCATTTCAAAGCACATCAACCAGAACTAGAAGGAAAAACGAAAGAAATCAAGAACTATTAAGAAGTGAAAGAACTACTTAGACTTTCATATATTAATTTCAATTTGGTTTTCATCCCGCTCATCTTGAGAAGCGCACACGCAATTCATTACCAGTGTTGCTAGTGCTCGTGCTGGATCGTGTTTTTCTAGTGCTTGGTTTATTTCATCGGGCGTCTACATTTCCATTTCCAAACAGTCATGCTGTCCTCCTCCCGTGTTGCAGCGGTTTCTCTCCTCTACCCTGCGACTTGGCTCGCAGCATCTTTCTGCCGTCCTGGACGAGTCGACGCCGTGAAGATCCGGCATCGAGCAGTACGGGCGGACAGTTCCGACTGGGGCAGTCTGGAGCGACCGTTCCGACTGCAGCGGGAAGCTGCAGTTGCAGTGCCGGATGAAGATGTGGCACTACCGGAAGATGCGGTGATGGCTGCAAATTGGGGACGCATCGGATCCTTCCTGTGTAAATCGAAACGCGGCGATCACCCAGGTGCAGACAGTCGCGCGGCCAGCAGAAAGATAAGAGATAACCACGACCGGCAGGCGAACACCGACGTTGCTCTCAGGAGGTCGACCACAGCGTTTTTTCCCGGCTTGCCGGACAACGTCGTGCAAAGGGATGCTATTTTTCGTGTGCAAGACGCGGCGATTCACGGTGAATTGTCGTGGGACGAGTTTGCGGCTCTGCCTTTATACATAAAGAAAAGCCGGGACGTGGTGATGCATTTATTGAAGCCCGATGGAATCATCAACACTGCAGAAAAATTTCGCGCCCTGCCGGAAGAAGCGAAGAGAGACATGAGGAATGTCCTGGATGCGCGGAGCTCGGGCGCGTTACCGAAGGCTGAGCGGCTCGCGGAGTTCGAGCTCCGGTGCGTGAAAGACCTAGTGGCTCGCCGCGAATTGTCGTTGGAACAATTTTTGGCCCTGCCGGAAGATGCACAGCAAGACATGGCGTATCATGCGCTGCGGTCGGGCATTTTTGATTTGCGGGACGACTGGAACGCACTGCCGGCGGTGCTGCGCCTCTTTCGTGGTCCGTGGGACAACGAGGGAAAATTGCTGCCGCGCGACGGGCCTGAGTGGTTGGCTGCCCTCGACCAAATTCGCACTGCCGGTTGTGGCGGACCTGGATCGCCGCAGCCGCGACCAGCATCATGAGCGCGACAGCAATTCTTGCAAGAAAGGGCAGAAAAGACTTATAAAAGTAATCCTATTGTATTAATCTATACTTTTTTTTCCAAATCCGATTGGTTATAATCAAGCAACACGACGCTAGTAGCGAAGACGCTGGTGCTGCCATCAGGAGCGTAAGAGATTGAAATCCTGATTTTGAGAAACGTTCTTTTTCAGTTTGTGATTTGCTTGTAGTTGAAAGGGATATTTATGGAAAAGTTAGAGTTTGATGCAGTTTTAGTGTAAGATTTATCGTTATAACTTTGAAAATTTCTACATCTACAAGTATGCAACTCTTGTCGCCATCGTTCTTTATGGTGTCTTCAACAGACCATTCAGACTCAGTAGAGTTTGAAGTTGAACAAAAACATCAAAATTTTATGCTGATCTTTTTCTACATATCCTGGAGGTATTTTGTCTTTTGCATCACTATCACTTGGTTCGAGTTTAGGTTAGGCTTAGGCCACTCTCAACTACTTCTGTATGATTTTGTATGATTGCTAATCTTGAGCGTAAATGGTTTTTCTATTTCTACTTTTTTAAATCAAAGAAGTAGCATATCCTTGTTGTTTTGAAACGAAGTGCAAGATGAGGTTTGAATCGTAGTTCTTTTGTGTAAAATCAAGTTTGTAGAATTTATATCACGAAAAATGGAAACTACCGGAACTACGAGAGGAATTTTTGATTTCCACTGACTTGGTAGGAGACTTTGATTTCCACTAACAACAATTATGCGCCGGTACGACACGCTCATGGTCTGAGAGTAAAAAGAAGTTGTTGTCCTTTCCCTTTGGGATGAGTATCATACTCGGACGAGGAGGGCAACAGCCTTCTTGGCAGGCACCGTTAGATAGTTGTACCCAAAAAACCATGGGTGGTACGGTCGCCAAGTACAAGAAGAACAACATGTACAGATCTTTATCACACAGGGCAATATCGGGCAACGGAGACAAATAGCAATAGCCATATTAGCTAGCGGGTAAGTACTTACATCAGTCGGCACTTGAAGCTACGATGCAGGCACGGTAAAAAAAGACTAAAAGCATGAGAAGCTTTTAAATACACGACATTTCCTTTCTCGTTGTTCAAATTTATCAGTGGAGAGTGTATCTCTCATCCGCGTTCATCATTCGTCTGTTTTTCAGGGGGTTCACTTGTTTTTCTCCTGGTATCGTTATTTCTTCCAAGTTGAGAGCGCCGCCGAGACAGGCTTCTTCCACGAAGCGCAGGCGAAGAGCCACGATAAGAGGTTGTGGACACTCTGTGGCTGTACTTGCTGTAAGTGCGAACCAGCCAAAAAACAACGTGTCTGGAATTCAGTGAGTGTCATTTTTCAAATTGATCTGTAAACCAAACCCGTCAACATGATGTGAACAGAACTCCGCATCCGCTTCTAGGGAAGAAGGCTGCAGCAGCCACTCCGCTCTCCCACCGAGCGGTTGGGAAGTGCCGCAGGAGCTTCCTGCGGAGGCCGAGCCCACTGGCAGTCTTGATGAAGGCAGTTGGTGGCAGATGGGCTTCGAGATGTCGACGGGATTAGGACGATCGTGTTCTTCTTGCGGCGCATCTTCTCAACAACGTAAACCCAATTTCTTCACTACGAGAAATCACAGCGGCTCAGTAGGTCGTGCTCCTTCACGACTGGCCGCGAAAAGTAGTACAAGTAGAAGATCATGGAGGTGGCCTATTTCTCGGTCAAGCGCCGCGCGTCTGTCACCTGGCCAGCAACAGGACGAAAATGGGTAAAGGCCTTCGTCGGTCGTGTGATCATCGAAAGTCTCCTCCTAGCACCACATCACGCACACTCAGCCGCGATTGTGCGACGTCAACATCAGGAGGAATTTCGGAGTAGTTTCGGGAATGAGGAGGCCGAAGCGGAGTCAGAAGCTGAGGCTTGGATTAATGGTAAAGAAAGGTTGGACGCGTTTTATTGAATCATTTTCAACATCATGATCTTCATCTTGTCTTTCTCGGCACTTTGAGAACTTGGACGACAGAACAAACTCCGCTTTTTTGTTGTGTAGTCACTGTGGTGCTAGTGCACTAGCAATATCAAATTCAAAAACCACCCACTTCCCCGCCCCTCGCAGCTCCCAACATCCAGTCGCGGCAACTGTCGAAGCCGTTTTTGAAGCCCCGTAGTTGCTACGAGGTCACGACAAAATCCACAGCAGACCCGAATGAACGCGCCCCTGCCCTGCAATTCCCCGCCGCCCAGGGCTTCCCCGGCGGACTGACCATCGTCGGCACCGAACTAGTGATTCCGACGGACCGCGGCGCCATCTGGTTTGTCCAGCTGCCTATGCATTGCAAAAGTATCGTAGTACTCGTAGTAATTGCAATCATGCATTACACATTTTTTTCTGAAGCTAAATCCGCATTATACAAATTTTATTTCTCATGCTGAGGAAATTTGTAATGCATTTATACGTGTACGAGTGCGATAGTACTTTTGCAATGCATACTGCCGCCGCCGAAACAAATCGTGCCGCCGAAAAACGCGACTGCGGAAGAAGAGGCGGAGAAACTGAAATTAGCTGGGTTGCTGAAGGCGAAGTTTCCCAGGACGGATGAGTTTTTTTTGTTTGGAACCAACGAGACAGTGAACACAACGAGTTATGCATTGCAAAAGATGAAATAGTATCGTACTCGTACTAATTGCAGACATGCATGACAAATCGCCTTCCTTAGCTAAAACAGCATTACAAATTTGTTCATCTGTCAACATGCAGCTAAGGAAACTTGTAATGCAATTTATACTTCTAGTAGTGCGATGCTTTTGCACTTCATACGAGCTCTACGACCACAACTACTACCACAACAATCGCAACCACGTCAACGGCGGAGACGACCGCGTGTCCGGCGGACGGGTCTATCCCCTGGTGTGTGCGGTCCGATTTGACCTTTTTCGACAGTGGCACGGTTTTCACCGGCGCCGCAGCGGACCACGGAAGCTGGAGCGAGTGGGACTTTTCGCAAATCACGAAGACGGTGACCAGCACGGCGGTTCCGCTGCTGTTCACGGGGTTGTCGTACGACCAGACAGAATATCAAATGCAAAAATGTCTGGGTGAAGGTTGGAAGACTTGTCATGCAGGTTTTCCTTGACGCGTGAGGTCTGTCATACGTGACCCACCATGACAGATTTTGTCCGACCTCTATCATGCCTCGTCTGCATGAGAAATCCCGGCCCCTCTCAGTTTGGTCAAAAGTGGACAGCTTTTCTTGGTAATCTTGCAACACAGATTTTTGCACTATCCAGAATCAGCATGGCAAGTTGCAACCTTCTAGACCCAGACATATTTGCATTTAATACAGAAGCCTTAGCCACCGCGAACGCCAACGCGAACAAACTTGTCTTTCCGGGGAACATAGGCATCGCAAAAGTATATCTACTAGTATAAATCGCATGACAAGGCTCTTCAAGAAGAGTGGAAATTTGGCATGCGGATTTAGGTATAGAAAGAAGATCTGTCATGCACGACTCCGATTAGTACGAGTACGAAACTTTTGCACAGCATAGAACAGCAAACCGCAGCGGCGGCTGACGTTGACGCCCTACGGGTTGCGGTATGAGGGTGCACAACTCCCCCTCCCCCTCATTTGTATAGCATGAACGGCAATACAAGCAACGCCAGAAATGTGGTTTTCGCATGGCAAATCTGCACGCGGATTGTAGTGCTGTTCGAGGCTCCCAAATTTGTCATGCGGAGTGTGCTTAGAGACAACGTGTGGATTTGATATTTTGCATTACAAATGAGGGGAGGGGGACTTGTGCACTGCCATATGCGGGCGATGGTTTTGGAACAGGAGTACATTTACGACCCCGGGAACGTGTATGAAATGCAAAACCACCGTACTAGTTTAAATTGCATTACAAATTAGCTCAGCATTACAAATGAAATTTGTAATGCTGTTTTACCTTCGGGACGAGATTTGTCATGCATAACAGCGATTCCTGCGAGTACGATACTTTTGCAGTGCATAACGTGACGCAGCTGCCGGCAGGGTCCTCGGGGAATGAGTTTCAAACCCTGGTGGGGAAGGTATAGGATAAATGATAAATCGCCTTTGTCATGCGGAACAGAGAATACAACTGGTGCACATGAACCTGAGCGATAACATGAATGTTGAAGCCAACTGTGTTTGTTAGAAAGGTTCATTATACTTCATCAGGTCCGCGTCGAGGCCGACACGCCGGGTCTCACGCCCAGCGACCTCGACCTTCCTGGCGAATACGTGAATAACACTGATCAAGTGTGGCTGTCCGTGAAGGACGGCGCGAAGCTGGTCTGCTACGACGTGAAGCAAAAGAAGGTGGACAATTTCGCAACGCTGAACACAGGCAGAGGGTACGACGACTACACCCTCGACGCGCTCACTTTCGGCCAAGTGCTCCACGTGTACGCCGGGACTGCGCCGAAAACCGCGGATGTTTTGCCTGTTGTGCGCGAATACGATGTGAAGGGCAAGTCGAACCAGGGGCCCAGCTACACGCAGCAATTACTAGGTTATTTGGCAAACAACACGGCGAACTTACCCGCGGTGACGACAACCGCGGCGCCGCCCTTCATGGTTTTGGAACAATTGGACTCGGAATCTGAAGTGATGATGAAACAGGTGAATTCTAACGCAACAGCAGGAGCAAATAACGCATCTTCGACGGGGGCATCAAATGGTACTACTGCAGTCTCCGCGGGGGCAGCTGCCCTTGCTGCTGCAAGTGCAACCACCGCCGCGCCTCTCGCCGCCGTTACATCTCCCCCCGACCCAGCTGCGACGCCAGAGCCCCCGCCCACGATTGACATTCCGTTTACCAAAAGACAGTTTTTGACCACCTACGAGAAGTCGGACCCGTTGACCTCCGGGTCCCCCATTCGCGAGTGGACGACACCGACAAGCGAGTTTTGGGGCGACGCTTACGCTGACAACGGTAAGGCGGAGGACCAGAAGCAGCTTCAATTCGAGGGGAAGTACGAGCCGGGACAGGAGCCGTGGCGCAGACAGGGATTGATCGAGGGAAACGAGCGGGCGAATTACACTCTGCCAGAATTCACCGCGTACAATCCGGGCAACGACATCGAGAACTCCACGGAAGGACTGCCCGAGCCGTTTCGCTCGGTTTTGTACCCCTTAGCGAAAATCACGGGGAAGGCGGTGGACATTACGGGAAAGGAAGTCAACGCGGGATGGAAATTGTCCAAACCGTACGTGGAAAAGGGAATGGAATACACGGCCGAGTACACTGACTTCGCAAAAGACGAGGCAATCAAATACGGCAGTATCGCGGCCGACAAAACGGCCACTGGCGCTGGTATCGCGGCGGAGAAAACGGTAGAAGTCGCGGGACAGGCGTACGATGCCGCGGGACAGGCGTACGATGCCGTTTTGGGTAAAGCCAGTGATGTTGGCTCCTCCGGTAAGATCAAAATCCCGTTGACGGCGCGGAAAAGGAGGACGGTAAGTGAAAGTGAGCTGGGTTCTGCTCGAAGTGGAGCTGGACAAGAAAGTGCCGGCCAGTCAGTGGCCGATGCGGTCGCGGAGTCACAAATAGAGCTGCAGAGCTTAGTGGAAAAGAAACAAGCACAGAATCCGGCAAGTAGTACAGCTACGGGATCTTCAACATCTGGCCCCGCCCGCCGAATCTCCGCAATGGCGTACAATGACGGGTACCTGTTTGTTCACATGTCGCCCGACGGGAGTGGCAAATATGCATTGCAACAGTATCGTACGAAGTATGAATCGCATTACAAAGTTTTTCAGAAGGAGAAATGGAATTTGTAATGCTAGTTTGGCTAAGAAACAAAATTTGTCATGCATGATTGCAATCACAGTACGAGTGCGATACTTTTGCAATGCATAGCAAAAAAGCGGCGTCGATTTACGTATACGAGGCGGAGGAAACGAAGGAGAAAAACGACATCTACAAAACCCTGCAGACCTTTGTAAACGACACGGAGACCAATTTTTTGCTGGTATGCAATACAAATTTCCCGTACATGGACAAGTTGCATCACAAATTTCACCATTTTGGAGTGTAACACTTGTCATGCTAAACTAGGACCGGAGCCAAGTTTTGTCATGCAGAGACCGCATTTGTACGTGTACGGGAAATTTACTGTGGATAGCTGGAGGACAAATTCAACACCAGTTACCGGGTGCCGGCACAGGGCATCCGCTTCGCCATGACCACGAGCTTCTTGCAGACCGCGGCAGCTACGACTAGTGGCAGGACGTCGCGTAAAGTAACAACAAGAAGAGCAACAGTAGAAAGGAAGAAGAGGCAAAGAACTTCATCCTCTTCATCCTCCAAGAAACTCCTCTCATCTGCAATCGCCTTGGCGCAGAAGACGAGTAAATCACTTGCACACGGCCGCGAAGGTACGACTAGACGCGCAACCAAAGTACTGCAACTAGAGGCACGGCAGGGCCGTCAGATGAGTAGAACTACGGAAACCACTACCACTAGATCCCAAGCTCTCGAAACCAACCAAAACAAGAAGCTCGCTCTCCCCGCTATTCCCTCCTGGGCAAAGAAGCTGACGCGGCAACAGCGGTATCAAATGCAAATATGTCTGGGTCTGGAAACTTGTGATGCTAAAAATGAATGATAGACGCACTGCAATACGTAGTTATGCATGACAAATTTTTTGGCTGCAATGTCTTACGTATTTCGCATGGCAAACTGCGTTTTTTCATGACAGGTAAGAGGGCTTTTTCGTGCCTATGCAACACACATTCCCAAGTCATGCCAGACAAGCATGACAAACTTGCATTCTTCCAGACCCAGACATTTTGACATTTGATAAGAGGTTGGGCCTCGGCATCGGGCTCGATCCGATTGCGGTTTTTCCGGTGCCGATAGAGGGGATTGTGGGACTCGTCGCGACGCGGCGGACGCTCAAGGACTTCACGCTGTTCGCGGTGAGTGACCGGGAAAGGAGCCTTTACGCGTATTGAAAACAAAACGCATGAAATATTCTTGGTTGATCTTCTTATGGTTCTTGTGATTCTTGTGCATGAAGAAAAAACATGAATTTCGAATTTGTGCCGCTTTCACGTGGTTCTCCGCAAATTCAGTTCAAAATTTAGACCAGAAAATCGGTCGAAGTACATACTTTTTCGCGCACCCGCTGGCATGGCGGGCCGATTTCGTTTCAATTCGAGGGCGGCGGGATGCCCTCGCAACACACCCGGCCCGAGGACCTCGCTGCGCCATGCAGCGGCTCGGGCGTTGTGGCTTGTCAAAGAGAGCCGGGGCGGCCTCCCGGCCTCGAAGCCCGCCCAGAGCGAGAAGCGCCGCCCCGCCAAGCGGCTTTCCCACGGGCCTGGCAATGTCGGGGCGGTGCGCCGCCGCCATGTTTTTTGCCGGACGCGCATGGGCCTGATTGCCGTAAAGGAGGGGCCGGCCTCCGAAGCAGTAGGGCGCGCGCCCCTTGGGCTGGCCCGGCTTCGGCCCAAGCCAACGCCCCCCAAGTTGGGGGCAATGAGGGGGGGCCCGGAAGGCGCGCGCGCCCCCCCCTTCGGGGGGGGGGGTAAAAAGGGGGCCGAATTGGCGTAATTCTGCTTCCTTTTTAGGGGGGGGCAAAAAATGGCCTTCCCCCGATGCTACAGGGGGGGGGCAAAATGGCCCAGAACCGGGCACATTTTACCCCCCCCCCAAAAGGGGTAGCGAATTGGGCGAATTCGGCCCCCCCCCTTTTCCCCCCCCCGGAAGGGGGGGGGCGTGCGCGCCTTTCAAAGGGCATGCAGTCCACCCGCCGGCCGGGGCCCCGGATGGGGGAAGGCGCGCCCGGACGCAGCCAGAGCAAAAGCCTTTCCGGCCCCGGGCGGGCTTCGAGTTGGGGCCCCGGGATGCACGCCGAGTCGGCTGTGCATCCCCGCCGTGAGCCTCGCGCGGATCGGGTGGCGAAGTGTTGGCTGCGTGCCGTCGCCTTCCTATCCATGTCAGGCCGACCCTTCCCGGCCCCGGCCGCCCCGCCGCAACGCCGGAGGCCAATTTTTCCGGGGTAAAGCAGCCCGGAACGCGGTCGCGTCTTCGCACCCCCCAACTTCTCTCCGCCAGTGACCCCCATTGCACGGGGATGCGCAAAAAAACATGTACTTCGACCGATTTTCTGGTCTAAAAAATTAGCCCCGCCGAGTAAAAATCCTAATCTTCATCTATCAGGTTTGACGTGAATCTGGATAAGGCACAGGAAGTGAACTGTCCAGACGTGCCGTGGTACAAGCCGGACCCGGTGACGACTCCGGCGCCGACCTGAGGTGAACAGCAGTAGCACGCCAGTTACAGTCAATTGAAGCTCCTCCTACTGCTGCTCCACGTCCACCAGGAATTACGTACTTAGTGTGGCTCGCTGCTGGCGACATTACGTGGGCTGCAAGATGAACGACGAGAAATGGGGAGGCTTTGGAGATGGTGGAAAAAGCAATGCGTGACTAAAAGACCCTGCGACCTTTTCCACGAGAGCAAAGAAAAAGATAAACCTCGTCCAGACACACTAATCATTCCGAGAATACAGAGTGGCTGAGTAAACGTTCCATGTAGGATTTTGGCTTTCTCATCCTTATTCTGTTTCTGAACCAAAACCGCAAGTAGAAGTACGTGTACGAATCAGCTGATGCTGGACATCAACCAGGCGTCACAGTGCACAATTATTGATAAAGGTTTTTTCGTACAAATTGACAATGAAAATTCTCCACGCTATTTTTTGCAGTCTAATTTGTTGATGGAGATGGAGGGCCTCAGTACCTGCCGCAGATTTCTTCGTAGAGACGACGTCTCTGCGCCGATGTTCAAAGGCTTTGAACTGTAACTCTCCACCATGAAGTAAAGATCATTCGAAGACTATCAACGGCGCCACGCAGTATGGCGCGCTTGCCTGTGCCGCCCGGCGCGCGGACGCTCGCCGCGCCCCAGAGAGTGCGTTTGAACGGCAGGAACGACGTAGCCTAGGGGGGGCGCCTGCGTACCTATCGTGGTTCCGGAGCTGGGCTGCCCGGTGCCGGGCAGTGATGTCGCAAACTATCGCCATGGCCCTTGCCGCCGGCCGCGCGCGCCGGGCTTCACCGATGGGCCGACTGTGCGGGGGCGATTACGACGGAGATCCTGCGAACGGCACGACGGGCGCGACCCTCCTGGAGGGCGCGCGCAGCTCCTGCGTCGACAGACAACATCAGCGAGACGCACGCCCAGCGCGGAAGACTCCGGGGCCGACTGCGCTACCGATGTGCCACGCGCGGCCGGCTTCACCGCTGTCGGCTTGGGGCGGGTGGCGCAGGAACTGCGGGCTGGGGCGAAGTTGGGGCGTCTGGGGGACGGCACGAAGCTAGCACGCTGACAGCCCCTGGCCCGCCCGGCCGTGTTTTGTTTCATTCTTTTTCTTCAATATTACCCGAGGCATTTGCGCTCGGCCGCGCCGCTGTTTCTTTATTTTTTACATACAAGAGCACGCGGGCGCGTCCTGAAACGCCTTGCGCCACGGCCTGCATGCCTTTGGCGGCGTGCGGTTACTGGGCGCCAAGGGTGTTTAAAAATATTTTGGGGGCGGCATGGCCCCGGAGGGATTCCGAATGTACGTTGAGCCACACGAGGTTGCGTGCCCTGACCTGGATTTGTCTGTGTGAGTGTGTTTAGCGTGCCCGTACGGGTGCGCCTTCCCTCTGCCACATCGATCCCGGCACGGATGGCCGGTTTTCGCAGTCGAAATTGGCCACTAATGGTTGGCTCCGTCAAAAATACGCAAGTAGGCTTTTTGCAGTGTTCCTCCGTCCATTGCTTGTCAATCATTCTTGTGTTCAGTCTTCCCACCGGTCCGAGTAGCTCCCTCCCACATCGGTCTCGCAAGCATAGGCCTTTCCCGGGATACGGAAAATAATGGCAGAATCTTGCTGCATATCAAAGCAAGCGCAAAAGCCTTTTTATCTTTTTTTCCTTATCGCTTTTTTCTAGTTACACAACGTCCCTACCGCCGCTTTCGAGCGAGCATTTGTAAACTTACTCTTTATGAGTATTTACAAAAAACTATCTCCCCCACCCAATTCTGGCCGAAATTCCCAGTCCCACCCAATAGGCATGCTATACGGCCCGGGGAATTTGTATCGCGGGCGGGGTACAAGCATCACTGTTAGCCGCCTCTACTAGAATAGTACGCGTGGTCGAGCTCTAGTTCATGAAAAAGTCGGCTGCACTCTTAAAGTTCCGACACGCCAAACCTCTACTAGTACAGTAAGCGTGGTCAAGTTTTAGCTCATGAAAGCTCCAGCTGCACTCTTAAAGTTCTGGACCGCCCCCCTCACATCACATCACCCCATGCCATGCCATATCTGATCTGATCTGATCTGATTCCGTTTCCGTCTGCATGATTGGGTAGCGCTAGCGATGAGTGCCTTCTCATGTTGGTATTCTTGAGCCTGAGCGAAAGCATAGAGTCGGGCGTAGCGCTCTAAATTGTGAGGTCATTCAGCTGTGAGGCGTGTGATTCCTCCACAAAACCTGTATGGCTGTCGCGCCATGTTTTAGCAAGCGTTCACCCCGATATGGTGAAAGGTGCAGAAACATGGAATATCGATTTCTTGGGCGTTTCGGGAAGGCGATCCCCAGGGTAGCCCGATCTGGATGATGATCAGTCTTCTTGTTTACAAACCGGACCCGGTGACGACTCCGGCGCCGACCTGAGGTGAACAGCGGGAGCCCACCAACTACTTGTTTCAAGGATGAAGCTGCAGCAGGGATCGTGCTCAGCGCGCTTGCTGTGAAAGAACGATCGGTGGGCTCGACGATGAACGGAGAGTTGTTGAAATGCTCGCTGGACGAAAGAGTCAAGTGCTACGCTATGAAGACATCTTTTCTCCGAGAACAAAAACTACCGCCAATGTGAATGTTGCTGTTCATTCCGAGAATACAGAATGGCTGCAAGTTGTGAGAAGTAGACACTGTCCGCCTATGTACGATTTAGGTTTTTTGTTTCTAAACCGAGATTCTGAAGAACAAAGACGAACCAACGAAGACGAAGCACCCATCGCCGTGCGCAGTATTTCATTAAGCACTGGGTTTTTATGCTACACAACGAAAACAGTCATCAAGCACTTCTACTGGCCTACAGGCCTTTGAAAGGTAAAGGCTGAGGCCCCGTCAATGTTCATTAATGTTTGTTCTTTGGCTAATGCCTTCCATGACACGTGTGCACGGTTTTACCAGTGTTGTTGGATCATAAGCGTGCCCCCGTGGTTCTTGGTTCCCTATTTGCAGGGTGCTCCAGGCCGCGGCCCGGGTGGCCCGCGCCGCTTCTGCGGGTCCCGGCCCCCCGGGGCCCCCTTCCTCTCGCCGGCCCCCGGCCGCGGAAAGCCAGCGGACCCGCGCAGTCAGATTTATCGGGCTGCGGAACGAAGTAGCCCCCACCGGGCCCGGCAGGATGGTGGGGCGGGCGGGCTCGTTGTGGGAAGCGCCCCCCCCCCCCCTCGCCGTAGCCGGGGCGCGCCGGCCCGAAGCTAGCGCCGCGGGCTTTGGTTGTATGGCGCGACCACTCCTAGCCGCCCGCGCTCCTGAAAGACACGAGACGAAGGACCCGCGGGAAGGCACACGAACGAGCGCCAAGCGGGTGCGCCACGCCGCCAGGGCCGCGCTGTGACTCAGAGAAAGCTGGCGGAGAAGATCGATGGCAGCAGGGAAAAGCCTGCCCGTTCCTTGCATTGACCTGGCCAGGGGATACAACCAAGGGCCGCCGGCGCCCGCCTTGCTGCCTACCTCGGCCGCGCCCAAGGGAGGTCGGGGCCTTCATTCCCATCCGGATGCCGCCCGGCCCAAAGTGGCTGGGCTCCCGGCCTTTTCCAGACGGCGCACGCAGCTTGGGCCTCAGGACCGGAAGCCGGATGACGCTGCCGGGTTCAACTTGAACAGCGTGAATTTCATGCCCATCGGGCTGCGCCGGCGCCGGCCCCCGACCGGACCCCGACCCCATCGCCGACCGGGCAAAGCTTGGCTGGGCGCGCCGGCCGCGGGCGCTAGCGGTGCCGTAGACTTGGTATATTCCCCAGAAATTCCGGGCGGACAAAGATCGCGGGCGCGACTAGCTAGGGGAGGAAGGGTTGAGTTTTGAGGAGGTCGCTGCGGAGTTCCACTTCAGCACGCAGAAGGAAGGTATGAAAGAAGCAGGGGGCGGCATGCAATGGCGGCCGGCGGGCATGGGGCCTGCCTCCTTACTTTGCCCGGTTGCGCTGCCCGGCTTCAAGGAGTGTCCCCGCCGCGGCTAGGCCTAGGCGGAAAACTACGCCTACAGTAGGGAAAGAACGCGAGCAGTGGCGAAGGAAGAGGCGAAAAGAGAGGAGGTTGGCGCGTTCATCAGCGGAGGAGCCGGGCCGCCCAGTAGGCGGGCCCGCGCAAAGGGAAGAAAAGCCAAACGGCCGGCGACTCTCTCCGGGCCGCCCCGTGTTCTCAGCGAGCGAGCAGCCGGCCCCGCCCGGGCCGCGCCGCGCCGCCTGTGCGGCCGGCCGGCCTCCCTGGCGGGGGGGCCGGGCGCCGGCACTCCTGCCGCGCCCCAAACAAAGAAAGGGGGCGGGGCCGCCCCTTCCCCGGGCCCGTCGGCCCTGGCGTGGCGCCAGCCGGTCCGGCCTTGCACACCCTGGCGGCAGGTTGGCGTCGTTTGGGCCCCCCGCCCGGCGGGAACACAGACACGCAGGCGCGCCCGGCAGGTCTCCCCCGCGCGCCCGGCGCCCATTTATTGGCCTACCCTTCAGTCGCGCGCGCCAACCAGTCGGCACGGGGGGGCTTTTGTTTGGAGGACACGCAGGGGGGTGCCCTTGCTTCAGATATGCACATTGCGCCGCGGCTTTCCTTTGGTGCGTGGCCTGGAGTTTGTGGCCGCCCTTAGTGTTTACGCCGCAAGGTAGTGCCCAGGCGAAGTTGGGTGCTCTGACCCGGGTGCGCCTGAGTGTGGGTGCGCCCTCCCTCTGCCACAGCCCGGCAAGGAGGGTTGACCTGTTTGCGAATTTTTAAGCAGTGCCGGTTTCCGCAGCCGTAAGAATTGGCCGCCAGTGTTTTGCCTCGCCAAAAAAAAGCATGTAGGCCTACGGAAGTGTTCCTCCGTCCATTCTGGATTGATGTCAATTATTCTTGTATTACCCACCTGTCCAAGTAGCTCCCACAGTGGTCTCGCAAGCACAGGTTTCTGGCGGGATACGGAAAATGGTAGCCCCAGAGTCTTGCTCATATCCATTCCGTCTGCATGATTGGGTAGTGATGAGTGCCTTCTTATGTTGGTATTCTTGAGCAAGAGCGAAAGCATAGAGTCGAGCGTAACGCTCTAAATTGTGAAGTCAACACTCAGCTGTAGCTGAAGCTGTGATTCGCGTGATTCCTCCACAAAACGAAAAGCTGTATGGCTGACGCGCCATAGAGCAAGCGTTCACCACGATAGTACTAAGTGGAAGTTGGACTTGGATGGTGCTGGTCGTGCAAGCAAAAGCAATATTTTTCAGTGGAAATAACTCGACGCCACCGTGGTGGTGCCGCCGCCTGCATTAATGACTACTTGCAAAAACGTGGAGTCTGGAACTGGATTTCGTGGGCTTTTCGGGAAGGCGATTCACAGGGTAGCCCGATTTGGATGATGATGAGTCTTCTTGTTCTTCTCGCCGCGCGCTGGCGCTAGCACACCAATCGCAATCCTCGCCGCCCCGCATTCTGGTCGACACAGACGCGGAGCGGATCATGACGAAGCATGAGGACTAAAACAAAGCTAAAACCGGTTTTGCGGGAGCCGCTGTCGATGGAGCTCTGCGAAAGCGACCATGACCGGCGCCACTACAATTTCTACGAATGTGGTGTAGAGGAACAGATCCGAGGAACGAACTTTAGGACAGCTCCTGCCATGCCCATATCGTTTCATCCAGCAGCGGTTCCTAGCTTATCTTCAACTAGCAGCTCTTCAGAAAGAATTTCGGGCACGCCGTCCTCGTCGAGGCGAACACAAGAAGAGCGAATTTTGCCGCGGCGCGGGAACATCAAAATCGAGATCAGCAGCAGACCCACGTCGACCAGTATGAGAAGAACAGTAGCAACAAGGAGAAAAAGCAGGCGAGGATCTTTGCTAGCGAAAACCGTCGTCAAGCTCCTCTCTGCAACAACTGCAACGACGTCTTCAAGCCCTTTTTATTTTTTCGCCCACGCCGCCATGGCCACCGCCCCGATGGTTTTGAACGAATTGGACCGCGCGCTGCACGAGAAGGTGTCCGTATCGCAAGAGAAAAGTGTTACAGTTACACATTGTGTTGCAGGCCAAGCAAGACAGACGAGCTCTGTCATGCCGGATATGCATAGGACCCCTGTGTCGTGCGTGTTTTCCCGTAGGATCTTTGCATTGCAAGTTTTTTCTCTCATGCAGAGAAATTTGTGTTGCTGAATTGCCAACAAATGTGTAACTGTAACACTTTTTTCGTGTGATAGTCCGCCGCGGCCTGCTACTCCCTGCCGCATCTGAAGACCCCTCGGGTGAACGGGAACGTGATTGGTTTGGCGATCTCGGGACAGAACCTAGTCGCTTTAACCGAGGACAACGTGCTGCACTACCGCCCGTTGGTCTCGACAACGAGCACTAGTTCCTCATTTTTGACGAGTACGAGTTCTTCAACCAAAAATCGGGGTGTTCTTGTTGACCAAATGCTGCAGAAAACCGATGTAGACGCCACATTCTCCTTCATGACGAAAGCAGATCTGGGAAAGGGCCATGCGGCGGGAGTGGAGGTATGATTGGTTTTGGTATCATGTTGATCATTTGCTTTATGCATGTCATGATTCTGGAACTGCTAAAACTGTATCTGAGTGTGATTCTGATGTTGCCCTTGTCGTATGATAAAAAAAGTGCATTATTCAAAACTCAGGACGCTGTCGTCGACTCCCCTTTAGTCCTAACCGGTCTCAGTGCCGATCCAGAAGCGCAAAGAATTGTGAAAGACGCTCAACGGACGAGAAAAAGCGTCACTACGCCGCTGGGCATACGGTTGGTCGAATCGGGTCGATCAGTGACTAGTAGTGCAGGAGGAGCTACTTCTTCGGATGCAGCTAGCGCAAATGCCGTCGCGGAAGGACAAGCAGTCTCAGCTGCAAATCCAGACGCAGCAAATAAGGCCTCCTCCTCGGCCGATGCCGCGTCTTCCTCGAAGGTTTCAAGTGCCACTCCTGAGGAAGTGTCAGGTGGTGAGGTCGTTCAAACTGGCCTGCACGTCTACGACCGAGAAGTGCCGGAGAGCCCGTATTTGTATCTCACGATGCTAGAAGACGAGGGCGAGAAGATCATGAAAAGCAGAAGCGTCTCTACTGCGTCAACAATCAGCACGACGAGCCGCCGGCTACTCCGGTACAACACCCAAGATCACACGGCAGAAGAGCTCGAAGCCAGTGCAAATCCCTATGCGGCGAAGATGACGGAAGAACGCGACGCGGCCTCTGCAGACGAAAAAATCACCGCAGGCGTCAACAATCCAGGTTCAGGTACATCAACTAGCAGCAGTTCTTCCTTCGCCCTGAGCAGTGAGGGGCAGCACGTGTTCACCGTGGCAGCGGACGGGGTTCACAGGGACGGGAAAAAATTTCTGTCGATGGTCCCGGCGCCTAGAGCGGTCGCGAGTCTCGACGGTAGTGATTTGCTGAACGGTTGTGCGGTCGTGAAGAATTTGCGTTCATTTTTATGCGCTTGTATAAGTTTGAGTACTTAAGGTTAAGTGCTAACAAACAGTAAGTTTTGTTTTGGTCCTGTTGGGGTTGGAAGCTGCAAAAAATGAAAATCCTGTTGAAATCCCAAGGTTACCTCTTCGCAGTGGACAAGGAAAATTCGCTGCACATCTACAAGACCGATAGTACGTCCGACGAGGTGGAGTCCCTAGTTTCCGAAGCGGAGAAGGATCTCCGGCGGCCCAGTATTGGAGCGACGGTGCCCGGAGGTGCGGGTATTTCGGCGAAGAAATACAAGGCTGCTGGTGCAGTCGCGACTGCTGCAAAACCAACAGCTACTTCATCTTCTAGCGGTGGAACAACTCCATCAAAGCCGGAAGTGATCCTGGCAGAACAGAAGTTTACAGCGGAGACCGCCGGCGAAGCTGCAGCAGCAGCTTCGGGCGGGGGAGCAATAGCAAAGAAGGAAGAGCAGGCCAGGTTGTCTGTGACTTCTACAGCGCTTGGTTTATTTGCTCTGGGTTCCACCTCCCAATCGCAAAAATCTCCACCAGTCATGATCTCCGACGTCCCTGGTGAAACATCAAATCCAAACGTCGTCGCCATCCAGCCACACCACTACCTGGACGCTGGGTTGAGTCCTGTGTCGACGACCACGTCCTCCAAGGCGGGGACGACCGCGAATGACCCCGCAGCTGCGGAGGTGGGAGGTACAACTCTAGCTGGTGTAGACAAGATGAACCAGGACCACGATCAGGTCGCTCTCCTCCGCGGCAGCAAGATTTCTGCCAAGAAGATGAAAGGGTGCTTCAAGACCTGGGGGGAGGTGTTCATCTACCTCATCACATTCACCCTGGTCGACCACTCGACGGACTGCGAACCTGGAACCCCGGTTGCCGAAGCGTTGGAGCACGGGGTGGTGCCGGAAATCAAGTTATGTATTGCAAATATGTCTGGGTCTGGAAACTGCTAGTTCGTGCATAGTGGGCGCACTGGGTTCTTACGCGGCCACGCATTACAAGTTTCTGAGCTCCTATGTCGTGTTGCGCTTCCCGCATGAAAAACTGCGTTTTTGCATGACAGGTAAGAGGCTGCTTTCCTGCTCATGCATGACAGATTCAAGAGTCATGCTGGACAAGCATGACAAACTTGCATTCTTCCAGACCCAGACATTTTTGCATTTGGTACAAGTTTTTGC
Organism: Amoebophrya sp. A120; assembly: GCA_905178155.1. Taxonomy (NCBI): domain Eukaryota; class Dinophyceae; order Syndiniales; family Amoebophryaceae; genus Amoebophrya; species Amoebophrya sp. A120. The sequence goes on along the minus strand of CAJINV010000004.1, from coordinate 7,184,209 downwards.
GGACAAACTTGACACAACCCACAACCACGCCAGCGCCACCGGCAAGCGAAGTGAAAGCGCTGATTATCAAAGCGGTGAAAAGTAGGGACTTTGCGTTGTCACCGTGATATTGGCGCACAGTTGTACCATGTAAGTAGAAGTACCTGATTGATGTCGACTTGTGTGTATGGGATGAATTCGCCAACAAAGATGAGACCCTCTTTGGGTTCCATCAAACTAGAGGCTGTGTTTTTCCTCTCAGATCAGATTCCTATATTTCCGCGATCAATCTATACGTACGGTGATGCAGCGCCAGTTGACTGTCAGAAACCCCATTTCACCTTTTTCATACCTGTGCACGACGCGCTGGTCCGTTGGAAGCCAAAGAAGGAGGATGAGGAGGAAGCCACGACCGCGGCCCCCCGAGAGGGCGAATCTACTGCGGGCGTTGGAGAAAGCCCCGCTGGCGGGACGAATTCGTTCCTGTTTTTTCTGCAGGTAGTGGATACCACGACCAAGGCGGAGAGTGGCAAGAAAGTCGTGGTAGAACAGGACCAGAATCAGCTGGACAAGCAGATCTCCTCGTCTTCTCCTTCCATCTCTGCATCTTCCGCTGGGGACAGTGGGAAGCCCTCGGAAGTGAAGTCAGATCCGGATAAACGACCCCTGATGTTGAAATCAAAAACTACGAATCCCGCTGTGTTAGAAGTACCTGCAGCGCCTCCCGTACCAGCACCTTCCTCGTTGTCGTTGGCAGCTGCTTCGCCAACAGCGAAGAAAACTGCCGCCAGTACAGCTGTTTCATCTGCAAGAGACGAGACACAGTCCGGTGGTGTCGCAGAAGCTGATGCTCAACATCCTGCAAAGTCCGAACTGGCAGTGGAGCTGGATCTTGCGAAAGATCGAAAAGAACCTATGGAACTAGCCGGCGCACCGGGCGGGGCGGGAGCTCTTTCACACGATGCTGCGCCATCAACAGCGGCTGAGGCAGCTGTAAAGGTAAAAAACACTGCAACAGCGGAGCAGGCTGAAGCAGGAGGTGCAACTGCAGCGACCACGGCTAGAAGTGCGATCATGAATGAGGACAAGGGAAGCCTAAACGCTTCCACCACCTCATCCTCCTCCTTCAGCTCTGCTGGCGAGCAGGCCAGCAGATTAGCAGCGCACCTGGACGAGCTTGCGGCGGGCTTGCAGGACGCGCAGCAGCATATCCCACGAAAAAACTGCTTCACTGTGATGATTTTGCAAGATCTGCATCACAAGTTTGTTACGCATGACACTGAAAATTTGTCATGCGCACTTCCCAAGGGAAAACACGCTGGAAAATCCAATGCCTTGCATGTGTAGCAAGACAAAAAGTTTTGTGTTCCATTTTCTGCATCACAGGTTCACAGTGAAACAGTTTTTTCTTGCGATACAGCAAGCGGGAGATTTGTTACGACAGTCCAAGAACTATCAATCTCTGGATGACTGGCGGTTGCAGCATCGGGTTATGCTTTGCAAAAGCATCGCACTCGTATAAATGCATTACAAATTTCCTCAGCATGAGAAATAAAATTTGTAATGCGGATTTACCTTAAGAACAGGACTTGTAATGCATGACTGCAATACGTATACGAGTGCGATACTCTTGCACAGGATACGGGTTTTGCTGGGGCAACGACACGGCGGGATCAACATGGGGGTTCTTTCGGGAGAGCAAGAGAAAGCCGGAACAAGTAGTAGCGAAGTAGAAGAAGCGCCAGCGCCAGTTCCTTCAGCGGCCCGAGTAGGAGGTGAAGTTCTTGCACTTGGTACTACGAGTCAGACGCAAGCTACTGCAGCATCGGTTGCAGCTTCGACAACAACAACGGAGCAGGAAAGCAAGGTGATGAAAAAGGAGCACGAGCAGGAACCGCGTTTAACAACTTCAAGGTCGGAAACAGCACCGGCAGTACGACCTGAAGTAGTACCAACATCTGCTGCGGCAACTACACGCACGGAAACCAGCAACCCGGAAAAATTGGAGTCCACCAGTAGAGCAGGTGAGAACAACATTTCATCCCCAGCACAGCTAGAACAATTCCAACAGCTCCAACAACCCCAACAACTCGCGGAGTACAAACTTCCGAAGCTGCATGAAGTCGACCCCGATGTGATGAAAAATCCGGAAGACTTACCAGAAAACGACAACCGCATCGCGCTAACCGCAGCGAGGAGCGGCGCGAAAGATTTTACGGTGTTTCTGGGCAGTGGGCAGGATGTGTTTCGCTTCGACGTGTCCTTGGGGGACAGCGGATTGCCGTGCCCGGTGTGAGGAGGGGAGGAGCTCGACGTTGTACAAAGAAGAAAAAACTACCGACCGATTGGAAACTTCTGCATCAGCAGATCCAGATCAACACAAGTTTAAGTTACAACTTTCGTATTTCAACAATACTCTGACCTTGATAAAATTTCTACTTCTTGATACCAAAAAATAAGAATACAGTTCACCAAGCGCAAGCCCGATCGGCAAAGGCCTGCTTCATGTTTCTTTGAATTCACAACTTGAGTCAATCTTACACCGAACATGGATTGTTGTCGTTTCCGCATAGCAAACCTGTACAATTTGAACACAGCCCCTGGGTTTTTTTACGAATTAAAATAATCCAAGATTCAAAAACACGACAGACATGATTATGAGCACGACCGCTGGGGGTTGCAATGTACCTGTAGAATTTCGTTTATGTGAAGCCAGGAAAAGGAATACGCTGAATCATCTGATGTAGCAATTGAGAGGACTCATCTGGGCTTTTCTTTCAACATCGACGTCGTAGTAATTCTAATTTTGTTCCTCGTCGTTGTCTTGCGCCGGCGTGCTTTATTTCGACCGTCGTGTTGGTTTGTTTGTTGTCTTGAACGACCTGCTTCTTCCTTTGAGAGAATTTCATCAGCATCAATCTTCCCTGTAGACAACCCTGTCTACTTGCTCTTGTCGCAAGCGACTTGCGCGGGGAAAAACCGCCAGCACGCACAGTTCAGAAAAACAGTTCGGTGTTGTACTTGTGAAAGATCTTTCATCTTCTTGTGCTCGAAACTTCTACCTAGAAATTTACGAATTCCACCTTGAGCTTCTTGATTACACCATAATTCTTGTAAAAGTATAAGTAGAAAACAAGAAATGCCACCGGTGAAAGAGTGCATCACGGTCCACCTGGGCCAGGCAGGTTGCCAGGTCGGTCTGCAGGTATGGGAGCTGATGTGCGAGGAGCACGGCATCCTCCCCGATGGTACCCGGGACGAGATTATGCACTGCAAATATGTCTGGGTCTGGAAGGTTGGAACTTGTCATGCTAAATGTGAATCATGGGAAAGATTTGTGTTGCATGATTACCAAAAGCTGTCCACGTGTGACCTAATCTTCGAGATGCAATTTCTCATGCAGAATAGGCATCGTAGAACTCTCACAGAATCTCTCATGCTATGTCCTACATACCAGACCTCATGGGTCATGGAAAACCTGCATGACAAGTCTGGCATTCTTCCAGACCCAGACATATTTGCAGTTGATAGAGATTCACGGCGAATCGCTCCCCGATGACCCGCTCAACTCCTTTTTCGCCGAAACCGCTATCACACGGAAAAAAGGGTCATATTTGTAATGCAAGAATAAATACACGAAAAAGTCTGTGTTGCGCATGATCCACAACAGCATGGCGTGGGGCATGCTTCTGTGTATTTATTTTGGCATTACAAATTTTTCTCTGGGATGACCGCCGCTGGCCAGCATGTGCCCCGCGCGGTGTTCATGGATACCGACCCCGCAACCAGGATCGATTTATTGAATGCCTCGCACGGGAAAACCTTCCACCCAGATTCGCTCCTGGCGTACAAACAGGACTGCCGGTCTATGAATTGCAATAGTTGCATCGTGGTGCTAGTAGTAAGTGCATTACAAATTAGCTCGGCATGACAAATGATGGAATTTGCCATTCGGATTTACCCTGAGAACGAGATTCGTAATGCATGACTGCGACTATTAGTACTACGCGTTTGCTCACCATACGGTCCAACTTTTTTGAAGGGCGGTCCGCTTCGAACCAATACAAAATCAAGGAGTCGGTGATGGATGCCGTGCGAAAGGAGGTGGACAAGTGTCAGTCGTTACAGGGGTTTTTTGTCTTCCACTCCTTCGGCGGCGGGACCGGGACCGGTGTCGGCGTGGAAGTGCTCGACACCCTCCGTTATGGAATACAAATTCATTCCGGTACATGTGCAAACTGCATGACAAATTTCTCTAGCTTGGAGTGATGTCAACAAACTTGTCATGCTGACTAAGCTCGAAGGCCGCGGCAAGTTTTGTCACACAGAAGCAGCATTTGGACGTCACGTGTACGGGAACAATAGATTTCCTCTCAATACCCGGGCGCAGTTCGCGAAAAAGGTGATCATGCAACCGCTCGTCTACCCCTCGCAGGACTACGTGTCCTCGGTCGTCGAGCCCTACAACTGCATGTTCGCAACGGCCTACACCCGGGAGAACGTCGACCTGGCGATGGTGTTGGATAACCAAGCCGCCTACCGCATGTGCCGGGAGAACTTGAAGGTGAAGCACCCGACGTTTTTGCATTTGAACCGAATTTATGCATTGCAAAAATTTAGCAAAATTATCGTACTAGTAGCAATTGCATCACAAATTAGCTCAGCATGAGAAATGGGGTTTGTCATGCTGTTTCGCCTCGGTATAGCAATGGAGATTTGTGATGCATGATTGCGACTACTACGTAAGTGCGATGCTTTTGCGTTGCATATGATTATCGCCCAGATGGTGTCTGCCGCGACCACCTCGCTGCGGTTCGCCACCCAGTTGAACGCGAGTCTGGACGAAGTGGTCACGAATATGGTTCCCGAGGTGAAGTTCCGCTATCCGATTTTGTCCTTATCGCCGGTGTATCCTGTGGAAAAGTATCATACTCGTATTGCAATCATGCATTGCAAATCTTTTTCTTAAGGTAAATCAGCATTACAAATGTCATTTCTCATGCTGAGGAAATTTGTAATGCATTTGTACGAGTGCGATACTTTTGCGATGCATACGGTGCGCCACCCGTCCCGGGCAAAGCACGAGAATTTCACGACGCGGGAATTGATCACGGACCTGTTCGAGGAAAAGAACTTCCTCGCGGATATCGGGCCGGGGAAATTGAAACAGAACCGGTACTTGGCGTGCTCGATTTTGATGCGCGGGTTCGACCGATTGAAGAAGGAAGATTTGCAGGACCACTTAACCGAGGTGATTGGCGACGGGAGCGAGGATGCGGAAGGATACGTAAGAGAATTTGTCTTTATGAAGTTTTTGTAGCATGACAGATTGTTCATGTAGTTCGTGCTGTCATACAAGACATCTTCTTCATGCGTGCAGCATTATATTTCTACATGCAGAAGATGACAAATATGAATATCAGATCCACCTGGCTATTCAACCGTTGGAGTGCACGGCTGCGATTCAGGAGCTCATGAACCCCAGCGGTGGGCACCGGGAGGGCTTGAAATTTCTGCCGTGGTTGGGACATGGTGGCTTCAAAATCGGAGCAGTTGCGGAGCCCCCACACGTGCCGGAAGGTCCTTCTACTTACTCATCATGTTGTTGTATCAGCATGACAGAATGAATCACTATTACTTACACACACTTCAAATGATGCGCATGACAAATGACATGATGAAAATATTGAACCTACATCCTACTCGCAGAAGGTTTCATGGCGAAATCCGATCGTCAGGGCGCTTTACTCGCGAACACCACCGCGGTGAGGACACCGAGTCCCCGCGCTGACCTAGGGCTTTTGCCCCTGGGCCGTACGGTGTCCGGGAAGCGCCCAAATCTGGCCCCCAGGTCATGACGCGGGGACCGGGTCCCCGCGCTGACCGAGGGCGCCTTTCGTCCCTGGGCCTTGCCAACGGGGCCCGGGAAGCTCGACAGGGTGGCGGCTCGCGTGACAAACTGGAGCCCGCCATTGCACATCTCGCGTGGCGAGGTCCCAAAGTGTGTCCGGGGTGTGTCCGAAAGTCTGCCCGGGGTGTGTCGGAAAGTCTGCCCGGGGTGTGTCTGGGGTATGTTCGGACTTTTTGCCTGGGGTGTGTTCGGGGGTCTGTCTGGGGTGTGTCTGGGGTATGTTTATACCCCGCCTGTTGCTTTTTCGCCAAAAAATTGTAATCCGCCCGTGATTGACGGCCATTTGCATACCCCTGACACACCCCCGAACATACCCCCGAACATACCCCTCGCCTGCATTTTTGACCAGCTGCTGCAGTTTAGATAGTAATGTTGACATGACGAAAATACTCAATCTACTGCCCACTCGCAGGCTTCATGGCGAAATCCGATCGTCAGGGCGCTTTACTCGCGAACACCACCGCTTATTTTTAGGGCGTTCTCTCCCTGTGTTGTTTAGATAGCTGATTTCACTTCGCCTGGCAAACTACCAACCATTCCCAGACTCCCCGCCCATAGTCTGGCAAATTGAAACCATTCCCAGGCGCGGGGCTCCAAAGGCTCCGAGATTCTTTGCTTTGTGTCTCCCCTGGTTGTTGTTCCAGCGTGCCGCGGTTTTGTGTAGTTGTTCTACCTCACCCGATCAAGCTGTGCGCTTGGCGAGCGCTGTTGGTTCGTTGTTGTTTGTGTCCCGTTTTCCCCGTTTATTGCCGCCCGAATAGTATGACTCCACCTACATGAGTAACACACTATCACTATGAGTGCTCAACTCCCGGCGGTCGCGGAGCGACCGCCCGTGCTAGATATCACTATGAGTGCTCAGTGATGTCGCCTCCCAGTTGCTGCCGTGCCTCCGAGCAGATTGGCCGACTTTCGACGCAGTGAAGTTTGGTGAGAGGATCATACGAAGCGCTGCGCTTTTCTCTTCTTTGGGTTTTTTTTGCTAGCCCTGTACATCTACAAGCACAGACACAGTGGCGCGTCCTATAATCGCCTCTGATTTTGATTTACTCCTGTTTCTCTGTTGTGACTTACATTCGCTTTCCCATAGAATTTTGTCTCTTCAATAGTTATAGTATCCTTGTAAGTTTCTTTGCTAGCTCCTTTCTTGTACTTGTAGCGGTGTGAATTTGGAACTGCAGCCCACGTACAATACTTATTCGCTAGCGTTTGTTATCCCAATTAACGGCTCCAGTTGGCGCTGCGCCACCTGTGCTGCATAGCTGGGCCGCATATGCTAAAGCAGCTAGGCTTAGGACTTAGGTTCCCCGCGTCCTGTGGTTTTCTTCGCTTCTGTCCTCGTGTTGTCGTGTGTGAAGTTTCGTCGCGTCGTCGCCGCTCGGTTGTTTCTCACATCGTGTGCGCCCGGAGGACCCCCCACCCGGACTCCCGGCAGCTCGGTTGCCACCTGGGCGTAAACAGTGCTCCTGTTACTGCTCTCGGTCTGCAGTGCCAAAAGGCCGGGGATTCTACCTAGTCCACGGTCTGGGGAGTTTTTTTGGAGTGATCACCACATCATATATCCGCCTCCCCTCACTGTTTCTGGACCGGGTCCGGCGGGGACTCCAGAACCTGGCCTTGTCCTGGAACTGAGTTGAGCATTGCTCTTGCGATCTTCACTTCACTTCACTTCACTTCAGGTTTCATGGCGAAATCCGATCGTCAGGGCGCTTTACTCGCGAACACCACCGCGGTGTATCCTGAGTAAAAACGTACCCACACCAGAGTCAGGATGAGGATTTTGCAACACAAACCTAGGAGTTTTGTGAGTCACGCATGACAAGTTGCGCTATGCAGTGTAGTGCAGGTTAGCAAGTGCAGCCGCATCACAGATTCATCTGCTCATCCTGTTCACAGCATCACAAATTCCAAAACACGATTGGAAATGGCTCTCATGGGGGGTGCGCGTCACAAGTCTTTTTGTCTTTGCAAATCTGCATTACAGCTCTGGTGTGGGGACGTTTTTACTCAGGATACGGCGAGGACACTGTTTATGCGCACGTACCAAAAATTTCTGAAGCTCTTCTACCACAAGGCCTACGTGTGGCAGTTCCTGGAGGCAAACGGCGAATTGGAAATGTTCTTCGAGGCCAAGGAGCGCATGCACGACATGATCGCATATGCAATACAAATTTCCCGTACATGTACAAGATGCATCACAAACTACACCAATTTGGAGTGTAAAACTTGTCATGCTAAACTAGGATCGAAGCCAAGTTTTGTCATGCAGAAACCGCAATTGTACGTGTACAGGAAATTTACTGTCGATATCGCAGAATACGAGGACATTCTCTACCGCACGTGCGAGCAGGAGCGAGTATCAAAGGCAAAAATGTCTCCTGGGTCTGGAAGATGAATACGAGATTTGTATTGCTGAACTCTTATGCCCCTAGACTCTGTGATGCATGTTGTTGGATAGCGTCAACCTCCTTCTGTAATGCAAAAACGCGATTTCTCATAACCACTCAGAAATTTCTGATGCGTAGCTGCGTGTTGGAGTCTGTTTGCGACGCATGTGTCAGCATCACAAAGTTCCAGACCTGGACATTTTTGCATTTGATAGCGGGTGACGGACAACAATTTAACCCTGGTCGGCGCGCGACCCGGTGGCCCAGGTGCCGGACCAGCAGGGGAGGCCGCGGCGGGAGCATAGAGGCCGCGGGAGGTTTTTGTTTGTTATAGTGGTGATACAACCGACGATCGCGATGCAGCTCAGGTTGTACTAGATTCAAAATTGAATGCGATCGATTCAAAGAATGCGAAGCTACTTGTGCCCCCTATGTGGTTCTCCTGGTTATTTCAAGAAGAGATTATAAGTCGACACAATGACAACGTCGTTTTTTTGAAATTGAAAAAACACAGGGCACAGTAGACAACCTTTTTGGTAACAAGAAACAACCTGAAATAAACCAATATGGCATTTGGAATTCCCAGATGATCACACGGTGACCCAACAAAGCTCAAGGGAATACTAATTTTCATCGTTGCTACTACATTACAACCCGAAATCAAGGATTCTAGGACATTGTCACAGCAACATCGATTGACAACTACAAGTACCGATGGCTACTATTACATTTTGCGAAAAGATCATAAACGACACTACGACTTCCTATTGTATCTACTTTTGAATCAAGCTTGTTTTGTAGAAGCTTAGAACACGGCGATACCGATAGCGAATGATAATGAATTTTATTACAGTGCTAGCAAGCGTTTTACGACTATGGTCAAAGTGCCACACTTTTACAAAGAAATCGTCTGCATTCAATATCTCGCGCTGCTTATCTTGCGCTGAAGTCGAATTTCATTTTTCACGCATGTTCTTTCTTTCGCCGGTCCAGCTCTGCGCACAAATGAAGATCTTCAGCCGATCTCATAATTTTTGCTTATGTGAAGATGATCCAAACTTAAACCACGAGCAAAGATATGTGGTAACTAGAGCTATACCACCGCCAAGTGCTAAACCAACCGGCTGAAGAGTAAAATCAAAGTGGCTCTTGCTCGGGATGACAGGGCGCCTCACAACACACAACCAAAAACAACTATGCTCGTATGATATTTCAAAATCGCTGCCTATGCTTACGCTTTAGAAGTACTGCTTTGAGTTATTCGACTCGTAGTTGTATCCAAAGAGGAAGCTTTTCGAGCGTAGGCAACAGAACTACAAGTTCCAGATGTGCTAGCTCACTATCATCTCCGCTTGTTGCAAAAATTGCAAGAGGCAACGTACGCTGCTCCTCTGGCTCATCCCTTCTTCTAGCACCATCAAAGCGACAAGGCCCACAGGAGGCGGCCAGGATTGGAGCGTCAGCGACTTGTTGCGCTGCACCGAGGGCAACAGCATCCACTCATCTCCACGAGTCGCCCAGCAAAGAACTTCACCACTTCTACCCCTCAGCGACATTTATTTCCACTATGGCTGCGGGTCTCAGCTGGGACACGCTCGCCGCTCAGGACGACGTAGCGACCAGCTGTGTGATTGATTTACTTTGTATCCACAGTAAATTTCCCGTACACGTACAGATGCGGTCTCTGCATGACAAAACTTGGCTTCGATCCTAGTTTAGCACGACAAGTAGTATTCCCTCCAAATGGATGAAATTTGTGATGCATGTTGTACTTGTACGGGAAAGATAATTTGCATTTCATACTTTGTGAGGATGGCTGCTTCAAAAAGCTCTCCGATGCGGAGATGACGGACATTCTTTCCCGCGACCAGAAAGACGGCGACGCGCTGGCCGCCGGAATAAAATTCGCGCAGGACAAGGGAGTATTGCCGGCGCTGAAACCAGACCCGTACACGCAAATCAACGTTTTGGGAAAGTCAGCAGATATAGTTGCGGAAGAGATATTGAAGGCGATTGGGGAAGGAGCGGATAAAGGTATAGAAATAGAAAGAGTAATAGAGGCAGATCAAATACAACTTGTGATGCAGTGTGTGTAGTGTCGCCGTGTAGCAGGAAATTACAATTTTTCATGCATGAATGCAAAAATGAATTTCACCTCCACCGCCAACTGCAGGTTGTGTCCTGGTTCTGGTTGGTCTCTCCGGCACGGGAAAGGGCACCACAGTAGCGAAGCTCCAAGCAAAGTTAAAATCTGCGGTCACCTGGTCAAACGGTAACCTTTTCCGGTGTCTTACCGTGCAAGCCTGTGATATGGAAGTGTCAGAATTGAAATCGACGGAGTTGAAATGATTTGTCATGCATAAAATGCATGACCCGAGGTACGTGCGTTGCAGAGCAGGCAAGTGAGGCCGATTGTGAGCCTGTTTGAGGTTAGAGCTCGAGCTGCTAAAGTAGCATGAGAAAATCGGTCTTCTTTGCCTAAACAGCATGACAAACTGGATTTAGGGACCACCAAAATTTGTCATGCGCCACTTGAAAACTGGGTTCCAACTGGCATCCATTTTATGCATGACAAATCATGCAGATTTTCCACGACCTGGTGGCCGAACCATCTGCGGTGAGGTGCCCTTACAGGTTGTGTAGTGGTTTCGGTCGGTTTAGCATGACAAATCATTTCAACTTTGTCGATTTCAAACCTGACGCTTCCATATGTGACTTCTGCGAGAAGAACGGCGTCGCGGCAATAGACGAGGCGTTGACGGTATCCTGTGCAAAAGTATTGTACCGGTATTGCAATCATGCATTACAAATCTTTTTGTTAAGGTAAATCCGCATTACTTACAGATTTTATTTCTCATGCTGAGAAAATTTGTAATGCATTTATACGAGTGCGATACTTTTGCAGAACATAGACGGCGGAGAACCTCGATGGCTGGATGAAGAATCTGAAATTCGGAAAATTCAACGAGAAATGGGACATACAGCTCACCAGAGCAGATGGTAGAAAAGTCATACAGATACATTCATTTATTTCATCGGTCGGGCACTCTGTTTAACATACATTAGCTTTAAGGTGTAAGTTGTAGTCATTTGTCATCTGTCATAAACACTTCCGACTACGCTATCTTCTGTCATGCTGGTAAACTTCACTGAAATTGTTTTTCAGGTTCTCAAGTCCTCGTTTCTGAAACGTGCAACACGCTCCTGAAAGAGCCCAGGATCGGCCAGAACATTCCCAGCGTCGCGAAGAAATCGCAGGGAGAAGTCGTGAAATTTGCCGCAGACGCATGCCAGCAAATGGGGCAGGACGGGTAGTTCAAAAACTTTTCTATGTGATTTCGTTTCTTCAGTTTCCATTTCTTGTTGTGTACCCTGCATGGGATCCATTAAGAAGTATGTGAAATGATAGACGCAAGAACAGCGACAAAACGTTATGATTTGCGCGGTCGGGCAGCACGAGATCTACACAAATAAAGAATCCGAAAACATTAAGGTCTGTCGTCCTGGTGGAGGGCCGAGAAGAGACCGTGAATTTCATTCCTACGCCCCACCGCTTCTGCCTCATGATGTCAGACACAACTCTGATCGGCAAGAGGCGGGCAGCACAGCGCGTCCTGGGCGAAGCGCTGAAGGGCAAAGACGCATCCAGCGACGTCGCAGACGCACTAAAAACGTGCGTCGCGACACTGGCTTAATACTAGTTGCCGTGGCGTCGGCGTCGACCTTGTGGACAGGCGCTTTGTGCTCGTCGTCCGGAATACTGTAATTCGCAAGAGCGGAAAACATGTTCGCAGCCGACGCTTGCCTAGAAAACTTTTCTTTTCATCTTTCTACCGTCACGAATACCGTACAATTTTTTGCAGACGGCAACAAGTGTCGAAACCGAAAGTAGATGAATTTTCGTAGATTAGCTGCCATCAGCCACCTCCAAGTAGTGCCTACCATGCTGCTTTTCACCACGACCACGTCCACGCTCACTGTCACTTAAGACAAGCATAATTCTCCTCCGCTTTTCAGTACTTACTTTTGTCTGAAATAAGACTGAGACTTTTTGAATGCATTGCGCACATGATTTCTGATAACCACCAAAGCTGCAAGCGGATTATGTAGTACTCCTGCGCTTGTTTTGGTGTGCTCAGATCAACGAGTACGTACACCTTGATGTATACGGAATATAAATCAGAATGCTATAAAACAACAAGTGTCAACAACGAAATCGTACTTCGTACAAAGCTCCACTTTACAAAAATACAGCGACGTTCTCAAGTAGATCGTCCAAGCGAGAAATCCAAATCTAAAATCTAAGCGGCCAACGTTGTGGTCGAGACGTATTCAATTTTTTTCAAATTGCCAGCGAGATATCACCGCCAGGCCAAATTTTCGCTGCAGAAAAAAAGTTGGGTATAGAAGTTGTTTGTATGGACGATCTACTTGTTCGTGCAACAGACACACGACACGCAGCGATGAAAGTACTTGCTTCTAGTATTCTAGGTGCTCCTCAGTATGGTTCTTACCTATCAGAAACGTGTTGCTCGAAAAGGTAGGTTCGTGCGCTCGTCGTGTTCGTAACTACTGAGAAACCAGAAGATCTATACGTATTGGAATATCGCAAATACCGTTGGAACTGCCTCAACATCGTTCGTACGACTATATATATATATCTTGCACCCCGTTTCTGTCAGTCACCGTCTCTGTCAGGACGAGGTGACACCAAGCAAGCAACTTTTTTCAAACAGCCTCGAAAGTGTGTGGTTGAACTTGAGCCACAGAGTATCTCTTTGGCTAGGACAGATGGTGCCCACAGCCACACCAGCAATACAAATACAAATTTACAGGTGGTCGTTTTTAAACTTTAGTTGTAGTAGCATGGTCCGTCGTGACATTGACCTTGACGATGGATGTCGCGTCCGACACTTGGAGGTCGTCAGAATGAAATTTCTAGTATATGAGCGAAATCTCATACCCTAATCCTGACGTGCACCTAGAGTAGTAGAGCTGCGCCAACTGATAGCAAGATGAACAAAACAAGCATATGATGGGGCGTACAAATCGATCACCACACGCATTAAAAATAAAACATTGAAAACTTTTACCCGATGTTTAGCCTCGAAGATCGCATCATTCATCGAGGCAGTGAGATTTTCATTTGTGGCACCACAAAACAATCTTAATCTACTGCTGAATCAAGAAGAGTAGCAAAACTATCATACTTTTTTGCGAAAGCGATCCTTGAAAATCAAAATGAAAGTCGAACACAGATGAAGCAAGCGTCGAATAAACTCCTCTAGAGCCAAGTAGGTACACTATGAGCGAAAAGTAAATATACAGCCCTCAATCACACGAAAAAGAATTTTTTCACCAACTTTGTTGCAATCGCGCTCGCGTTATACGGAAATTCAAATTGCATCAAGTTTGCAGGAGCCCTCGAGGCTTCCGACGTCCATTGCGGCGAGAAAGAAAAAATCTGATCAGAAGATGGAGATAAATGATGTTGGTAGCGGGCTACATGCAGAAAGCTATTGACATCGCTCACTTCATCGAGGGAATGTTTTTACGTAGAGGACGCACTTACAACCGCATTGCTAGGGAAGATGAATGCAAGTCGTGCTGAAAAGCAGAAGATCAAGCTCGAACTATTTCGTGATTATGCAAATACGAATGAGGTGGAACAGAGCGCAAGAAATTGAAAGAAATACCTCAATAGATACAACTCGTCCACCACAAAATGAGAATGAATAGCTCCGCTTGCACTTAGTCTGCAAGTTGGGTCGTTCGCTTGAATTTGAAAGTAGAAGTAAAAATTCCACCCCGTATCAAAGTATAGGCAACATCGATTTTTTCCCTTGACATAGTCGTACACCGCGCAGCCCCGTCTCGTTTAGGCGAACAACTCAATGAGAACCGAAAGCCGATTATTTTTATGTAGTTGTAGGCGACTTCGGACCTATACCTACCACAACGCCTCAATATCATGCACCTCATCATAAACTCGACAGGGTCTCATCAAATTTCAGCGTCGATGGTTCGGCCTCGCCATAGGCACCGAATCAGTTCGATATGGAAACTATTCGCGGCTCGCATTCCACAAAAATAAAGCAAACCCCCCTAGCATACCTTTAGTGCCATCACTTTCATATTCATTTTAACGCTTGTTATTGTTTTCTTTTTCCCTTTGAAAACACTAGCACTTACGGCATTATATTATCGCCCTAAACTACTACTACGTGCCTCCAGGGGAGGTATCGACCGATTTTCACGTAACACACACCGCTCGAGTTTTACTTGTATGTTGAGTACCCAAAACACAACAACAGCTTTTTTTTTGGCGCTGTTTTGTCGTAGGTAGGATACAAACATAAACCACTCTTCAATAAACAGCAAGAAGAGGAGACAAGTTCGAGGACTATATCGTTTTCGAGCTCATCATCCTAGTGGTAGTACCAACATCTACTAGAGACAACACTTGCTGTACGACTTTTGAGAACAAGAAGCATCAACCTATGGACCTTAGACAAGTGTCAGCGCGACCACTCTGACATCTTGTTGGCCCACACTCACAGTGAGTACTAGCGACCTCGGCATCAGCATCCTCGGCAGAAGTTCGCGAAGACCGTGCAACTTTTCTTTCGGCGAGCGCGGCATCACGGCTTGCAGTAGACCGAGGAGGACCTCTACAGCGGTTTTTTTTTCTCTACTTCCCCACTGACGCAGCTGTTTTCAAAAGAAAGCACTGTCGTTAACATTACGGGGCTTGGACGATTTTGTTTTCGATTTCTACTACACATAAGAACTACTCCGGGCATTAAGTTCATTTTTACAACAAGAAAGAGCTCCGGAAGGAAAAAGCTAGCAGCAAATTGCTTCGCACTAAAACCAACGTAAAGCGGCGTATTCGTGTCGTCGTGAAGGAGGATTATAGTACGCGCGGCGAAGATTTTTTGAAGAAAACTACACTTTTTACAACGATCGCAAGTAGAACACCAACCGGCAGGCATCAACCGGCAGGATGTCTGTGATCGAGCAGAACAACCCGCCGGATGATCTTCCGAGCGATTTGGAGGAAAGCGAGGTATGGAAAAAAAATGCTTTTTGTCATTCATGTTTTCAATACACGTGCGGTGCTGTTTGTGTTTGTCATGCATATTTTCAAGGGAGTATAACTATAGGTAGCGCATCTTCAATCACAAATTGAAATTACAACCCGACATATTTATCACAGGAGCCGTACTTCGGTGGTGACGAGATTGTGGTCGAGGAAAACAACCAGCAGGACGAGGAGGAACCTCCGCAAGAAATCTTTGACGACGACGAGGAAAATAATATTTTCAACCAAAACAGTTCCAACGAGGAGCAAAATGTTGGTGGGAACGAGGAAGACGAAGAGGGTGATGGAAATAATCGGCATAATAGTAATGACTCAGCGGGGAACGCGAATGACGGGGAAAACGAAGGTCCAGGAAGACCACCGCGTCCTTCCGGCCAGCCGTCCGCGAAAAAGATGGCGAGCAACAAACGGTCGGCCCCGGCGGCGTCGAGTTCGGAGTTCGATGATGACGGAAATAACAACCTTGATGCTGAAAACACCGAGGAAAACCGCGCGCGGCGTTTGCAGGAACGGCAGGAGACGAAGCACAAGTTGATGGTATCAAATGCAAATATGTCTGGGTTTTGGAATCTGTAATGCTGAATGTTCATGATTGAGTGCGCCTGTAAGTGAAGTGTAGCATGACAAATTTTTCAAGCGCTTTCTGATGCTTAGTGCGCATTACAAACTGCGACGCTTCATGACGAAGTTGTGGTGCCTTTGTTGCTTTTATGCAATACAAATTTTTCAGGAATTGTGGACACGCAATACAGATTCTTAACCTTTCCATGATACCCAGACATGTTTGCAATTCATAGATGGACCGTCTGTACGAGATTCTGGACGTTGTCGAAGCGGGAGTAGAACCTTCTACCAGCGGGAAGCGCCCGTTGAAGCAACCAGATCGGTTGCTGGCCGACGACGAAGTCCGGAAACTCCTACCTGGGTTGACCTACTGGCTCCACCCGGAGCGGCTCACCGAGACCAACCAGGTGATATTGTCTGCAGCAGGGGTCGGTGGAACGGCTACAGCAGGAAGTGCTGGTGGTCCTCCTCGGAAGAAGTCCTCTATTGGTGGAACCAAAGATGTTGAGAAACAACCCAATGAAGTCGACGCAGAAGATGGTGCAAATCAATCCTCTTCTCCCGCACATAACAACAATAATTCCGCGGGCGACACCTCGTCTCCCGCCGCGGCGCCTGAAAAGGACGAGATGCTGGATCACACGCAGGTGGATCAGCAGGAGCAGGAGGAAAATCAAAATAACCAAAACCACGACGAAAATCAGGACCACAATCAACCTCACGGGAACAACAGCACGAACAAGAGACACACGACGAACAAGCGGGAACCTAAGCCAGAGACGGAGGAAGAAAAACGCAACCGAAACGTGAACAAGCAGCGCATGGAGCGGGATCGGGAGTTGTTGATCGAGGTCTGCTTGGAGTGGAACCGATCTGCGGACTGGCAGTTTCACAACCAGCCCCTCGCGGACCGGGCAAATTTGGTCCGGGATGTCTTTTTGAAAGTGTTGCTGCGGAGCATTCTCCGCCACCGAAAAAAGATGGCCAGCTTGTCGGAAGCGCAGAAGACGGGGGGCCCCCAGGGGTCGAAATATGGGAAACCGGAAGGATGCGAGGACAAAGTCAAACGTATTGATTTCAACTGTGAAATAATTGATTCTAATTGCAAAAATCAAGCACGAGGGCAAAAAAAAGTAGAAATGCTTTTCTTTACCATTCGACTTTCCTCGCAGTCACTGACAAAGAACTCAATTCTTGTACGTTCAACATCTAAGGAAGAGAGCTAAAATTGAATGCCTAGTAGAAAAATGCGAATAGTCAACAAATCAGCAGCAACAAAATATTGTTTTGTCAAATTGAAAACTACATCAAAACAGTGCATGAGATCGGCCTCGAACCGGATGTAAGCTTGCTGAAGCGCGCCTTCGAATGCCTCTTCTCACCCGAGCGGATTTTAACTCTCTTCCCCAAGTTGTTCGTCGTGACCGACCTGCGGCAAGCCCCGGGCCTCGACGGCAACGGGGGCCTCACGTTACCCCCGCCGCCCGCCAAGGAACCGAAAACGCCGACCACCCCCGCGACGATTGACAAGCCGAACGCGATCATCGCGACCCTGGAAAACGCACTGGCGAAACGGAAGCGCGGACTCTACGTCGGCGTTCCGCCGGAGTTGCTGCGGGAGACCGAGGGCGCACTGTTGGACGGCTTGTCGATGTCGCAACTGCTGAATTGCGAGCCGGAGGTGGTTATGAACTGCAAAAGTATCGTACTCGTATAAATGCATTACAAATTTTCTCAGCATGAGAAATAAAATTTGTAATGCTGATTTGCCTTGACAAAGAAATTTGTAATGCAAGACCTGCATTTATACGAATACGATACTTTTGCACAGCATAGTGGTGACGCGAATTCTGGAGCAAAACATTGACGCGGTGTTCAATAGCAATTTATCTCCCTCGGAGAGTCCAGCCAATTCAGACGACGACGAGGAGAAAAACAGCGATGAAAACAATATGAAAAACAAGAATTCCTTCTCTTCCCTCGGCGTTCCCGATGAAACTCGGCTCAACGACAAGGACATCCAAAAAGACCTGTTCACCGTGAAGCGGGAGTACTTGTTCGCAAAAATGGACCAGCCTTTGGGTGCCGCTACTGCAAATGGTCCGAAAAAGAAGAAAACGAAGAAGAAAAACAGGAAGGGACTGCCACCAGGGGTGGATGGAGGGGAGAATAATCATCAAGATGGCGGAGCGGGAGCGAATCAAGTTGTCCAACCACATCACAAAGGCGACAAGAACAGCTCCTACTATGACAAAAACAAGGGCAGCTACAAAGGAGGCAAACCTGGTGTCAACAGCAAGAACGGTACTGTGTATCACGATGGTGGAAAAGGTAAATATGGTGGTCACAAGAACGGACCGCCTCCTGTTCCGGAGAAAGGGTATTATAGTATCGGGAAATCACCGTCTGGCACGGTTTATTTAAACAAGAACAACCAGTTCGGGTTCGGGCCAACCGGAGGACATGGACATCAGCATCATCCACCAAGTAACGACAAGAACCACCAACACCACCCCCCTGGAGCAGGGAAACCAACGACCCAATCCGTCAACATGGGCGGCACCTTTCGCATGAAAGACACGGGCTACGGGCCGATCAAGGGGCCAGCAGCGCCGTCCGGAGGTCCACCAAAGGGAAGCGGGCCGTATGGCCAGTTCTCGGCCGTGAAGGGCGCACCAGCTGGAGGACATCATCATCAACACCCTCCGCCACAACAACCGCCCGTGCACCACCAGTCCGCCCAGCTCATCGTGCCAAAAGGAGCTCCTCCACCCCCGGGGCCCCCCGCGGAAAAGGGTGGAAAGAGCACTGGTGTGCACCAACAGCAAGCCCCGAAAGGCGCAGGTGGAACCTACCGCGCGCCCGCAGCGGTGCAGGAAGCGCACAAAGGGAGTGGTGGCACTGCGAAGGAGCATGGCGGGAAGGGTGGAAAAAAGGATGGCTCTTACAGTGCTGGGAAGCATGGGGGGTCCTCGTCGGGAAAGCCGGATCAACATCATGGAAAACAACAAGATTATGCACCTCATCAGCCACCACCGCATCAAAGTGCGAACGCTCCTGCTCCACCGCAACATCACCCTTCACCCGGCCACCACCCGCAACAACAAGCCGGTGCGCCGTATCATGGACAGCAGCACCAGCAGCAAAAGGGGGCGGTGATTCAGCCACCCCCGGCGCAGCACCAAACCATTCGGTACGACCCGAATCAACAGCAGCACAAGGGTGGCGGGGGGCAACATCAAAGCCAGTACCAGCAACCCCACCAGCAGAAGGGTCATCTTCCCGGTGCGGGCGGAAAGCCGCATCATGAACAACAGCATCCCACGGGGAAAGGTGGAGGTGCCCCGCCGCCAGCTGGCGGACATCATCACTCGCAGTATGGTCACCAGCCACCGCCCTCTGCCACACCTGTCGAACAGAGCTCGCAATACGGTCGGTCTTCTACTTTCCCTCAAGGTGGAAGTAGTGGGCATCAGCCGTACAACCAGCATCAGCAAGGGAAGGGCCAGCACCAACCTCCGCCAACGTCGGGCGTGCCATCGCCGCACGGGCAGGAGCTTGTGCGCACCGAAAGCGCACCAGGCGGACCGTACAACGCGTTTTCGTTGACAGGAGGTCCTCAGGGTGGAGGTCACCACCAGCAGCAGCGCGACGCGTACGGGACGAACAATAAAGGTTCTTCAAGCAACATAGGAGCACCTCCTCCGGGTGCAGTGCATCTCACCCCGGCCGCAGGCGCGCCTGCTCCGCAGTCCATCTCGGGTAAGCAAGGTACTAAAGACAGTTACGACTACAATTCTACTTCAAAAAGCGGGAATAAGGACCACAAAGACAGCGGGAAGAACAAAGGCGGAAAGAAAGGAAAAAAGGGAGGTGACAAAGACTCGAAAGGGGGCAAGGGCGGGAAAAAGGACAAGGGAGGTGATCATGGTAGTTCTTCTGCGAACCCGAACTTGATTCCGCTCGGAACAACGGCGACCGGAGGTCAACATCCTTCTGCCACTGGAAATGTTAACTCCTACTCAACTTTTCCGAATTCGTCATCAAGTGCTGCGCACCACAGTCAGAGTCAGCCGCAGCCTGGCCCGGGTGGTCAACAACAGCAGATGAGCCACAGCTATTCTTCGCATCACCGCAAGAATGCGGATCACGACTATAGGCAAGGTCCGTACAGCCACAGTGCAGGCGACGCAGGGCAGCAGTATAATCAGGGCGGTGGGGAACAACAACACCAGCAGCAACCGCAAAATCAGTATCGGCAGTTTCAGCAGCCGAATAGCCATTATCAAACAAGCACGAACCAAGCTGGAGGTGGTGTGCAGCACCAGCAGCAGCAAGCCTCGGCAGGCTCTGGTGCACCAGCTCCGGGAGGTTCATCTTACCAACAGCACCAGGAGCAGTATCATGGTACAACAACAGTCCAACAGCAGAACCAGCAGTCTTACCAGCAAGCGCCTAGTACATCAACTGGCGCAGCTACAACCACAACGTCCTACACGGTTCACGTGGATGCCCATGGCAACCAAACCTACCACCCGGTTGTTCAACACCAGTCGCAACCACAGCAGCAGACGGCGCAACCACAGCAGCAGCAGCAACCGCAGATCCAATATGTCGTACAACAACCGGACGGGAGTCGCACCTACTACACCGCGGCGGCGCCGGCAGCAACGAGTAGTGCGACAACAACTTCCAGCTCCGGCCAGCAACAAGCACAGGCGGGAAGTGGAGCTGCTGCTCCTCCTGCTACGTCGTATAGTACTCAACAGGGAAGTACAACTGGATACCACCAGCAACATCAGACGGTTGTTCAGTACCACGGTAGTACAACTGCGGCCGCAGGAGGCGGACACCAGCAGCCATCCGCGCATCTTCAAACGGAGTATAGGTACGCAGACGGTACGACCGCTGGTGCGGCGTACGGGGGTGCAGCAGCAGCAGCAGCAGCTCCGGTTGGAACAGGAGGCCACCAGCAGTACGGCCAGCAGCAGCAGGCCCAGTATAATCATCAGCAGGCTACTACACCAGCAGCAGCAGCTCCGGGGGCTCCTGCTGCACACCATCAACAGACGCAGCAGGCTGTTTCCTACATTCTGGGTTCCGACGGGAATTACTACCAAATTTCCACCGGAGCAGGGACCGCGACCGCTGTTGCAGCAAGTGCTGGCGGTGGACAACAGCAGGCGCAACAAGCCCAGCAATCGACGCAGCTGAAACGACAAGACAGTCCGGAGATCACCAACTGGGGCTTGGGCTGGGGCGGATAGGTGGACGACTTGGTTGAGGACGAGGACGAAGGACCTTTTACTTAGATAGAAGTGCAAGTGGTGAAGACCGACCTACACTAGCACTTCCAAAAAGAGTTGTAGGAGCTGAAAGAAGAGGTCACATTGAAACCGCAACACAAAAAAGACATCACCAGCACAAGGAAGAATGATCCTGGAACTTATGCTCGTCCTCTCATGATACGAAGGCAAGCAAGTAGATCGCTTTCGCTTTAAAGAAGTACAATCCGGAGAAAAATAAAATTCGTCAAGAGCAGGGACATGCCCTGAGAATGAGACCTCCCTGAAGGACGAGTTCTTCTGATGAGTTCCAAAAAGAAAATGCGAATGCGCAGTTGGTGTTGGAGCAAGCACGTTTGCTATTATTCGTTTGGTCGTTGTCTCGTGAAAGAAAAAAACATCTTGAAGAATGACTTCGTGTATAAAGAGAGAAGGAGAGAGAGAGAGAAAGAGAGAAACAGACCGTGGGATCAAAGTATTGATACAGTTTAGTTGGTGCTTTTAACAATGAATCATTGCCTATACTAGGTTTGTAAAACTCGTACATCAGGGTCGTTTTGTAAAGACTCGCGCTGGAACGCATTCTGGGTCGTGATCGTGAAAAAGGAAATCAAACGGAAAACAATAGCTACACGCGTTGATGTGTTGTGCTTATGGATCAAAAAAAGCGTTTTGTGTTGTCTTCTCGGGGTTAGAAGTGCAGCGATTTTCTTAGCGATTTTGAACTCTATAATGACCTCTGAAGGAGTTTCAGCAGGGCTCTCCGGTGCGCCACCGATGGACGTCGACGCGCGCTTATCCACGGAGGAAATCCGGATTCGGAACCTCAACGGAGTCGAGCACACGATCTCGGTTGACCCTAGCGAAGTGTCGAAGGTGGGCGATCTCTACAAGACAAACTTCCTCTCCCTCTTTCTCAACCTTGAGACGGACCTGGTTCCGCCGACCTCCTTGGTCCGTTGGATCCAAATTCGCGATGAGGTGGAGGCAGACTTTTCAGACGGTGCCAATAGTTGGCGTGACGACGGCGCAGATCTTGACTACGTGGGTTCTGGGGAAGAAACCACCGCGGACGGAAAACAAGTTGAGGCAGAGCAGAATAATCGCAGCGATGCGGGTCCGACCGCTTTTCTTGAACCGGGTGCGGAAATAGAGTTCAGCGGAGACGTTGCGTGCCAATTCGTAATCGCGCACAGCGGGTTCGACTTCGATCCCCGTCGTACGGAGGAAGAGGACTTGGAGGATTGGGAAGAGCGCGCGCTTTGGGCGGTTAAAAACGGTTTGGAAACTGTGGAAGACGCGCAAGCGTTCATCTACAACCGCGTCTACGCCGAAGTGTCCTCGGTGGATGACCGCGTTCGCCTGCTCCGCATCTGCCTACCGATCGCGGGTCTGGTCAAGGATGGGCCAGCATTTGCAAGTTCTCGTGCGGTGCCACTTGGGCCAGATTCGCGGGGCCAATGGAATCTAGTGCGTGCAGCTGTTGCGATGAGCGCAGAGGAGTGGCGAAAGCACGGTCTGCAAGAAGGTGGTGGACTGTGCTTTGAATTAGCGACTCGAGAAGAGTTCTGCTTCAAGGTCGCAAAGGCAGTCTACCACCGTCGTTTCGTCCCCGAGGTAGCCGGGGGCCACGTCCCCGCCGGGATGAGCACCTCCCGAGAAGTCTACCTCGCCCTGCTGCAGCAGGCGCTCGAACTGGGAAAAGCTGCCATGGACGTCGATTGGGTGGCAAAAACACTCGCTTTCGATGCGATGCATTCTAGGAAAGATTGGCACCGCGATTACACCAAATTGCTCATCCAATGCGTTGCGAGCGAAGGACGGTTGGCGGAGGTGTTCTCTGTCGTTGAGCGTCGGCATCTCAGCTACGAGTTGCAGTGCGAGAGCTTGGCGAGTTACTATGCAGAAAGCAACGCGCTGCATTTTGTGCGGCATTTTGTGGGACGACGGAAGGTAGGCAAGCAGGCTGTACGCAAAGTCCTCGAGAACACACTCCGGACGCGGATTGTCTCCGAAATGGACTCGGGGATGCAGCGGGGTCTGGAACCTCTACGCTACCTCTCCGCGTTGCTCCAGGAACTGCACATCGCCTACGACCTCCAGCCGATCATGCAGCCGCTACAAGATTTCATCGATCTCAAGACCAACGGAGAAAAGCTCGAACGCGCTGGACTAACTGCCCGTTTTCGCGAGACGATGGAGCGAGAAAGCGTAAAGCACAATGTCACTTGGTTAAAGTGGTCAGATGTCGAGGATTTGTGGCGGAATGCGTGACTTGCGTCAGTGCGTCCGCACTGCTAACAAGCCGGCGAAGCCAAGCAATTCACTGTAGGAGATGCTATGAGATTAAACTTAGCACTTTCGGACAAGACAACTTTGACCTGCTTGACTTTGTTGTTGAAAATGAACATATGAAGAAACAAATGGATGTACCACTAGAGCATCCTGACATGATGAGTTTCCTTGTTCTGAAAAGAAAATGCGAATGCGCAGTTGGTCTTGGAAGCACGTTTGCTATTGTTCGTTTGGTCTCGTGAAAGAAAAAAACATCTTTAAGAATGACTTCGTGTCTAAGAGAGAAAGAGAGAGAGAAACAGACCGTGGAGTCAAAGTATTGATACAGTTTGTTCTATGAATCATACCCATACTAGGTTTGTAAAAATCATACATCAGGGTCGTTTTGTAAAGATTCGCGTTGGAACGCATTTTGGCTCGTGATCGTGAAAGATGAAATCAAACGGAAAACAAGAGCGACACGCGCTGATGTGTTATGATGACGTGCTGATCTTCTGGGTAAATCATTCATTCACTCTTGCTTATGTATCAAAAATAGGATTGTGGAGAGGCGAGTTCTTTCGTGCGAAGTGCTACAGCTAGCACATCTGTAATGAAATTTTCTGCACTTACAGCCTGCACGTTTACGGCACAGAACGGCTCCGCTCCCCGTACCGATACCGAGCGCATTGCTCCTCCTGGTGAAGGATGAAAGGAGCGCGCTCGCGGTCGCCGGACCGGCGCCGGTCGGCAAGAGGCAAGTGTGGTCCCTCCGGGTCTGGCGACGAACGTTTTCGCATCTGCATCCCAAGCGCGCGCGGGCCGAGCCTTTTGCGCGCTCGCGGGGGGGCCGGACCTTTCGCGCGCGTGCGCACGCGCGCGCGCCTTTCGGCCGAATCGTTTGTGCCCGCGCGCGCGGGCCCGACCTTCTGCGCGCAGGGCGGGCGCGCACACCCTTCGCGGCGCGCGGAGACACACCTTTCGCACGCAGCCCGCGCACACCTTTCGCGGCGCGCGCACACCTTTCGCGGCGCGCACACACCTTTCGCGGCGCGCGCGCCTGAAAAGCGTAATCGCCGCGCGTACGCAGGCGCTAATCGCGCCAAATCGCGCGCGCGCGCAAAACTGTTCGCGCTGCTCCTCTGGACCCCATTTCATGTAACTGGCGACAAACAAAGAGAGGGGACTCCTCGGAGTATCATGCGCACGACGAAAGAAGTCACCTTTATTGAGCGTGGCGCCCACAGTCGCAACTCGTTGTCGTCGCTGAGAAGTAAACGTGAATAAGTAGTGTTCTCCGCACATGGGTGTTGTTCTTCGTCCGTGAGCGTGAGACTGTTGCAGCTGTCGCTGTGTAATTGGTTGTATAATAAAAACGCTATACACTGACACAAAAACGCACGACCGATTGAAATGACGGCTCCTTTGGTATTACTTTCACTACTTGAGCGTGATCGTCGCCTTCCTTGGCAAGCGGCTCTTTTCCTCGTCTCTCGTCCTGAAAAGACAAACTCAAACGTATAATTTGTGCTGTTATTTCGTGCTGGTTGTCCTTCGTGCGAAAAATTTTATACGTGCTCATCGTTCGTCGAAGCTACGTCGGAGTAGAGGAAGAAATAAGAAGCAAAAAAGCCTATCCCTATTATTTTTCGTCGACGTGTGGGTGTGGGCCAACGCCAATAATTAGTACTGTACCACCATAATCGTGAGCTTCGTGTGAAAGAATACTAGGCTTGTATAGTCAAAAGAAAAACACCAACACAAAATCGACGTTATCCATGCTTTTACCACAGCAAGCTAGAAGGAGCACAGCAACAAACGCACCTCCGTTCGGTGAGGTCGTGTTAGTGCAAGAAGTGCGTAAAAAGATAAAGCTCCACTTCATCAACTATTCGATCATTTTTCCCCTCGTCTTCTACAACTGCTACTAGGTCGTGCTTTTGTTGTTTTTTGTGGGTATTGATTTAGTACACTAGGCACTTATAGTACGGTCTGCAAAGGAAAACAAAACATGTCGAGCTCGAGTATGCACTACCGGGCGCTGCATGAGCGGCAGTTCCAGCAGCTTCTGAAAAACGAGGGAGCATACAAGAGGCTCAGGATGATACGGGATGTGGAAAGCCAATACATGGGGGTATGGAAGTTTTGTTTGTTTGTTCATCTCTGGTATGTGAATTCCAAAATTAAAATTTAAGACCTAGACGAGCTGTTATTCTGGAACTTACACTTAGACAGAGACTTGCATTGCGATTGTGGCTTGCAAGTACTGACGCGCCAACTGGGCAGTTACCCTGGGATAGTCTGAGTCGGTCTTTCGTTCCATAAAACCTTGGGTGTTGCCACCAGCAGCATCGTGATGTCAACCAGCTCTTGTTTAGAACAAAGCACTATTGTTCTGCTGCAGTTCACTTCAGTACAGAAATCTATTGTATTCTGCGTTTTCAGCCTCAATCATCACGACAGAACCCCTGCTTAGCCTTAGTCTTAGAAGCAATCCCTCCTTTGATGGCCATTTGATTTTGAGGCACATCAAACCTAGCCACAACACTTTTTTCACATAGAGATCAAATTTAGATTTTCCAATAACCCACACATTAGAAGCCGCGACCTGTGAAACGGCCCGGTTCCCTGGACAAGTACCACAAAGCCCGGGGCCGTGCGGCGAACCTGAGGCACACAAGGTCGCAGAACCACCGGAGTCAAAGCAGAAGCCGAATGTCCGACAACAGTTATTCCCCATCGGGCTACGCTTCCTCGCATCGACAAGCGGCGGCCAGCCCCTTTAGCATCCACCCCTACCCGGATGAGTCCGTCGGAAGCGTCCCGGCGACAAAGACGTACTGAATTGAATATTTTGGTGTGACTTTCACCATGACCACAATTTTACTTTTGCATTCGTAAGGAAGAACGAGGAGGAAAAATCTCAACCTTGGTGACTGATAATTCTGATGTGTTTCTCTGTCATTGGCGCATGCCATGGAAAAAAAATTTTCTTATCTTACTTACGGTTTTTATGAATCTTTCCTTCCTTCATCAGGTCCGACCCCTTCTCGCACAGTATGCCCGTTCTCCCGAAGTTGGTAAACGTGGGCAAGATCATGGGCACAAACAACAATAACCACACGGTCATGGGGGCAGAGGGTTTTGTGCACCAGTCCTACGACCGGTCACCCTCCGTGGGGGCCGTCAACAAGAGTCCGTTTACCTACTACCAGGACCCCAGCGTGCACCTGCAGTCAAGGCGGGAAAACTCTACCCTAAACCACGTCACGTTCTCCGCAAGAAGGAAGCTGGAAATGGGCAAGTTGACGCGGGAACTGGTATGAAAAATTTTTGAGCCTTTGTTGAATGATGAAAATGCTGAATGCTTTGCATTTTTCACTTCGATTTCTTTCTTTCAAAAGTACTCACACGTACTAGTACAGAATCGGTTTGCATTTACGTACATACCAGTTTGCCAAATAAAAATCATGAAAGAATTTTGTGTGTTTCATCACCCAGGTCGCCGAAGCGCGTTCTCCGCCCCCGGGGTCGCCGCAAGCGTCCCGTGCCCCAACGCCAACGCGCAGGAGGTCACAGTCCCCCGTGACCTCCACCGAACACAAGAAGGCGTTCCGAACCATGCTGCGGCAAAAGTTTGGGTCGGTCTGCGCGGGCTGGCGGTACGGCTTCAGCTACGGTGGCGCCCTGCACTTCAACGAGTTCTGTAACGCCTGCCGGCAGCACGGAATTGGTGGAGATATCAAGTCAATTTGGGCAGAACTGGACACGAAACAGGTCGGAACCGTGCACCTGGAAGAGGTCCACCCCATGGCAGCGCAAACTCTGAAGCAGTTTTACGAGGAGTAAAAAGGATTTTTTTTCGATTGGTTGTCTGATTCTTGTAATTATGTAGGTCAGTTTACCACAACCGCTCGGCGCTTTAAATGCGTTCGCAAAATGAAAGCTTACATTTGGTTTTGCATGGCTAACCGCATTCCAGTGACGCAAGATCATTCTAGTCTGGCTCACATGGGGGACAAAGATGGTGGGGCGCGCGCGCTCGTCGGTTCGTTTTTTCGGATTCGCAAAATGGCAGGAGAGCGAGATCGAAGAAAATCGCGTTCGTTTTTTCAAATTAATGTGTAGCAGCAAAAAAAAAAAAACTGTCGCGCGACCGAAGCCGTCGCGCAGCCGTCCGGGCCGCTCGGCCGCCCCCGCGCCGGGGCGCAGGGCGGTGCCGCTCGCGCCCCTGGAAGCCTTCCGCTCCACCGAGCGCACCGGGGCGCCGCGAACGCAGCGAAGAGGCGCGAGCGGCCCGGGCGGTCCGAGCGGCGCAGCCGCCCGGGCCGCTCGCTGCGCCGCTCGAGCCCGTCCCGCTCCCGGCAGCGGCCCGGAGCGCCGGCAAGGGCCCGAGCGGCCGGAAGCGCCCCGAGCGGCGCGGGCGGCGCCAGGCCGGAATTCCGAGCGGCGCGAGCGGTCGTGGGCGCGCGGCCGCCGCTCCCGCGGCGGCCGGAAGTCTCGGGGCCTGGCCGCTGGTGGTCCAGGTGTTCGGGCCACAAGGTAGGGGCCCCAGGCTAAGAGTGCAGTCGCATTTTCGAAAAAGATGCGGCGTTCTCGGTGTTAAATTTGAAAAGCGGCAAGACCCTGGCTCAGATCATGGCGGCGGGCTGTGCGGCCAACGTGGCGACCCCGGTCGGAGGCGCGGCGCTTTGGGCGGATCCCATGTATGAAAAAAAATATTTAAGATCCTGAACGCATTTAAAGACCCTAGCGGTTGTGGTAGAACTGACCTACTTGATTGTAAGTGAAGCTGAATTTGTCGCTGATGTGCTGCTGGTCGAGATGTTGTAACACTTAACATCAAATAAACGCACCATAAAACAACACATCGATCTTCGCCGAATCGATCCATCTGCATCTCACAGCATCGCAAATCTGGCGAAGAACACGCTCGCCGCCTGGCGCGTCCTGGACCCGCACAACACGCAACAAGTGGAAAAACACCAGTTTGTCACCCGCATCAAGAAGTTGCAGTACCAGGGGGACCCGGAGCAGGTGTGGCCCTTCTTGCTTGCGCCTTTCAAAAAAACTTTGTCGATCGACGAGTTTGACCCCGTGGCAGCGCTGGCGCTGCGCCGAGGGGACGACCAAATGCTCGCATTGACGGAAACGTCGGCGGACTACAGAAGGCTCATGGTATAGTAAGGTTGTTTTTGTTTTTCTGACTTCCGCGTGGAAATTTTACTTCTGCGTGACGCTGTCAATCGCGCAAGACAAATGATAAAATGTTCTGATTAACAAAAAATCAAATCAACAGACCGTCCGTGCCCGCGAGGAGCTGGCGCACGAGCAGGGTCGGCACTTGGTGAAGACTATGTCGGCCTACACAGTGCACGACTTTAAGGCCTTGCTGAAGCGAAAATACGGCAACTTGTGGCGCGCTTGGAGAAAGGGTTTGGGCTGCGACGCAACGAAGAAGTTGTCGTTCACAGAGTTCTGCGCCGCTTGCAGAGAATGCGGGTTTCATGGTACTGAGGGATTTGATTTTCATTGCTGTTGCATTTTTCCGTCATCCGATGAAAAACAGAGTTTGGGAAAAATTTGTGTTTGTGCGAAAGATGATGAGCATGAGGCACGGACCAGGTACAACTTACACATACGCCCGTTCGTCTCTCAATCATCTCTTCGAACATACAAAGCGAACAACTTCTCCAGGTAACGTGAAAGGAACCTTCCTGGAGATGGACGACGATAGAAGTGGTGTTATCTCCCTGATATCAAATGCAAATATGTCTTGGTCTGGAACAATGTAAATTGTGATGCTGCATTTGGATGTCTAAAAAATTTGTGTTGCATGAGCAGCAAAAGGAGTCTGTTTTTTGCTACGCGGAGAGGGCATCTATCATGCGGATTAGGCATTGAGAATCCCTCAAAAAACCTGGGATGCTAGGGCATGCATCACAGACATCGTGGTTCATGCAAAATGTGCATGACAAGTCTCAGAATCTTCGAGACCCAGGCACTTTTGCATTTGATACCTGAAAGAACTCGACGAGCCCACATTTAACGCTATCGTCAATTTCCGCAGATGCTGCATCGAGAAAAAAGGTGCGGAGAACAATATCCTGTTTTATCGAAAAACATGTCTGTTTGTAGTTCGCTGGTGGTATGATTCAGATTCTGGGTTGCAACAGCAAGTTTTCCATTTGTCCCTTTTCCTTCAAATGGAGTTATTTCGCATGACAACATCCAAAAGAACGCATGGAGGACTACAACTTTATTCTCCAAATAAACCCACAGGCTCCCTCCTCGAGGCGTGGATCTGTCACTTTGACCTGAACCAGTCGGGGCGGGTGGAACTGCACGAGTGGAATCAGAAGTGCAAGGAACTCGGATACACGGACATGGAGCCGGAAAAGATGTTCAAAATGCTGCTTCTGGAAGACCGGAATTTCATGCAGGTGGACGATTTCGACAGCAAGGTCGGCGCCGCCATGCGGTTGGACGACTACCGCGGTTTGCTTATCCTATGTAAAAACGTCCCCACACCATAATTGTATTGTAAATCTGCATGCTGAAATTGTTTCTCATGCGGAGCCCCATGAGAAGCATTTTTCAATCGTGCTTTGCAATTTGTCATGCTCCAATCAGCAGGATATACTGAGTCTGTAATGCTGCAGAGCTAGCTCAAACAGCACTACGCTACGAGTCCAAATTTGTCATGCAAGACACCCAAAACTTGTGGATTTGTCTAGCCAATCCCCCATCTTCACTATGGGGCGGGGACGTTTTTGCATAGGATATTGCTGGATCCGAGTAAAGACCAGGTGGCGGAGGAGAGTCCGGAAAATTCCCCGGCTACCATATTAAAAGGAAAAATCCCCCCTCCCCATATTGAAAAGGTATGACTTCGAAAATTTGTGTTGCAGATTTGAGGTCACAAATCACAACTGTCTTGCAAGAAGACAAGGGCAGGAGCTTCCGCCCCGTTATGGAGGCGATTTGTCATGCTGTTGGGCCTAAAGGTTAGCCGTTTGCCATGCTGAGCAGCTAGACACTTACGCCCCTACTCAGCCTGGAGATCTGCTCGCAGTGCCGCTCTGCAATGCAAAGCTGATTTGTGTACGCAAATCCAGCATCAGAAACCTCCTTTTGATATGGGGAGGGGGGATTTTTCCTTTTGATATACCAGCCCACGGAAGGGCCCGATGGAGATGTCCTTTGAAGAGAGGCAGCAGGAGACAATCAGAAATCAGCTGAAAAGGGCCAAGCTGCTGGCGCAAAGGAAATTCTGTATTGGAATTTTTATGTTGAGTAAAACGAGAACTTACTACTGTAAGAAGAAGAACACGACCTGTGTGTCAGTGTGTGTACATGATGATCATTAAATTGCGGTTCAGAAGATGATTGTGTCTCGTGCATCGGGGCAGTTCCAGTTTCTCCATAGTGTACGCATGATATCAGCAATTCTTCCCTCGTCCAGCAAGAAGTTTAAACTCAATAAAAAACAGCCATGCTCCGCAAGCGGGCGTCCTACATCGACACGGGTGAAGATCTCGGGCCCCAGGACGTGCGTAGTTTTAAGGAGATGCTGCGAAGAAAATACGGCAGTGTCGCCCGCGGGTGGCGCGCTGGGATGTGCAGTGAAGTTACGAACGAGGGCAACAAGCTCGCTTTTGTCGAGTTCTGCAACGCAGCGCGAGCCTTGGGTTACACAGGGAACATCTCGCTTTTGTTTAAAACCCTCGATGAAGACAAATCGGCGAACATTTCGCTCGGAGAGCTGGACCCGGATGTACAAAGGATTTTTTTTGTTGGTTTTGTGCAACACGAACTGATGCTTTGCCTTTGTTGTCGTGCGCGCATACGCAATGAAATTGTCAAGTTGGTGGAACAGCATGTGTAACTAATAGGTGTGTATTCCACACACCCACTCAATCATATACAGCCTTTTGACACCGAAAAAATGATTCCCCTTTAAGGCACAAACCCGCATCGACACCTTCCTGGGTCTTTGTAACGAGAAATACGGAAACCTAGTGGACGCCTGGAAGAAAGGGCTCGATGAGGATCGCTCCGGCCGGTTAGAACTCGAAGAGTTCAAGAGGAAAGCCAAGGAGCTGGGGTACAGCTTGTTGTTCTATGGGAATTTGTGTTGCACATTTGGCGATCCAAGAACTTTTTTCTCATGCATCTTCTACAACCTCACATCTACATCACTCAGTGATCCTCATGAACACCTCGAATCCTTTATCCTTTCTATCAGGTACACCGGTGACACCAAGCAGCTGTTCTACACTTTTCTGCTCGAGCAGGGTCGGCAGTACCTGACCATGGGCGACTTGGATCCATTCCTGATGAAAAACTACCTGTCCGGCCACCACGAGATGATCCTGGCGCCGAAGATTACCTCCGCGGAAAAGTCGAGAATGACCTTCCAGGAGCGACAGTCCATGAGCTTTTCCAACCGCATCTCGCAGTTTATGGGTCTGCAGAAGCGGGAAGCGCTGGTGCAGGAGGAGCGGGCCAAGAAGGCGCAGATCGTCGCCGCGAAATCCGAAGAGGGCTTTAAGCAGCAGATCGTGCGCCGGCACGGCAGCATGGCCCGGGCCTGGCGGTTCGGGTTAGATAGTGATGGCAACGGAAGGCTGTCCTTTAACGAATTCATGCAGGCGGCGAGGACATTAGGGTATAGTTAGATAGAGCTTTGTTTTTGAAGATGATGTAGATGTGCTAGTACTAGCTTTTGGTTTTGCGGTCGCTTCTTAGTCCTCCGATTCATCGCGAGGTTCAGATTGTGCCGGTTACCAAGTACTGGAAGCAAGTGTCTACGACACGAGGATCTTTCTACACACGCGATGTCTAGTACCAGCTGTGAAGCAGTACGTTTCACAGTCGCACGCGGCCACGAGATCCTTGTGAAGTTGTAGAGCACCTATTCCTCGGAGAAAAATCAAAGGCAAAGATCCAACACGTCGTAGTTGCACTTCTCATTTCCTGTACTGTTAGTGTTAAAAATTCTCCACAGAATAGGCCGGGCGCTCGCTTTTTTTGTGCGAGAATCCGTAATTAATCTGTGGTAAACGAAAGTAGGCAACTACCTCGCTATGCGGGCTCGATATGGCAGTATTCTGTCAGAGCGCGCACACTGGCGTTGCACAATTCTTTCCAGATTCATACTTTTCTGGCCAGAAAAGGGACATTGTGTTTGTATGTCTGTTGTTGTTCGACAGCCAGATCAGTATGGTTGGAAACCAACAGCTTATATAGTGGAAACCAATTATCATTATGCGAAAGCACAAGCAGGACGAAACACAAAAATCTTCCAAAAACCCTCCAAAAAAAACAGTTACGCCGGCAACATGAAGACCCTGTGGGTTGTTCTGGGTGGTGAAGAGGCGGGCTTCCTCGGCATGCAACACCTCGACAAGCCGCTCAAAGACGATCTGATGGAGCTGAAAAAGTGCCTCCTGACCAAGTACGGCACCATCGTCGACGCCTGGTCCGCGATGCTGGACCTCCAGCCCGGACAAACGAAGAACGAGGAGATTGACTGGGGCGAGTTCCAGGAGGTCTCGAAGATCATCGGGTTTGATATGACTTGCTCAAATCAGTTACCATCTCAAACGTCACAATAGAATCTGGAATTTGTGTTGCATGATGAGCATGATGGACTCGCACAACGTTCCACCTTTTGCAATACAAATTTCGCCAGATTTTCGGTGGGTTTAGGGCTCCCGAACTTGTCATGCGCAATCCCATGAGACTTGGCTAGATCATGCCATCTTGCATCACAGATTTCCATATTCTATTGTAACGCTTGAGATTGTAACACCTGAGCGGGTTATATTTGAAGCCAAGTCGCAGGACGGGTTCAAGTTTTTCAACAAGCAGTTGATCGCCGACAACCACCGGAAAGCGCTGATTTTGTCGGATTTGAAAATCTTGATGATCGAATTAGACAAGAAAACCTACGAAAACGAGTGGTACGGCTCGCACGAGCGCGCGAAGAACTGGAACAAACTGCACGCGTTCGGGTCTTCTCGCGCGCAAACCGCCATGGCGGACATGGCCAAGGAGAAGGAAGAATACGAGAAGAAAATGCAGGCGATCATCGGAAAATCGGTGGATGGGTTCAAAAAGATGATCATCCACAGGTACGGATCGGTGCTGCGCGCGTGGCGAGAAGGGTTGGATACGGACGGAAATGGTATTTTCATAAGGATAAGAGTTTGAGGTTTTCGTTTATTTTGGGCAATGGCGTTCGTTTAGTATTAGTGCTACTTTTTTTCGGTGCACCAGCCCCCGTCATGCGAGTAGTCGGACCTGAATGTCGGTTCTGAAGATGCGAGAAAGCATATTGTGTGTGTTTTCATCGTGTTGTATGAGCATAATGAGCATTATGGAAAATTGCATGATCGATTTGATGGAGAGGTTTGAGAATTGAAAAATGTCACTGAATCTAAAATTTATTTCCTCTTCACCACGAAACAAGGTCGTCTTTCCTACAACGAGTTTATCATGGCGGCCCGTACCTTCGGTTACACCGGAAACATCAAAAACCTCTGGGAGGCCCTCGGCGGCCTCGAGCGCGGGTTCCTCGGCCTCGCCGCGTTCGAACCGGCTCTCCGGGACGACGTGTTCTCCTTCAAAAACGCACTTCTCGAGTGGAAGGGCTGCGTGGTCATGGCGTGGGGCGGTATGCTCGCGTGGATCAAGGAGAACCAGAATAAAAGGAAAACGGATGTCGACTACGAGGATTTCCAGGGGATCTGCAAGGAAATCGGGTTTGTATCAGAAAAGGACGGGGGGAGCAAATTCGCCCGGAAGACGAACTTGAAGAAGTTCTTCTACAAGGAACTGATCAAGGAGCCGGGCAGGCAGCGACTGATTTTGGAAGATCTCGACGTGTTGATGGTGGAGTTGGACAAGAACCAGTACAAAATCCAGTGGTATGGATCGGTGGAGGCGGCGAAATCCGCTGCGTTGTTAGTCCACGGCACCGCCGAACTGCACCAGACCAAGGGGGCGCAGAAGGAGTTGTTGCGAAGAAGGAAAACCATGGACGCGGCCATGTTCGACCACACGGAGACGGAGACAATCAAGAAAAGGGTAGAGGATAGATTTGAAGTGCTGTTTATTTGAATTTCGTTTCCGATGCGAGGGTGTCATGCATGCGTCCTTACCTAGCTGTGTGAACATGATCCTACGTACCGGGAAGTCGTGACAACATTGCACCTGCTTGTGTTTCTGTTCTGATGCTTCATCGATACAAGGAAGAAGTTGTTTTTGCATCTAAACCAACGTAAAAAACATTCTATCTCAGGTTTCCAAATCCCAGACGATGTCTGTTCTCGACGGGCGACCGGCGATGCGGAACAAGCGGTCCATGTCCATGTCCCACAGCCGATTTGACAGTGAAAAGACGGTCGACCTGGACGCCGCCCTCCGACAAGACGTCGATGAGGAGCAGGAGATCGCGGCGAAATTAAAAGCCGCGAATGAAGATCTGAAAAAGAACAAATCCCCGTTTGACGACCTCCCACCGACAAGCAGTGACGAGGACAAAGCCGGAGGGAGGAAATCGAGTAAGGTCGGATTTGCTCCTTCCACCTCCAAGGTGAACTCGGATCCCGAGCCGCAGTCTAGCGCTCCTTCCGCGAAACCGAAGCGCGGGGCGGCGTTCGGCCGGGCAAAGTCGCAGGTGTACGAGAAGGTGGAGGACGACAATCTGAAGACGGTGGAAGAGGAGAAGGAGGACAACCCCTTCGCGCACTTACTGCCAACTGCAGATGAGAGTGAGAAAAAAGAAGAGGTCGACGAATACGCAGAGGATGACTTCGAGAAGGAAGAGACGGGTCCCGTGGAAATCGATTTGACAACTTCTGCTGCGGTGGTCGAGGAGGCAGAAGTTGCTGGTCGTGCTGGGGAGGAAGTAGTAGAACCGGTGAACGCTGGTGCTCCTGCTGCGGAGGGAGAAGAAGTAGTCCCAGCCGCGGCCGAAGTAGAAGTAGCTCCAGCAGCAGAAGATGCTCCTGCGGCTCCGGTCGAGCCGGCTGCAGAAGAGGAAGCTGTGGAAGTACAAGCCGAAGAGGAGGAGGCAACACCGGCTGCTGCGGAGGAAATAACGCCAGCGGCGGAGGAGGAGGCGCCGGCTGCGGCTGACGAGGCAGTGGCCGCTGCGGAAGTAGAGCCGGCAGCCGCGGAAGCAGAGCCAGCGGTGGAGGAGCCAGTTGCGGCTGCAGAAGAACCGGCTGCTGCCGCCGAAGAAGAAGCGCCAGCAGCTGCGGAGGAGGAAGTGGCCTCTCCGGCTGCGGAAGCTGCAGAGGAGGCTCCCGCACCAGCGGCGGAAGATGCGGTGGCAGAAGCGGAAGCCACCCCAGCCGCGGAAGAAGCTCCGGCTGCAGCGGAAGTGGAAGCTGCTCCGGCGGCGGAAGAAGAGGCTGCTGCTGCACCCGCTCCTGCCGAGGAGGAGGCTGCTGCTGCTCCGGCGGCGGAGGAAGCGCCAGCAGCTGCTGCTGCGGAAGAAGAGTACGCGGAGGAGTTTGAGAAGGAGGAGGAAGCGTGAGTGAACAAGAGCTGAACATCCAGCCAAGAACTCCTCATATCTAAATTCTAAATTTTGCAGCAAACAAAGGGCTAGTTCGGCAAGAACTCCTTCTACCTAGTAGCAACTTTTAAAACTCTACTACGTGCTCTAATATTAAAAACCGTGTATGAAGATTCGGGCTTCCTTTCTCTACTACTTCTGTAGCAGCTCTGTCCCTCCGATGTACAAATTTAGTGCTGCAGCGGAAAATAGTACACGTCGACCTGTAACAAATCGTCTCCTTCTGTCATCAAATTCAAAACGCGAAAGTACACTAAAATGCCAAACTTTTAAATGAACCACATTTGTTGAAAAATCAGACACCAATCAGACCACCACGCGCCTAACTTGTAATTTGAAAATCAGGGTATTCTTTCAGGATAAACAGCAAACAGAATCACTCCTGTCAGGGTATATATTGTTTTACAACCTTCTATCATAAGGTCGTCTTCTATCGAGTTTACTATTTGTGAAAATGAAATCTAAATCGAACCAGAATCTAAATCAGACCAGACTATCGGAAAACACTTTATAGGAAAATCAGAACACTATATCAGAATTTTAAGTTGTAAGATTCAGCTACTTATTTCGGATTCGGTTTCTAAATGTCAGACTTTTCCTTCTTGAAAAATTTCTAAATCTGCGCCATGCAGCAGCTAAGAGCTTTCTGTTCCTCCTCAGAGGACGTCGCACAACTGTATGATAACAAGATGGCTAAGGGCTAACCACCTGAGTAGCCGCGCTTAATTCCTCTAGCTGCTCGTCGTTTCAAAAACCACTCTGTATAACCTTTCTTGTTTACAAAATTTCTAAATATGCAATACGTGCTATTTCTACCGCCGCACCAGAGGAGCCCCACGGTGATTATTGCAAAACTTGTTTGTAATTTCGGGCTGACAGTCTATTCTTCAAAGCGCTTTTGGGACAATAATACTAACATCATCATCTTGCAGTTATTTCGAACTTTCTTGTAACATGCAGCTTTTGTTTGACAATCGGGCTACTTCTAGCGCTTTATTTCATCACTTCTGTTGAGAGCGATGTAACCTATTCTGGAGCAAACTTTGAACTCTTCCCTCGTCTGGCACGAGTGGTAGACGAGAATCTTTGAGCTGAGCTGCAAACAAGAAATTTCGACGTCAGATCCTGATCCGGCACAAGTTGTGATGCCGTGCCCCTCCTCTCGACAGTGTTCAATCCGAGGTGGACCCGCAGAGAAAGACCGTCCGTGAGACCTGTACAAACGCTGCCATAGTCGACTTTGTCGGCTGGCTAGCGCGTTTTTCGAAGCTTAGTAATAAAATAAGGTTACAAATTTGTAAGTGTCGGTGGCAGGTTTGATCGACTTCCAGAGAAGATCAATTTTGAAAAAGAGCAGGATGAGTCCAGTGAATTTGTAGATAGGGATATCTGAGAAGGATTACCTTCCCTGACGTCGCTGTCACAAAAATGTCGAAAAGAGATTCTGAACAAGTACACGTCATGATCCGCGTTTCTAAATTTTGGTTTTGCTAGGATCAAAATCGCGATCTTATCGAAAAAAAGTTCCACCTGGATCGAGAGAA
This sequence comes from Amoebophrya sp. A120, assembly GCA_905178155.1. Lineage (NCBI taxonomy): Eukaryota > Dinophyceae > Syndiniales > Amoebophryaceae > Amoebophrya > Amoebophrya sp. A120. Next base: position 7,146,568 of record CAJINV010000004.1, on the reverse strand, counting down.
ATGCATGCAGCTCGTCGACACAAAAAAGTCCGCGATCCTAAGCAAAGCAGGATGAAACTCGTGAATTTTAGTAGATAGGGATATCTGAGAGGTCATCCTCTTTGACGTTTCTGTCACAGAAAAAGTCGAAAAGAGATTCTGATACAAGTTTTTCCAGGTGCAGTAAAAGCACTGTCTGTAGTGGGGTGTAGATCGAACTGATAGCCCAACGATGTTGCGTCCACGGCAAAGTTATGTTGCGATCTCACCAGCCTGGCAAGTCCAAAACCACGATCTAAAGATCATGCTTCGGATCCAAAATGCTGAACGAAATGGAAATCTAAATCGAATATCTGGATTCTTGAGGACGCGATCTTGCACGCGCGTTGCGTAAATTTAGGCAGATTTGCTCATCATGCTCAATATCTAGATCCGCTATGTTGGAATTGGTGGCCTTGTTTCTTACGCCATTCTATGCAAAAATCAATTCCTTTTCCCTACCCCAATACCATCACAGGGAACCTAGTCTCGGGACATTAGTCTTTCGAGAAGGTTGTTACAATCACGAGGTTGTACTGTACCTAAATTTCATATCAAATCACCACAAAAACAACAAAATGGTCCGCGAAGTGCCGTCCGACCTGCTGTGGACTTTGGTCCGCAACAATTCCAGCTTCATCAAGAAGCAGAAGGAGCTCCCGGTCATGACCTCCGAGCCGCAGAACCTGACCGGCTTGAACAGCTTCAAATACTCCGGTTTGGCCAACAAGAAGTCCGCGGGAGTTTCCGTCAAGAAGTCCGGTGAGAAGAAGGAACTCGTCACCCTCTCCATGTTCGTGAAGAAGGGGTCCGCTTCCCTGAACACCGCTATCGCCAAGAACCCGAAGAAGGGTTCCGCTATGGTCGAGAAGCTGTTGACCAAGAACGGCTACCGCCGGGATTTGATCGGCGCGGCTACCAAGAAGTACAGTGCCATCTTGAAGTCCTTCAAGTCCGCCAAGAAGCAGGTCATGAACCCGCGCACCGCCGCCCGCAAGGCCAAGGAGGCCGCGGCCAAGAAGGCTGCTTCCGGCGTCGATGAGGAGGCTGATTAAATCGGTGGTTTTTCTTCTGAAAAAGAGCTTTAGCAGGTTCTTTGGAAAGAATAAACGGGGAGATGATAGGTGATGTTGAGATGAGAGAGACAACACTTTGACTATCTATGTCACGACGAAAGATGAGCATCATCACCATCATCTCTACTTGTCGATTTGATACGGTATAGAGTACAACAACCATTTGTATTGAAAACAAACCTTCTTTTAAAGGCGAAAGGAAAACGTCGCGGAATCTTTTTTCTAAAAAGGTTTCAGCGACGTCGAATTGAATCTGCGGAGAGAAGTCGTGAGTTTAGAGGTGATTATCATGTACTTGATGAGATTCTGACGAACTTTTCACTTTTGTCTGTAGGTTTGAGTCCCGTGGAATTTAAAAAAGGCGGAGTCCCGTGAAGAGCTGCCTCTGTGGGGCCGCTTCGAAGTGATGCGCATGATGTAATTGCGCTTTGCTACGTATGATACTGTTCTATAGAATACTCGGTATTTTTGCTCGTATGGCGTTCTTGCCCGCTATGCCTTCATTCCTATCCTGTTAGCCGAGGCGCAGACTTGCGCACTTCTCATACCAAAACGATGAAGCGCTTTTCGAGAGAGATGAGACCCGCTAAAGCAAGGACGTACATAGCCCGAGAGAATCACATCCTGCAAAACGAATTTTATCCGTTTCGACGAAATCTTGTGTGTTTTTTGACAAAGGACCTTTTGAATTCTACTGTCCATCGTCATTGGGAGGATTTTTGCGTGTGTGTTGCTTCGCGATAGTTGGATAAGAAGCCGGAGGCGCAATAGTCAATTAACAGGAAATTAGATTGTCACTAGGTCTGAAGAATGTGCGTGTAGCAACACGAGTCGTTGCAAAAATGGACGCGCCGTACCGTCCCCCAGCGTCCGAGGTCCGTTCGGTCTTTCTTGCGTCACACGGTGCAGCTGACCAGAGCCCGGGCTTCGGCTATTCAGCGGGCGGGGGGAGTAGTAGCTCTTCTCCCATGAAAGCGCCGCAATTTTCGTCAGCAGGATCCAGAACAGCTCCAAGTGGTTTAGCCAGTAACACGACAAATCCACTGCTCGCGATGAACAATGGCGGTTCACTCTCCGGCAGTGGTTCACTTCCCCCAGCAGCGCTCGGCATGAATGTTGGCCTTGATGCGCAGTTTGGTGGCTCAGCCGGGTCTGGGGGCGGAGGTGGAGGTGGGTTCGGTGGAGGAGGCTTCGGCCCGGGAGGGTATCTGAACAACAGCTTGACTTCGACCAGCGGGAACAAAACGCCCAAGCAAGTCGTCCACAACTACCTGTCCGGCGCGGATCCACGGCAATTTTCCCCGGTGCCGTTGCCGCGGATAGGACAAGATGGCGGCGGACCGCAGTCGACCACGGATCTCGCGTATTACAATGGTTTTGAATCGTTGCTTGATGTCTTCACTTCGTTTTGATGCCATCACGCACAGTTCTGTCGCAGTACTCTCCTCTGCCTGCATCATGCAAGTACGCATTTTTAACATTTCACGTCCACGTGATCTAAGTACCAAGCCGCTTTCGTTGCCTGAGACTCCAACTTACAACTTTATGTTGGATGCAAGCTCAACTTACGAAAGCTACAATAGATATGTGACCAGTTGAAGATCCTTGTTGTGCTTTTTTTCATGTGCTTCAAGGATAATCTGAGTCGCACAATGAAACTCCGCTACAACATCATCTCCGTGCACCACAAAATTAAGTTTCTGTTTGATTTAAAAGTAAGCGTTTGTTGGCACCACGCACAGTCCTTTCGCATTCATGCTTTGAATCCGCTTTCGTTGCCTGAGACTCCAATTTACAATTCTATGTTGGGTGCAAGCTCAACTTACGAATGCTACACTAAATCAGTGACCAGTTGAAGATCCTTGTTGCGCTATTTTTCTATGTGCTTCAAGGATAATCTGAGTCGCACAATGCAAGAACAGAAACTCCGATCCAACGTCATTTCCGTGCACCACAAAATGCGCGGAAGATTTTGCAGCGTCGTGACCCACCTTCATATTAAAGTGTCAATGCAAGAAATCGTTTTCTATACAGCTTTCTCCGCAATAGTTTGGAGCAGGAGACTATGAACTGCAAAAGCATTGTACTGTTATAAATTGCATTACAAATTAGCCCAGCATTTGATTTGTAATGCTGATTTACCTTGAGAAAGAGATTTGTAATGCATAAATGCAATTACTACGAGTGCGATACTTTTGCACAGAATAGAGACCAAACGCGTCGCCGTGATCAACGAACGTCTTGGTTTTATCAAATGTAAAAATGTCTGGGTCTGGAAGAATGCAACTTGTGATGCGCATTTCAGAACACACAAAAATCTCTGATGCATAGGCAGCAAAAGCTGCTCACTTTCTGTCACCAAAACGGGGGATTTGTCATGCGGATTCGGCATTGCGGAAGCTTCTCGAAACCTGTGATGCTAGAGCTTCCATGCCAGACCTTGTGTGTCATGCAGAAACAGCATGATCTTCCAGACCCAGACATTTTTACATTTGATAGGTTTCCTGGAGGACCAAAACCGCACCTTTCGCGAGCTCTGCTGGGATATGAAATGCAAAAGCATCGTACTCGTATAAATGCATTACAAATTTCCTCAGCATGAGAGAGAAAATTTGTAATGCGGATTTCCCGTAAGATAAAGATTTGTAATGCAAGCCTTGCACTCATACGAATACGATACTTTTGCACAGGATATGGGACAAGATTGCGCATTTGGAAAAGGAATCGCTGAATTTGAAGGAGCAAGTGCTGGACAAGATGATGTCCATGGAGCAAGCGCAGCGTATAGGAATGTTGCTTTTTTCTCTGTAATTCATGCACGATCTCCTGCAGCAGCGACAGACATACTATTCCATTCTATTCGCTGTCGTGCAGGTGCATGACGATGGCAAGATTGATTCATTGAGCGGCGAAATAAAATTAAAAAAGGTATAAACCTCCAAGAGCACGCCATGCAGGTGACCGCGCTGTCGCAGAAAGTGGACGACTTTGCGTCAGATGAGTCGACGCAGGAGCGGGTGCAGCGAGCGTTGCTGAAGGAATTGGATGAGTTGAAAATCGTCGAAAACATTCAAAACATGAGCGGTAGCTTGAAAGCCAGCGTGGCGAAGATGGAGGACAGAATACGGCACACCGGGGAACATGCGGAGCAGGTAAGAATCTCTGGTTTTTTTGTCATGCAAGAATGACAGCACAAAGGTGTTTTGTCATGCAGAAATCCAATTGTTCTTTTGCTCTCCCATCATGATGACAAAATCTCACTTTCTCGAGCTGTACGGTCCACCTCTACGGAGGACCGGGTGCCAGCCGAAAACTAATATCCAAGAATTCCAACTGATTTTCAAGACAGAGAAGACTACAGAGATGACGTTGAACTTGTGATGCAAGAATTTCAAACGCAGATGTTGGGCGTTTGTGATGCAGAACATGCTTGGTACACACAATCTATTGTATCAGATGCTCCAGCAGAACTTGAAAAACGCAAAGGCGGACATTGACTCCCTCATTGACATGAAGTTGAAGGAATTCGTCGTCGCCCATCTAGTCCCGATTCAGAAGGAAATTTCCGGGTTTTCCAACCAGCAAGCCATGAAAAACAAGGAGGTTGAGTTTTCCCTCCAGACACTGGATTCCACGGTAGATCGAAATCGAAACGAAACGGTCGAAGCGCTGGCCGAGACAAGGAGGTCGACGGTGGATAGCATACGGCAGCTGGAGAAGGAAGCTCAAGTGGCCAGGGAACAGTATTCTGATTTGAAAATATGTGTGGTTTCGACGTGGTTCTTGTCCAAAAGAAATATATGGTCCTGCAACACGCGTTACGCGGTGGTGTGGTGTTTGCTTGTGAAGATGCTTCAGACGTGATAACATCGTGCGTAAGATTCTGCAGCCTGCTGTGATGGAGTATTAAAACGATCAGCGTCTATTTCATACCACGCGAATGCCCTTCAGCTTTTCAAGTTGAGCCTTTTGCTTTGCCACGGCAGGCACCAGTTGTGCTTTTTTCCCCGCACTCGACACCTTCGCTTTTTTCACTCTTGCTTGTCCTGTACTGGGATTTATGTTTTGTGAATCTAAAAAGTGGGCTGTCATTCGAATCTTTTCCTCCACTGCGCACTTTATTCCAATCGAGCCGGCTGCTCCGCAACGTAGAACTGGGTGCCGGCGGCCGCTGCCGCATTTGTTCGCCGTTGCAAAAGTTTTCTTCCGCATGTCCATCCTGCGCAACGTCATTCACGATGCTACGCTTGACGATTAATTTCCTTGCGCTCGACACCATGCAGGGATACGTCACCCAGCACGTCATGATCCATTCTCACTTTGGATCCATTTTTTTTGCTGTGACAACTGCAGCATCGCGAAACCGCATGTAGATCATCTACCGCAACTTCTCCGGTTACCCACCACTAACAAACAATTACCAGGCTCCAAGAAAAGCACACCGCGCTGGAAATATCCCACGGCCAGCGGCTCACCAAGGTCACGAACGACGCAGAGGATATCCGCGAGAAGCTTGTCCCTACCGAGGTGAACAAACTCAAAGAGGAATTCATCGAGAATTTCGACAAGTACCAAAAGCAGTTCGAGTCCAAGATGTTCAATCTCCTCGCCGTGCGCGAGAAGGAAGAGGCAGCGGCGCTACCAGCCCAGAACCAGGCGGCGATAGCACAGTTGACACAAACGGTTTTTCAAAATGCAGAAGTGCTAGAACAGGTGAAGTTTCAGGTGCTGTATCCACAGTAAATTTCCCGTAAACGTACAAATGCGGTCTCCGCATGACAAAACTTGGCTTCGATCCTAGTTTAGCATGGCAAGTTTTACGCTCCAAATTGGCGAAATTTGTGATGCGTCTTGTACATGTGCGGGAGATTTGTATTGCATATGCTAGAAAACGTGAAGAACTTCGGATCCATGCGGCAGGAGTTCGGGTCGGGGATAATGGCGTCGAAGCAGGACTATCCTGTGCAAAAGTATCGTACGCGTAGTAATTGGATTTATGCATCACAAATCTCTTTCTCAAGGTAGATCAGCATTACAAATTCAATCAATATGTAATGCTGGGCTAATTTGTGATGCAATTTATACTAGTGCAATGCTTTTGCATTGCATAAGGACCTGGATTTGGTGCGCGGCGGGCTGGAAAAAGTAAAGAAGTGGGCGTTATCAAATGTAAAAATGTCTGGGTCTGGAAGGTTGGAACTTGTCATGCTGAATCTGAATCATGCAAGAAATCTGTGTTGCGTGATTACCAACAGCCGTCGTTTTTTACCAAGTTGAGAGGCAATTTCTCATGCAGGATCGGCATGCTAGAGATCTCACAGAGTTTGTCATGCTAGGCGCTGCATTTCAGTTCTCATGAGTCATAGAAAACCTGCATGACAAACCTGGTAACCTTCCAGACCCAGACATTTTTGCATTTGATAGGCGTGCGAATTAGACAACCAGCTACGGGATTTTGAACAGCAGAAGGGCTTCTTAATGAATAACGCGGGCGGGGGAGCAGTTGCGACAGAGACTTTGTCGAAGAGGATAGAACAGCTGGAGAGAGGTATATAGATAGCATGGTGAAATTGTTTGTCGTCGTATTATTTATGCGGAAATGAATGCGGCATGAGCGAGGGCAGCGTGCTGAGGTAGTACAACAAACATGTTGAACTGTAATGTTAAAGACCAGTTCTTGCGCGGTATACTAGAAATTGTTTCAATTCCACTATGACCCAGACACCGAGCGTCGCTTCGAAGCTTCTGAGCGCCGGCATGCGGAAACTCTGATCAACGTAACGCGCTCGCGTCCCAGCTCACCACAACGATCCAGCATGAATAACAACTTCCGAAACAGCGGGAACAACCAAATGCCTTCCTCCTCTAGCAGGTCCCGTTCCGCCGCGAATCAGCAAGCTATTAGAAAGTCAATCTCCAGCACGCTGGCACAGTCAATCGAATCGGTGATCAGCAATGGGACAGCATCGAACTTCGCCGACCCAGCGCAGCAGATGCTCAACAGTAGCCTAAACACGGGTAGCATCGAGAAATCGTTACCTATCTCGAAAGCGGAGTTCTCCAAGATTCTGAAGCAGCTGGAGCAGGAGCTGCGCGCCGTAGCAGAGGCGACGGAGATAGAATTGGATGTGCTGCGAAACGAGGTATTCGAGCACGTGGAAGACAAATCCGGAATAACGCTGAACCAAGTGGAAGACTCCCTCCGCGCGTTTGAACAAACCGTCGCGACAAACGCAGTATGCATTGCAAATATGTCTGGGTCTGGAAACTTGTGATGCAAGAAAGGGAATAGTGAACTGACTTACTATGATGCGCTGCCAAGCATGACGAGTTTTTTTCATGGTTCTGAGTTGGGTACTCCGCATGACAAACACAAACCGCGTTTTTGCATGACAGGGAGGAGGAGCTCTTCGCAGCCATGCAACACAGAGTTCAGAGTCATGCCGGCGGGCATGACAAATCTCGCAATCCCCCAGACACAGACACTTTTGCAGTTGATGCGCAGCTTTGATGAACAACAACAGCAGACCAGCGATCGCCGACATCGACCCCGCGATACCGACGAAGCTGTCGGTGTTGGACCGAAAGTGCGATGACATTACGAGCAGAGTAGACCGGGAACTACACGACATGAAGAGGGATCTGGGGTCACAGGTATAGAGGGTAGAGTTTCATTTTCGGGCGCAGTGAACTGATTGCCAGATGAGGTGGCGTGCTTAAACAAAAATGTTATTATTTGCCATCATTAGATCTTCATTTTCTTCACCTACTTCCAGGCCCAACAATTTTCCCGCGACTTGGATCTCACCGAAGCGCGGGCGCGCGAGGCAAACTTGGATTTGCAATTGAAGCAGGAGCGACTGGAGAAGATGATTCTGCAGGAGCGTAGCAGCGCCGGGGCGATCTCCGCCGCTTACGCAGCCGCGGAAAGACGAGGGCGGGCGGGAATTTGATCAGGAGGATAGTGCTACTTCGACGATGCCTTTTCTCGCATGCTCCTGAAGACATCAGCGTCGGTCGCCAGCATGCGACGATCGCCGCGCTGTGCTGGCTGCGTGCGAAAAAGGGCCCGAACAGATTGTTATTCTGTTTTTTTTTTGTTGAGCAACGAGAACGAGAGCGAAAGGTCAAATTTACAAGCAGAAGCAGTATGTAAAACAAAAAACCTGAGGCAGACCATGAACTGCAGAAGTTTACCAGATTATCACATCATCAGCGACCACAAGCGCAGCTTCAATTACCTGCGGTTAGTAGAGATGAACAACTGCGCCCGCGTCTTGTGGAGCAGTATTGTCCTCATGTGCTTTATTCAATAATCAAACAACGCAATTACGAGTAATAGAATACTGTAATGTAGTGTAGTAGGTGGCTCATATTTACACCACGAAGACACGATAGGGACAGGGAGTATAGAGTACTTCTCTTACGCGGAACAGCTGGTTCCGATATGAAAGCTACTCGCAGCGCGATTCCGACGGTTATTTTATTGAAGGAAAATTTACAGTTTGTAGTGATGGTCTACGAATTCAAAATGAATGTTTTGTTCGGGTGTTTTTCATTGACCAATACAACCTACCCGCACTAGAAAGTTTACTTCTTCTATCGCCGCGATACATGCATCAGAAGTTGTTGCGGTGCTGTCCTAGGGGATGGAGAATAATGAACTTGTACTTGAATGGTCTGTCCATAACTACTGACAAGAACTCGCAATATACCAGCACATTAAAAACGACTGACTGCACATGGAGATGCCAAGGAAAGTTTTTTTCGAATTCACGAGCGCGCAGGACGTCGCAAGCACGCAGGTAGACGGAGCAATCCGTAATGTGAGACTCGCATCGCGGAAGTTGAGTTTCGCTTTCACAGTGCTCGCGCTTGCGCTTTGCAAAATAGAAATGAATGGTGTGAAACATATTTGATCCGAAAGAAGCTACATGCAGAACGCCGCGCTGCGTGTCTCGTTGATGGATGTTGTGTTCTAGCGTTGACCGATTTGCCCTGATTTTTGCGTGCTTCTTGAGCGTTCGGAGTTGGAGCGCTCCTTGTCCTTTCTCATTGCAGCCGCCACACAATTCGCATGGCGAACTTGGCGGGGCCCGCCGTTCCCAAAGATGTCCAGCCACATCCCGGCCCGCAAGCTTCGCGCTGAGTTGCGCAAGCTGAGGGGCTGCGCCGGCACAGTGGGCCGCCCCGTCCTCGCGCAAGGGAGCGCAGTGCGTGGGCTGCCGGGATTCGCGCGGGCCAGAGAGGTGCCCGGGCGAGGTCTTGGGCGCGCATAGGTAGCGATCGGAAGCGTGGCGGAAGCACTGCGAGCGACGCGCATCTTTGCCGTGGTGGCTCATTGGGCCGATGGCTGAAGAAGGCGGAGGCAGTTGCTAGACGGCGCGCCTGGGGTCCGGGCGTGGGCCTTGCGCCTTTGGTCGGCCCCGCCCTTTTGCCGGCCCACCGGGCGGCGCCGCGCACGGCAGGCAGGGGGGCGAAAGGGCGGTGGCCCCCGTGCTAATCATGCTGGTGGGGGAGAGCCCCCCGCGTATTTCCGGCCCGTCGGGCGCGCGCGTTAATTTTTGAAGGCGCCCGAGGGAGAGCGGCCGCCTGCAAGTGGGGCAGGAGCGATCCCTCCTCCGAGTTCGATGAAAGGCAGCGATCAAACTGCGCGCAGCCGGCCTTGCACGCTAAGAAGGCAGGGCGGGGAAGAAGAAAAGCGGGGTGACACAGCTGCAGCCGGGCCCCCCGGGGCTGCCGGGCCTAGCGCCAACCATACAAACAAACAGGCGGCAGCCAAGCCGCCAGCGCGTGCCCTGATTGCGCCCCCGCCTCTGGCAGCCGGCCAGCCCGTTGGCTTCCTTGGTGTCGGCGCGCGAGGCGCCGCCATCTCTTGGCCGCCCGCGCGCGCCACCCACGCACGGCGGGCCGGGCGGGCGCGCCCCGCGCCCGCATTGCGGCGCGCGGCGCCGCTGGCCCGGGGCTTTGGGGCGCTATGTGTTTCGAAGTGGCTCCAAGCATTTTGGCGTGGGCGCCCGGATTTTTTTCCACGGAGAGCGAACCCGGGGCCCGTGCCCCCGCAAGATTGACCCCGAGGCGCGCAACGAGATCAGAAATGGCCGCGCTGGCGGAGTTGCTTGCGGCCTCGCCACGGGAGGCGCGCGCGCGCGCCCCCCATCCAAGCCGGCGAAGAAGCGCAGCAAGCACGCCGCGGCGCCTCTGCCCCGAGTGCATGGGGGCGGGGGGCGAGGGAGAAAGCCTACGCGCGCAAACTCGCCGGCCGGCCGCCCGCCGCGCCGCCCCCCCCCCCCCCCCAAGAGAACAAGGGGGCCCCTGCTCATCAGGCCCGCCGGGGCGGGGCCCGTCGGTGTGGGCGCCCCCGCCTTCATTCCTTTTCCCCTCCCAAGCGCGCCGTCGGCCCCTTCGCAGAGTGGAAGGCCGGCCGGCCTTGGGGGGGCGGGCGCCCGGATCGGCGGAGCGGTAAATAGAAACATGCGCCACGCATCCCCCCGGGCGCGCTTTTTGTTTTCCCGACGTGCCGCACCAAAGGAAACAATACAAAAGCGCGGCCCCGCTCTGCAGCTCGGCCTGCTCCCACGGCCGCGGGCGCGCCTTTTCCCATCGCAATCTATCTAGAATGGGCACCGCACTGCAGTGTAGACTGTGCTTTTTGGCATCGGTTGCCCCAGCTTCTGCTGTGTTGTTCCTGAAGTTGGTGCTCTTCATTCCTGGAGTTTGGTTGCGCCGGTTGCTCGTATCTGTTTGATGCAGTGCTCCATCCAGCGACAGCTCCAGTGCGCGAAACCGTTCCTCAGCGTCAACGCGCGTCCGATCTAGAATACAACGAACGCCCAAGTAGCTTGCTGCGCGGCATCGGTTGGTATGTGCTAGCTTCTTAGTGGAGATGTGCATATCCAGAATTGGTTTAGTTCGCTTACGCCACAGAGCAAAGCTCACATGTCCCTCGGGGATTTTTTTATTTTTTGCACTGCAATATAATGTACTTCAACTTCTGAGAAGAGAACCGAACTTGGACAAAGACAATCACATGCAGGTATGGATCACAAACTTTATTGAGTTGAATTGTCTACTTAGCGTGAGCCTGTCGACGAGTCGAGAGCTAGCTCGCGTCAACAACCGTTGCACTACACGCGGTGCAGACCGACGGGAAACAAGAAACGGTGGTCGCGTTTCAGTATATTGACTGCAAAATATCATGTCCTTGTCCACAACGGCGCCCAGGGTAAATGCCGCTCTGGGCCAAGTTTTATTCCGGCAACTATTTGAGAAGGAGTCCAGCACCTACACCTACCTGCTTGGAGCGGCGAATGGGGAGGCGGTTCTGATCGACCCCGTTCTGGAGACGGTCGAGCGCGATTTGAAGCTCGTGGAGGAGCTGGGACTCGTTCTCAAGTACGCGGTAAACACGCACTGCCATGCAGACCACGTCACCGGCACGGGTAAAATCAAGGAGAAGCTTGGCGGGGTGGTGCGGACCGCGATTGGGGAACACGCGGAATCGAAAGCGGACATTTTGCTCAAGGACGGCGACAAACTGGAGCTCGGCGGGGCGTCCGGAGTCGAAGGAGGCGCTTTGTCTCTCACCGCGGTGCACACGCCGGGCCACACCGGGGGATGCCTAACGTATGTGCTGAACGAGGGGACCATGGCGTTCACAGGTGTGTAATTGAAAACTAGTTTTGAACGCTATTTCTCATAGATCAAAATGCAGAAAATGAACAGGATGATAAGGACAAGCGATCGAGCAAGAAAAGGACCAGAATACCGCGAAGCGCAAGAAAATTCTTGCTACGATCGAAAGGAAAAGGAAAGGGAAAAGCCGAATAAGGAAAAGCAAAGAAATTAGATCTGATTTACGTTGAATTAGCATGACAAATTGCCTTTTTACTACTTTCAAGGAGCTGAGCCAAGGCTACGGGCACAATGGGGCTTGTTAGGAATATGAAAATAGCATTAGAAACTGGGAAAAACTAGACTCGGCGTAGGGAATCTGCAATGCGGATTTTAAGGATTGAAGATGTAGCTTTAGATGGTGTTCGCTTTTGACTCGGTATTGTTGCTTCAGAAAATCAACCTCTCCATTTCGAAACTAGATCCTCTACAGGTGACACACTGCTAATCCGCGGCTGCGGGCGGACGGACTTTCAGAGCGGCTCTGCAAAGACTCTGTTCCGGTCAGTGCGGGAAAAGATTTTCGGCCGGCTATTCTAAGGAGAAACGTCCCCATCCCAGAACTTGTTGGGAGCATTGATTTGTGTTGCAAACCTTTCTTCAAGCGAAAACATGCGCCCTCTTGCCTTTATCAGCATCACAGGTCATTTCCAATGAATCGTGAGTAGAAACCATGCAAAAGTAGATCCCAGGAAGAGCGGCGCTGGTCATGCAAGCAATGCTGTATACGACTAGACTCTGCATTAGAAAGACTAGTAGTCCTTTCATGCATGACAAAAAGTTTCCATTTGGAAACTTCGCAAACTACTGCATCTCTCGGGGTGGAGGCATTTTTCACTGCAATACCGGCTCCCAGATAGCTGCGTACTGTACCCCGCGCACGACTACCAAGGGCGGACAAGCACGACCGTGTGGGAGGAGAAGAAGTTCAATCCTCGCTTGGGTCTGGAAAAAACGGAGGCACAGTTCGTCGATATCATGGACAATCTGAACTTGCCGTACCCGAAAAAGATCGACCAAGCGGTGCCGGCGAATCAGGTCTGCGGAGTATTTTCCGAGAGCAACTGAAGTGCGGGGGCGCGGGCGAATTTCGGAGGAACTACTGTCCATCTGGCTCTTGCCAGGCGCTGGTCTTTTTCTTTGCCGCTGCTCTTCACTGTGCCGGGGGTGAAGATGGGACTGGCTTTCATCGCACCAGCATCTCAGTTGATTCTTTCTGCGTAAGTCAAAGTAAATCTATGTTGTTGTTGCCTTGTATGTCGTTGTGTACTAGCACAAAAAATCTTCATGTTTTTTCAGAGTCATTTTCATAAATTTCACGAGTTTTTTAATTTGGAATTGACCTCCTCTGTTGTTCCGGTGTAGAAGTCTCAGACTTTGACTCCTCTGTTGAACAAATAGGGTTGTAGTCTCGCGAGATTCCCTCGCGAATAAATTGCAATTGTAATAATTGTAATCCGCTGATGAACAACAAAAAGCGAGCACATTTGTCCAATTGTGTTCGTTTCAATTGTAAAGTCTTTGTCGATCGCCGCCGCGAACGTGAATCAATGGTGGGCGCCGATAAGTAGAATTTACGTCACGTAAAAAAAGGAGGTGGTAAATAATCTCTGCCTCGAGCTAGTACCCCTGAACGGAGGCTGCGAATTGTCTATAGAGCTAGAGGCAGCTACTGCTACATCTAGTACAAGCATCAGACACATATGATGCCCTCCTGGCCCTATCATGCTCGCCCAAGCTTGGGGCCGTGCAGACACGTCGTTCGTACTTCGAGCCGACCTTTGGCAACATCGTCATCTGCGTGGTCCGCAGCTGCATCATCTTCGTCTTCATCGACTCGTCAACATCATTTGTTCTGCCAAATGAAGCTTTCGTTTCTCTCCAATAAGACGAGAAGAACCATTGTCACGACGCGTCCTCGCCACGAAATGACGGTCACCGAGGTTCCGGACACCAACATCATCCTCCTGGGCACCAGCCACACCGAAACGACACACGAGGACCTGTTGGAGAAGTTCAAGGAACTGGAACCCATCTCCGAAATTGCCGTCGAAATGTGTGAGGACCGACTTGGCCAGCTTTTTCTCGGCCAGGCGCGGAACGGGTTTCAATCGGTGCGTGGGGAGCAGCTCTCGCACCGGTACGAGCAGAAACTCTTCCAAAGGATCGAATATGCATTGCAAAAGTGTCTGGGTCTGGAAGATTGCTGAGGTTTGTGATGCTGTGTCTGCATGACACGGAAGGCGTGCCATGCAAGGCCTAGCGTCACAGGTTTTGAGACGGTTTCCCAATGCTTAATCCGCATGGCAAACGCCTTCTTTCGGCGACAGGAAAAGGGGCTCCCTTTGCTGTGTAAGCATGACAGATTTTTGTGTGATCCAAGTATGCATCACGAGTTCGCATCCTTCCAGACCCAGACACTTTTGCACTTGATATCGAAACGCTGCAGCATGGGCGGGACATGGCGACGGCTGCGTGGTTTTCCAGGTTTCAGTATCAAATGCAAAAGTATCTGGGTCTGGAAGATCGCGAGATTTGTCATGCTTGTCTGGCATGACCAAAAAGTTTGTGATGCATGTCCAAGAAGAGACCCTTTTGCCTGTCATGCAAAAACGCAGTTTGTCATGCGCAAAACGCAACACAAAGAAGCGCAGATATTTCTCATGCTTGGGTGTGCATTACAGAGCACTCACCACTTCCAACGCAGCATTACAAGTTTCCAGACCCAGACATATTTGCATTTCATATTCAGTTACGGAAGCCGGTGTTGCTGCTGGATCGGAAGTTTTCGCAGACCTTGGAGGCACTGGCAAATGACGTGCCGTATGCAGAACTGGAAAAGCAATTTTTCTGGCAGCCGCTGACCTGGCCCTGGACGGTGTGGCGCATGCAGTTAGCGTTTGAGGAGTACTGGGAGAACAGGAGGAAGCTGGATCTCGATGTAGTGCAACGGTCAGCGGGAAGAAGTGGTCCAAACGTAGAGAAAGCAGAAGTTGTGCCAGCACATGCGGTAAAAGTGCCACCAGACCCTGCTGCATCAACAACCGATTGCGTAAAGGAAGACCAGCAAAAATCTTTTCAGGCCGCTCAGAGTGAGAACTCACCAACATCAACAAGAACCGAGGATCCACCTCATCTCACCTGGTCGGAGCTAGCTCGCATCGCGAAAGTCCCAAATGTCTGGCGGGGTTTCCTGGCGTCTATGCCGATTGCGCTGCACGAATGCCAGAGCTGGGTGGACGTGGAGCATGTGTTTCGAAAAGTGCGGTGTTGCTCCGAGGAGCTGGAGCGCAGCTTGCAAAAAGTTGTGTTGGATGGGCGGGACGGCTACATGGCAAAACAGTTGTTTTGGAACAGGAGGTACAACGCGGGCAACGAGGGTATGGCGTTCTCGAACGTTACATTCTCAACTGTTACATGAAATTTGTAATGCAAGAATGGCAAAAGTCAAAAGGGGGAGGCTGCATCTGTAGCATTACAAATTCCGCAGAGATTCAGGCGCTGTTCTTGTTTAGCCCTTCGCAAATTTGTCATGCGAAGCAGCTTGATCATGTAGATGTTTATGGCGCTTCTGCATGACAAATTCATGTAACACTTGAAAATGTAACGTTTGAGAACTTCATAGAGGGCAAGTGCGTCGCAGTGGTTGGGGATTTTCATGTCGCAGGGATGGTGGCGGAGCTGGAGAGGCTCCGAGAAGAAGAAAGAAACTACACTGCGGGCAATGCTTCTACTTGCAGTACAAATACAACTTCTAGTACTCTGAGCAGCATGAAGATGAATAAGACCGGAGTGCCTCTTTCACGACACGAAAAAGGTAGTAGTTCTTGCTCAGGAAAATTAAATTCAGATCGGCTGGCAGACAAGCCCTGGATAGTACGAAAATACTTTGAACGCCAGCTAAAATTTGCGCTGGGCGAAATTTTGTAGAATAGTGTTAAATGCTCCTGCTGTCCTGTATTCATGACTACGCAAATTTTTAAGCAGGACTGTGAAATAGAAAGAAACACAATAAACTTGCGACTATGCAGAAAGCGAGTGCTCAAGACGAAGCGATTTGATGAGGAGCTCCATGTGTGTTCCAATTTGAAGGCAGCCGCAGCAGCTTTCAACGTGCATCTTGATGATGATGACCCCACCAGCACTACTGAAGTGTGCGAACAGGCTGTTACCTGTATTACATTCACTAGGTCACCGTCCTGAATCATAATCACTTGATGAATCTCTTATCAGCCTCCACTGAAACACAAGCATGTTGTAGTTGTACTAGATTCAACCTAAATCGAAATCCCCTCCCTGCAACACACGATATTGCACGACGAGTGACAAACAAAACCCATAAAAAAAAGACCAATCAGAAAGTGCTGGGACATCAGTTTTTCTGCACTATCACTTCTAACGTAAAAAGGTAGTCAAAGTTTTTTTCAAATACCACGCACTAGTATTTTCTGTGTCCTACCAGGTGTGAAGAAAAAGCACGAACCAGTAAAATTTTTGTTTAAAGCAAAACCATAGTAGTTTGTCTGTCGTGCCATACACATACGTAGTAAATTACCTTATTTTTTTGTTCCATGTTCACGAGGACTTGAACTTGTACTCATCAAACAGCAATCGGTATAAAGTACTTGGCAACAACTCTGAAACTTCGCAATAGTAAAAAAATAGTGTAAGAAGAAGAAGAACCACACCACAACAAGCTCAAGCGTGAAAATAACAGAAGAAAATAAGGCGACTACTTACAGTAGTCTAGCACGCCGCTAGCAAAATAAATTGAAGAGACCGACCCTGTCTCTAGTATTAGTAGCCACTTTTGAATCAAGCAACAAAAAAGAAAAAGCGAAAATGTCGGAGTGGGCAACTTTGCTAAGCAGCTATATGGTCGACCCCAGCGAAGAAAATGCCTCCTACGCAAGTATCAAATCTGTCATGCTGTTATTTCATCTGCATAGAGGAAACATAAAGATAAAACAAGTTTCTTTATGCAACATATGGTGCAAAAATGACAATGAGTGAAAGCGAAATGGAAATCGCAATGCGAATGTGAAGTTTTTAAGTTGTATCAAAAACCACCAAAAATTTCAGATAACTCGATGAACTATTGCTTGAGCGCAGCAATTGGGGGCAAGCACTTCGGTATGGCGCAACAGGTACTTCTTAAACGATCCTTGAATTTTGCAGTCCACCTCTGAATGCTAAACAGAAGGAGAAACTTGCCTTTTCCGCAACAATTAAGTACTTGGGAAGATTGATGCAATTGCAAACCCAGCCTTCCAGGAGTTGAAAATTTCTGTATCAGGTTCCAGCAGGCACAACATGGTGGGGCGCGTCGTGCCGACCAGCGGACGGCGACACCGGAATTGACACAGACGCTGCTTTATCAAATGCAAATATGTCATCCGGGTCTGGAAGTTGGGAACTCGTGATGCTAACTTTGGACTCTAAAAAAATCTGTATTGCATGACCAGCAAGAGGAGCAGCCTAGTTTGTGTTGCGCGGGGAGGGCATTTGTCATGCGGAGAAGGCATCAGCAAGCCCCCTAAAAATCTGTGATGCTAGGCCGTGCATTACAGACATCCTGGGTCAAGCAAAATACGCATGACAAACCCGGCAACATTCCAGACCCAGACACTTTTGCATTTGATATGCTTGGGCGCACGTCTACGCAGCGGACGCGGAGCAGAAAATTATGCAGGACGACATGACAGAGAAGGGGGTATAGTTTTGAGCTTGTCAGGAAAGATTTTGTCATGCAATTTTCGCCACTTCTGACGAAGACTGTTTGTGTTGTAAGTAGTCTCTTTCATGCACCATCGTGAGCCAGTACGCGGCGCACAGCAATTTTGCAACACGTCGACTCGTAAAAACAAATCCTCTATCAGGTATGGATTTGCGAATTCCAAACGATAGTAGACGCCTTCTTGCACGATCTGAAAAAAGGACCACTGGCCAACGGAGTCTGGATCGCGGGAAAGAAGTACTAATTCTTTTGGTTCCTTTCATGTTCCGCATGACAGATTCTCATTTTGATTGGTGTTTTGCATAAAAAGTTTCAGGAGCAGTGCAGCCTGAGTTGCGATGAACTGAAACAGGTCATAGGCGCATTTGCATTTCATCCTGCATGACAAAAAACCAGGCACACGATAGCACGGAAGCAAGTCGAAACCGGGGCCAACAACGAGTACAACTTCATTTTCATGTATGAAAGCCTCAGAATGGAAATCCTCAAAGTGGAAAAACTTTGTGATGCATGAGACGCGACGCAAAAAAGACTGTACTATTGCAGAGGACGCAATGAAGGCCGACTATTGTCCTTCTATGGGTTAAGAATTGGAAGGCTGATCAGCACGAGAGAAGGGCGCCCCTTTACGTTGACCAGCATGACAGACATGCTTTGAACGCCCGGGAAATTTGTCATGCGCCGCCTACAAGTGGCGCGTCAGCCGGAGTGTTTTTTTGCATTACAAACTCTTCTCACTTTGAGGATTTCCAACCTGAGGCTTTCATATCATGGTCGCCGCGCAGAAGGGAGAGAAGGGACACATCGTCATGTCTACCGATGCGGACTTCAAGGGCAAGGCCTGCATTATCACCGCCGAATTCGACAAGAGCTTAGGGTGCACCAGTGGTATTGGAACCGTGTTTACTTATTTTTGCGTGATACTTTGTAGTCTTGGTACGCATGAGAGATTCTGCTCTTGCAGTGTGTACTTAAAGTTGCCCTCGTGCTGCATGAAGTAGGAAACTTGCGATGCATGACAGGCAAGCGTGTTGGCATTTGTGATGCAAAAGAACAACGTCTCTTTTTCAATAGGTATGGCCACCGCGGTCGCGTTGGACTTCGCGAAGTGGCTGAAGGAGAGCGGTACCGACCAGAGCGACTCTATTGCGGCATAAATCACGACACGATCACGATCATGTTGTTCGCGAAGAAGAGCTGCAAGTTCTCCAAGTGCACCAGACGCCCGCTACCTTTGAGTTTTAAGGAAACGACGCACTCTTTGTGCAATCAAGTAATTTGATGTTCCCCTTTTTTTCATGAAAGATCATTTTTCATCAACATCCCCTCAACTACGGAACCCGGAGGCCACAAGCGATCACGTCGACAGGAGCAGCAATCTGATTCAAAGGCAAACAGATTGGAGAACAAGCGGAAGGAGGTTTGAGAACAAGGACAATGAAACTTTGTTGAATAATATGAATATCATCACACGACCACACCGGACGAAAGAATAACGGTGCGTATTTTATTCATTCGTATCACTATCATCGTATAATTATCACACGACCGTATAGACGTCACAAACACAGTTTAAATTCAAGCAGCGAGATCGTCGTTTGATCGCTAGTTACAATGCAACTAGCGTGCAACGGCCTCCTTCATGATTTTTTTTTTTGGTAGTACAGCAGACACAGCATGTGAACTGGAGCCAAAGGTAGTAGATCTGTGGCGATGTTCGGGTCGTCGCACAGTTCACTTCACAGGAACTCAGCAATGCACGGCTAAGGAAGAGGAACCTCGATACGAATTTCCCTGGAAGATGAAAGAATGATTGGCCGAGGGAGCCAAATTGAAGGACAGGATCGATGGAGCATTTTTCCGGCTCCGAGCGTCTATTCACCGATAAAGCCGTTGTGTTCTAAGTAGCCTCTTCATTTAGGAAAGTAAGTGACACAAGCGCTGTGGACTCGGCATTCGCGGCGCGACGACTCGGCAGTGTTTTGATACATAAGCCTTCCCGATGTCGTTTTCTTCATAGCGGCGGAGCTTGTCAGCGTTTTCGCCCCTGCGGCGTCTGCCGCCCGCGCTGGTCTTTTGTTTGCTGCGGAAAGTGTTCCGCGCCCCCTCCGGTCCGTCGCTCTTACGGCGCGCGGCCCGGCGCTGCCACGGTTCTGCAACGGGTGGGCCCGGGTTCGTTCATGCGGTTGATGGTTGCGATGTGGCTCGCCCTCCTGCAAATGGATGACCTTGCCGCGCCTACGCAACCCACCAACGGCCGGAAGCCCCATCGTGTGCCGCCGCACGTTCTGCAGCAAGGCCATCAGAGAGGAGCGGGGGGCGGGGCCTCCGTGCTCGGGCGCAGGCGTGCGATCATAAGCACACGAACGAAGAGTGGCAGGAATGGGCCGAAGGCCACGGGGCTAAGGTGATAGAGGGCGAAAGATGGCAAGTGGGAGCGCTGGAAGGCATAGCCCCGGGTGGCCCCATTGGCCCGCATTTTTCCGGCAAGAATCGCCCGCCCCCTGGGGCCGCCCTTGGGTTGCCGCCGCCCGTCCTCTTGTGGGGCCGCGCCCGCAAGACTATTGGCGGCGCGCGCCAGTAGTTTCCGGCGCCTCCATTCGGCGGGCCCGCCCCGTGAGTGCTTGCTGCGCGCGGCTTCGTGTGCCTGGTGGCAGGCCCCGCGCCGGTGTTTTGGGCTTTGGCTGCCGGCGCCCTGGGGGGCTGTGGCAACCCAGAAGAAAGAGACGACGCGGACAATGGGGCCGGCCGGCAGTGGCGAGCTGGTGGGGGCCTGGCGCAGGTCTTGGCGCCCGCGGACGTCGAGCGCCAGCAAGCAAGTGGGCAGCGGGCCACGCCGACCCCAGTCCCCCCCGTCCGTGTGCCGGCCCCTTCGTGGTTGGCCGCCCTTCCTCGTGTGGGTGGCTTTGCGGCCTGCCCCCCAGGGCCCCGCCCCACCTCCCCGGCCCGTCGCGCTCGCGGCCAGCGAACTGCGCAAAAGGTTCCTGTGGGCGCTTCGGCGCGCGCGCCCTTGGGTGGTTGTGTCAAGGGTTCTCGAAAACAGCAATCGGGAAGTGGGGTGATCTGTTGGTCGGTCTCGGCCTCTCCAGCTATCAGCTACGCTTCCGGACGACATGCTGTCAACAAACGGGAACGCGCCCGATCTTCCATTCTTTCAGCAGTTAGCCAACATGTACTGCGAGGAAGACGCTCACGGCATCCCTAGCCTCGGCGCGCTTTGCAGCAAAGAGATGGAGCTGAGAGAGGCGCACCCTATCCCGACCGAAGTGGAGACGAAGTTGAAGCACTACGCGCCTCGTTGCGACGTGAGAGCCTACGCCTGCGACAAGTCGCTTGCTCGAAGTTTGAAAGCGCCCCCTTGGGTGGCGCGTTTTCAGGCGGGGCGGCGTATGTTCGCGGCCGGCGTTGGTGTGTTTCTTTCAATTCGCCCTTCCCGCCGCGCGGGCGGGGCCAGCAGGGGGCCCGCAGGCTGTTATTGCTGCTACCGGCCGGCGAGCCAAAACCCCGAAACCGCGCGGCGCGCGTAGCTGCCCGCGCAGATTTCGCAAACGCCGCGGCGGGTTTGCTGCCTCCCTGCCTGCGCACCGTCGGGCTTTTTTTTCACTTGATAGTGTAGTCAGCGGCCATGTTATAAAGCTTTCTTGCCTCGTGTTTCCGCTGCCAAAATCGTGCTCGAAGCTCGCTGAGTTTTGGTCATGCGCAGCTCATGGGATAAGGATAGCCCCGATCTATATAATTTGTGGTTGGTCCTCGTCAGCGCTGGCGCTGCAGTATCATCTTCGATCTCTTCTTTTTAAACATCCGTGTGCAACGGTGGATCACAGGCAAGATCTCTCGACGTGTCACCAGCCCAAAGAACTAAAATGCAAGCTTAAAATGAAAATGAAATTGGCATTAGTTACGAAGATCTGATGAGCGTGTGCCAGAAGATCTTTGTTGGTATTTAGTTCCTGGAATCGTAACCAAGATGTTGTTGCTCAGCCGCTCCCTTTGACAGATCTTTCCGCAGACGCGCACCCGCACTTTTTTGTCGACATTAAAGTTTGCTCCAAGAATACCTGTGTATTGCGGATAAGGGTGTGAAGAACTAGAACAGCAGTCGAACCAGAATAGACCTTGTTACTGTTACTGCACCAGACGAGGCTCAATTACTCCATTAAACTGCGATATCAGTCAAATATATCCGACAGCGACGACGTAGAAGTAGTTCTTTATCTGCTTTATTCCTAGTACGACGCATCACCTCAAGCATACGACCTCATTCATATTCCACAAAATTTTTCGTAACGTCAAAATTCCACCTTTTATAAAGCAATCAAACCCATTGGTCCGACGCTGCATCCGGGTGGAGACGAGCTGCGCAGCTGCTTCGACTAGTTCAACCCGAACAGCACCCTTCACCGTCGCCTCCGACGCGGAAGGAGAAATAAACCAAAACACATTATCAACAACCGCCCGCAAGCGCAAAATGCCGGCGTCCGCGAAAGCGATGCAGGTTGCGGGGTCTGACGCCGCCGTCGAACCGGTGTCGGTGGAGGAAACGAAGAAGCAGGGATCCGCGCGACGGGACCGGCTGGTAGAACTGCAACGACGAGCGCAGGACGCATGGATGCACGATGTGGCGTACGAGGTAAATTATTTTTGTACGAACAGCCTTTGAAGAACGAACCCGGAAGTTGTGGGGAAGAACTGCTGTCGATGCATCCTTTTGCATGTTTTAAGGAGTGTTTCAGTTTCCGAAGAATTTCTTCTTTGTCGTATGTCCGAATGAATACGTGCACGACCTCCGATGCCGAATGAATTATCCAACATCTATCAGGTCGACGCCCCCAGGCAAGGCGCTTTGACGAAAGAGGGCGAAGTGAAAAGTTCGAAGGACAAGGGGAAATGGCTCGTCACCTTCCCATATAAAATGCAAAAATGTCTGGGTCTGGAAACTTGTGATGCTAAAATGTGACTGGTGGGCGGACTGCAATAAGCAGCCAAGCATGACAAATTTTTCAACTACTGCTGTGTTTCGTTTTCCGCATGGCAAATTGCGTCTTTGCATGACAGGCAGAAAGCCAAAAACCGGCAGAAAATGGGGCCACGGAAGAGCTCTTGCTGGACATTACCAACATTTGTCCATGCAGAGCCGTCCTCTTGCCGGACACAACCAACACCTGTCCGAAACAGCCTAGGGCCAAGACGACACCGTGAGGACGACCACAGGGGGTTCGTCTCAATGATGATGATGATGACAGGCAAGAGGCCACTTTCCTGCTCATGCATTACAGATTTATGAGCCATGCCAGACAAGCATGACAAAGCTGCATTCTTCCAGACCCAGATATTTTTGCAGTTGATATCCCATATCCCTACATGAACGGGCGGCTGCACTTGGGACACGCGTTTTCCCTGACCAAAGCCGAGTTTTCCGCGCGGTTTCGGGCTCTGGAGGGCAGAAAAGTCCTCTTCCCCTTCGGCTTCCACTGCACCGGTATGCCGATCTGCGCTGCGGCACACAAGTTGGCTAAGGTACTGTTATATGCATGTTGGAGTTAGAGTTTTAGTTTTGCATTTCGTTATACGTTTTCGATACCTAGTACAACAGCAGGCCCACTTCATCTGTTCCTAACAAAAAGTTCAAACCTTTTTGTCTTGGATGAAAAACAAAAACTTCCGTCCACCTTGATCGCAAATCAATCTTCCCCTATCACCAGCAACTGAAAGAAGAGCAAGAGGACGCAGCGGAGGAAGCCGTCGCGCCAGAACAGCAGTCCCAGGACGCGGATGCCCCCACCGCCCCGGGCCAGTTCAAAACGAAGAAGACCAAAGCGGTTGCGAAGACCGGTGGCAAGCCCGTTGCGGAGGTGTTGAAGTCTTGCGGCGTTGCTGACCATTTAATTACCAATTTCATCGACCCGAAATACTGGTTGGAGTACTTCCCGCCCTACGGTATCGCGGACCTGCAAACCTTCGGTTTAAGGACAGACTGGAGACGGTCGTTCATCACAACCGACGCAAATCCCTACTACGACGCCTTCATCCGGTGGCAGTTCAACATTCTGAAGAAGGAAAACTACATCAAATTCGGCACCAGGGAATCCATATCCTTTGCAAAAGTATCGTATTCGTATGAATGCATTACAAATTTCCTTAGCATGAGAAATGAAATTTGCAATGCGGATTTGACTTAAGAAGAAAATTTGTAATGCATGACTGCAATACGAGTACGATGCTTTTGCAATGCATAATCCATCTTCGACCCGGTGTCCGACCAGCCGTGCGCGGACCACGACCGCGCCAGCGGGGAGGGCGTCGGCTATGCATTACAAATGACTTAGTGCTCGTATAAATGCATTACAAATTTCCTATAGCATGAGAAATAAAATTTGTAATGCGGATTTGACTTAAGAAGAAAATTTGTAATGCATGACTGCAATAGTACGTCGAGTGCGATCCTTTTGCAATGCATATCGGCCCGCAGGAGTACACGTTGATCAAAATGGAAGTCTATCAAATGCGAAAGTGTCTGGGTCGAGGACGAGGATGCAACTTGCCATGCTATCTTTGGATTCCAAAAAAAATCTGTATTGCGTACAGGGCAAGAGGAGTCCAGTTTATGCTACGCGGAGAGGGTATAATTCCTCATGCGGTATAGGCATCAGGAAGCCCTCGCAAAATTTCTGATGCTAGGTCATGCATTACAGGCATCATCGTTCATGCAAAATGTGCATGACAAGTGTTCCAATCTTCCACACCCAGACATTTTTGCATCTGATAAAGTCCTCGACGCGCCGGCTGCGTGGAGAGAAACCATCAGTAAATACACCGGCACGGCAAACGCGGAGCAGAAAATTTTCCTGGTCGCCGCCACGTTGCGTGCGGAAACCATGTGCGGGCAGACCAACTGCTTTGTGCTGCCGGAGGGGGAGTACCACGTCGTGCAGGCGAAGAACAACGAGATTTTCGTCTGCGGGGGACGAAGTGCGAGAAATCTGGTGTACCAGGAATCCGCGGTTGCTGCGTCGTTTGACTCGGAGTTTGTGAAGCAGGTATAGGAGACGATGTAGTTTGGAAGGTAGTTTGGGTTATGCCATAGTACCACGTAAAGAACGTTTTTTTCTGTTTACCTCACTTGCGGCACAACAGCTTCTGCTTGCATGTACTGACACCAGGCGAGATTAGATACATGAGAGGTGGTAATGGGGAAAATAAAAACTGAGTGTGAGAAAAGGTGTAGAAATATCTTCGTTCGTTGCGGCACAACAGCTTCTGCTTGCATGTCGAACAGCAATACAGAAAATTTGCAAGTAAGCAATTCTACACATGCATTATCGATTGCCAGGTCCTCCAACCCGACACCAACGCCGCTTCAAAGCAATTGATCGAAAGCATCCAAACCGACGACGCCCTCGCTATGAAATGCAAATATGTCTGGGTCTGGAAACTTGTGATGCTGGGTGGCGTATCATGAGGAGGCCACAAGTGCTGGCTCAGCATGGCAAGCTTCTGACCTTCTAGGTGTTGCCTACTCTGCATGACAGACTGCGTTTCTGCATGACAGAAAAGTCGGGTTCTTGGGTAACGTGCATGACAGATTTAAGAGTCAGGCCAGACAAGCATGACAAACCTGGCACTTTTCCAGACCCAGACATTTTTGCATTTGATACTCGCCTTGTACAAGCAAAAACCGCTCACCTACTTCACCGCCATGGGTAAGGAGATGATCGGGCTGAAGGTGAAGGCCCCGCTCACGCCCTACGAGTACGTGCACGTGTTACCGCTCTTCTCCATCCTGATGAACAAGGGAACGGGGGTGGTCACCTCCGTGCCCGCGGATGCACCTGATGACTACGCGGCGCTGATGGACTGGAAAACGAAGGCAAAACTCCGCGACCAGTGGGGCGTGAAGGAGGAGTGGGTGGCGGGCTTTAACGTGATCAACGTGATCAACACGCCTGATTACGGGGACGCGTGCGCACCGGTGCTGTGCAAGCAGTACAAGGTGGAATCGCAAAAAGACAAGGATAAGCTGAAACTGTGCAAGGAAGAAGCCTACAAAAAGGGCTTCTACTCAGGTATGAAATCAGGGTTTAGGATTTTAGATAAGATTTTCGCTATTACTATTTTATTTGGTGCATTTTAATTTATTTTGTTCCACAGGAAGAGAAGTCTGGCCGCAGATCACGTAGTACCGATTCTTGTTGACCAGTCATCTTGCATGCCACGACATTGATTTCGAGTCACGATGATATATAGAAAACCTCTCGCTGTCATCAACATCTTCTAGGTAAAATGATCGCGGGTCCGTTCAAGGGCATGGCCGTCGCGGATGCAAAGAAAAAGACCGCGGAACTCCTGGTGTCTACCAACGAATATGCATTCCAAAAGTATCGTACTAGTATAAATCGCAATACAAATTTTTCCAGAAGGAAAAATGGAATTTGTAATGCTGATTTCGCTAAGAAACAAGATTTGTCATGCATGATTGCAATTACTACGAAACGAGTACGATACTTTTGCACAGGATAACGAGGCTCTGAAATACTGGGAACCGGAAAAGGAAGTGCTCGCCAGAACCGGCGCGGAGTGCATCGTTGCGTTCTGCGACCAGTGGTTCATTGACTACGGAAATGAGGAGTGGACCAAGGTGGTCCGGGAGTACGTCGCGGACGAGAGCCAGTTTGAAAGTATAAATATGATGAAAATCGAAATCTTTTTGCTCTATTTACTGATTTTTGTATTGCAGAAGTAGGAATACATACGATGTTGTACTCCCTGCTAATATAAAAATCCGTTGAATTCAAACAAAACGCACGACAAAATGTACGAGAATGATTCAACAAGTAACTTGCCTACGAAACAACAGCTTACGGCGAGGGTACCCGCAACGGCTTATTAAAGACCGTCGATTGGATGAGGGAGTGGGCCTGCTCCCGAACCTTCGGTCTGGGTACAAAACTCCCCTGGGACCAGCAGTGGCTGATCGAATCGCTCTCGGATTCTACCATCTACATGGCCTACTACGCGATTGCGCACCTGCTCCAGGGCGGCATCCTGAATGGCATGAAACCGAACGGCGGGCAGGTCGGCACGGAGAGCTTCATTCCGCCCGGGCCCTTAAGAATTAAGCCGGAGCAGTTGACGGATGAAGTTTTCGATTACGTTTTCGATCGAACGGATTCGCTCCCAACAGAAACTTCCTTACCCGATTCCGTCCTGCAGGAGTTGCGAAACGAGTTCCAGTACTGGTACCCCGTGGACATCCGCTGCTCCGGCAAGGACTTGATTCAGAACCACTTAACCATGTCTCTGTTCAACCACGCCGCGATTTGGAAAAACAAGCCGCAGTACTGGCCGAAATCTTTCTTCGCCAACGGACACGTGTTAGTCGATAACAAAAAGATGTCCAAGTCCGAGGGGAATTTCATGACGCTCCAAGACGCGGACGACATGTTTTCCTCCGACGTGGTGCGCCTCACCTGCGCCGACGCGGGCGACACTTTAGAAGACGCGAATTACAGCCGGGAGATCTCTAACCAAACGGTGCTGCGCATGACGACGTTAGAACAGTGGGCGTTGGAAACTTTAAAGAAGCTATCTGCGGGTGGCCGAACCGAAAAGTTGTTCCTGGATCAGGTTTTCGAGAACGAGATGTGCTCTTTGGTGGCCAAGTCCTTCGAGGCGTACGAGACCATGCGGTACAAAGACGCGCTGAAGTATTCGTGGTACGAAATGGAAAACCTCAGGAAAACCTACTGCAACCTGACGGATGACGACGTGCACCCGCAATGTATACTACTTCATCTTACACTTTCCTTCATAGAAGCTCTCTGTGTCCTCTGTCGAGAGTTTTCTCCATGTACAACATGCGTTACAGGCCATTTACTTTTGCTTTCCAGTTTCTGATGCATAAAGCAAGTGCTTAAGTACAACAACATGCCTGTCGTGCTGCGAGGGGCAACAGCTCGTTACTCGTCGCATTGTTTCAACACAGAAGATTTTTTTCGCTTTTATCAGTTAAACTAAGACATCAAATCAGCCATCACCAAGTTTCTGGAGATCCAAGCCTTGATCCTGTCCCCGATCGCGCCACACTTCTGCGAGAACCTGTGGGTCTCCGTATCCTCAGCAAAAACGTCCCCACCCCAGAGTTGTGATGCAAATGTGCAAAGACAGCAACATTTGTAATGCGCATCTCCATGAGAGGTATTCGTATTCCCAATCGTGATTTGGCATTTGTAATGCTGTAAAGAGGATGAGAAATTGGCTTTCTCATGCGGCCTGCCTTGCTAAGCACCACTATGCTACAGACGGAGACTTGTCATGCACAACTCCCAAGGCTTGGCGATTTGTGTTGCAGATTTACCAACTTGAGCATGGGGCGGGGACGTTTTTGCTCAGGATAGTCCGTTTTGAAGAAGCGGGACCCGTTGTGGAAGCAGCGGTGGCCGGTGATGCCCGCGTTCGACAAGGTTCTGCACCGGAAATTTGAAGTGTTGGAAAAGGACCTCCGCGAGTTCCGCATGGCGAAACTGAACCTCCAGAACGAAAAGAAAAAGAAGCAGAAGGACTGGATATTACAATGAAAAATGTCCCCACCCCGTAATTTACAGAAGTTTCTCATGCAAAGTTTCCAAATGAAATGTTTTGTCTTGCATGAAAGAAGAAGGACTGCGAGCCTTTCTGATGCAGAATCTAGTTGCGCAAGGTATCTTCTGCATAACAGATCCCCCTGCTGTTGGACTCCTTTGCAACACAAGTTTCAGCTTTTCATCAGCATGGAAAACTTGTGATGCTGAGATATGCAAGACGGGGAGTGTTTCCATTGGAAAGGTTTGCAATACAAATGCTGCCAAGTTCCGGGATGGGGGCATTTTTCATTGTAATACTGGAACTTCGACGACGTGGTGAAATCCGCTTGTGTGTATGTCGCGTTGGAATACAAACCGTGGCAAAGGAGCATTCTGGAGTACTGATATTCATAAAGAGATTTCATTGTAGTGTGGATGCCGTCTGTGTTTCTATAAAGCCCGAAAATTTGATGTAGCAATCTCAATCAGATGCACTGCGAGCATGACCGCAAACGGTTCATCATGAAGATGATTAAGACACTTATCCCGAATATTAAACTACTATCAGGTACTGCCAAACCGTTCCACTAAACGAGGCTGGCAACGCTCCGGCCGACCCAAAGAACTGGATCCGGGGGCTGCAGCAGTCCGAGGCGTTTAAGTCGTTTTCCAAGGAAGAATATGAGAGTGCACAACTCCCCCTCCCCCTCATTTGTATTGCATGAACAGCAATATTTATAAATACATGGAGCCGGTGCATGACAAATTCACGCACCTAGTGTAGTACTGTTTGGGCAGCTTCATCCGGAACAATCTGTCATGCAAACAGTGCCACAGGGAAGCAATTCGATTTGGGATTTTGCATGAGAAATGAGAATGAGGGGGAGTTGTGCACTCTCATAAAGAATCCAAGAAGGCCATGCCGTTTGCCAGCTTCATGATGAAGGACGAAATGAGCGCGCGGGGAAAGGACGCATTGGAACTGGAACTCCCCTTCAATGAGGCCGACATGCTGACAGAGCGGATCGAACTGATCAAGAAGCAGTTGGGCATTTCCAGCATCAGCTTTCGCTTCACCGCGGACGGGAAAATTGACGGGGACAACTCGGATAAGATCAACGTCGCGCAACCCGCGAAGCCAACGATTGTGTTTTTGGAAGCGTGAGTGAGTTGGAAGGACTTGTTCTCGAGGATATTACCGATTTGACGAGAACTTCTACGCTCAAGCGCGAGCCACTTTCTTCCCGGGAACATCAAATCGGAGCAGTTTTTTAGTAAAAATGCAGTTTGCAGCCCACGAGTATAATGAGTCAGTGTACTTCTTGATGATGGAGAAGGTCGAGGTCCGTTACGCAAAAATGTACCTCGTGTAAACCGCGAAACAGCAACGAGTTTTTCGCAAGAACTCATAGGCAGCAGCTACTCACCAGAAGGAAATTGTAGCAGATACTTCGCGAATTTAAGCAGATCCAAAAGTTGCCGCTTTTTATCATTTTGGCATTGTGAGGACGAAGGTCAAGCCTTGATCGTCAAGGTAGCAGGTCCAGGTGGCACTCCCCATGACGTCCTGGCTGCATGCTGGAGAAGCTTACCGCTGAATTCGCTTGCGCGAGGGTTACGCACTCGCTTGGGCAAATAGGGATATTAGAGAGGGCGACTGAGAAGGGCGGTCGGCCCCTCCAGCCAACAAAATTCTGTATTGCTGCCCCAGTTGCCCTCTGACCTGCTTCTAGTATTTTTGTTGGAGCAGGCGCATTCTTTAGCCTCACCATGATGGTGCTCCATCTTCATTTTTGCGCTATGCAGCCTCACCTCGTGCGCCTGCGTTGCCTTGCCCCTGTTTTACGATGTGGCGTCGCGTTTTCAGTCTTTACGGCGCATTCGTAGAGGCACACGCGGCCGCTAGGAAGCAAAGCAGCCCGCCGCGACGTTTTTACTCGCGCGCGCCAAAGGTTTCGGCGCAGGGGTGTTGGCCGGGAATATAAAAAAAAACAGCTGGCGGCCGCGGCCGGAGCTCGGTGGCGACTCGCGAGAGACTAAGGGCATGAGCATGCGTGGGACACCGGCGCCACGACAAAGCCAACCAACGGGCTGTGTCTTTGTTTGAGGCGCGCCACGTTTCGCCCTACCTTTTTTCGTTGTGTTGTTTCTGGAAAATCAAAACTCATGGTCACGCGGCAACTTTTTGCCCCTGGCGGTGTAGGGGTCGACCTTCGTTGGATGGAGTTAACTCTGCAGTAGTGGCGCCCGGTTTTCTTACAAGCTGCCGGCCGCCTTGTGCGATGGATCGGCGACGCACTCTCCCCTGCCCTCGCCAAGGCAGCCGCAGCTTCTCTGGCGCCGGGCAATCTGCTTAAATTATTGAAGTATCTGCTTCTACTACCTGATACACAGTAGTTCTACTACCTGATACACAGTATAAACCGCGAAACAGCAACGAGTTTTTCGCAAGAACTCATAGGCAGCAGCTAGTACACCATACTACTTTTAGGAGCAGCAGCTTGTTGGTGCACCCGCACCGATCCTAGTTGTCGACAACGGTAGTTGTATCATGTTGAATTTTTACGCATCAAACATGATTATTTTCTGTCATAGTGGTAAGTGTCACACAAAATGATTCTTTCTCAGCTGATTACCTATGGAGCGTTTTTCATTCATTTCGCGCAGTGCTGTCGAGAACGTAAATGAAACAAATGCACGGCAGTAGTAAATGTGGAACAACTTCTGCTTCTCGGAGCTGGTAGCACCTACAAGGAGCTAAAAAGTGTTCGTTCAAGAAGAAGGACAAAAATCGAATGAAAATCGATGCGAGATCATCTCCAGAATGACAATGAGCACGAGAAGAACGATGAAATCGGTCTGTTTTTCCATGTCGAATAGTTTTTTTCCATCAGGCTTCGATTTTGTCAGCGTGGATGAAATAAAGAAGTCGAAACAACAATGCAAGTTCCCATAAATCGAGCGCGAACACGAACTACAAATTAGCAAAGTCGGTTCTTTCAGGACGAGATCACTTTCAACGTCGGTAAAATTTTGTTTTGAATTACCATATTATCCCAACAGTACTTCGGGACTTACTACACGGTGGTCCAAGGAAAATGTGAGGCTATGATCTGCGCTCTTGTTACTCTTGGACGATGAAAAAATTTATCATCAAAAAACGAATGTCGGTTTTTTCAAATTTGTTGCTGCATGGTAACAAGGTGGAGAATACAGCAACCAAGCCAATACATTGCAACGCCAAATTGAAATGTTGATCCTCACATAGTTGGCGCTTTTCGGATCACCTACACCAAAAAATTTTGCTACAGCCGATGTAGGTTTTAGTCGGACCACGCTCCAACATCAATTCCGATTTATTCACAATTGTCCACACGACCAGGGTTTTGGTTAGTTCTGAGGCTCCCATCAGATCGGCTACACCCGTTGCAGTGAATTTGACATTCTGTCCACGTTCTGATATTTTGGTAACTTACAACCAAAGGAAAATACTTCAAACTACCAAACAAAGTAAAATATCTAGTTTTGGAGCGGTAAACTTTCATTTGTTTTGTACAACCAAGAAAGGAGTAAAAGTATTTGATTTGGTGTTCACTGCAACAAGCTCTAGTTTTGGACAAATTTGTAGCTCTAGTTTTGGATCAAATATCGATATTACGTAGAAGTACACCAAAAAACAATTTTTCTTGGGGAGATTCGAAATCACATCCTCACATCGTTTGTAAAGTGTTGCAAACCATAATCTCAGTTCCTAGATCAGGCACAAAGTAGCGAAGAGGTTCCTCTTAGATTTAGATAGATCCTCAGATAGCAGGACTGGAGCAGACGTCACAATTAACCCGACTAAACAGAGATCAGCCTTTTTTGCTACAAGGATCTCAAAGTAGACATAGACACGATCGTACAACTTTTGAGTAGCACGTAGACGAGTAAAGCACTGCTTCACCTAGAATCATAACATTTTTCGAAATCTTTCCCTTTGACAAACTTTTCAATCAAAACTTCATCAGTTTTGACCATCGAACGGAGCGGCGACACGGCATTTCTTTTTTAGGAGGCAGAGCACCAGTTGTACTTGTAAATTTATTCAGACAAGTTTGCTACGACAACGCCAATAAATTTAAATCTCTCTCACACGTGGACGACGAGCAAAACGGAATTTCATACGGTTTTCATACTTAGCCACGACTTCTGTCAGAAGAACCTTTGTGAGATCGAGAACAACAAGCAAAATATCAATACAACAACAATTTTTGAAATAGGTCATCAAATCTACTTCGCTCAACATAATCATCAAAACTCCTGTACTGTATTATATTCTAGCACCAAGACCAATGTCATCGTCGGGTCCTAGAGAAATTAAGTCCAACCAACCTCCTGCTCCGTCGTCTCTAGTCAGCGAGGTTGATTATAACGTTGCTCCTCTTGAAAAATCGAAATCTCTGCACGAAAATAAGACCACGAAAAGATTGTCGTCCTCCCCTGTAGAGAGCGAGAGGGTCTCCAACGAGACAAGAGGGACGACCGCCAGTGGCGATACGACCACGACCAGTACTACTATGGCGGGCACGACTGCAACGGCAGCGGCTACAGCACCAACAACGACGAGCGACCCGACAGGTATGACCACAACTGGCGCTGTGACCAACACGTCGCATGTTGGAGGACCACATGTTGGGAACCACCAGCATCACCAGCAGACCACCACAACTCATGGGCAGCAGCATCAGCAACACAACCAATACCACCACCACTCGGGTGCACTGTCCCCGGGAACCGAGCATTTCACAGCGGTGCACGTGGGCTCTTCCACCGTCTCGCCCGTGGCGTTTTTTAATCCCGAGTTCATGATGAGCGGCTTCGGCGAGTACGTTCCAACCCCCCCGCACCTCCCGGGCCACCAGCAGCAGATCCACGTGCCGGGACAGCCGCAGCAGTTAGGTGTGGTTGATCCAAATCAACAGCAGAACAATGTGGTAAATCCGTCGTTGCTGAACCTTTCGCAGGCGGAATCGCACCTGCTGCAGCAGAAAAACGCACAGCAGGCACAGATGAATCAGGTGCTTCAGCAGCAGCTGATGCAGCTCCAGACCGCGCGGATGCAAAGAGGCGACAGCGAGAACCCCAACGACCAGTCGCAGCTGTCGTTCCCAGGTAACGCCGCGACGCCAAGACTACACCCGCTGGATTTAAGCCCGTTAGCGGGAACCAGTCCGGCTCCGGCAGGAGCGGCAGGGGACCAGTCCTCGAACAACCCGTCCCGGCTCCCGTCCGGGGTCGTCCCGGCGGGCGCGCAAACCCCAGGGCAATTGGCTTTGTTGCAGGAGTTGATGCGGGGCAGCCAAGGTGGAGCAGGAACTACACTACAAACTCAGATCGTCCCTATGACCCCACCAGCGACCAACCGCATGTCCTCGGCCGCACACATTGATACTTCGGGGCAGAGCCTGAACATTCAGCAGCAGCTCGACATGAGCTATTCCGGCCAAAAATTGGGCGTGACCCAGCAGCAGCCCCTCGGCACCGCGGAGATCGGACTGTCCGCGGATCTGATTGTCGCCGCACAGAACACGGGGTTGATGTCGCCCATTGAAGTGGCCAGCCCGGGGCAAATGTCCCCGGTGTCGGGGCCGAACGCGGCGCCGGGTAACATCCCGTACGGGGTCGTGAATATACCGTCACAATTGAATATGGATGTGTCAGGATTGAAATCGTCACAATTGAATATGGATTTGTCATGCATAAAATGCAAAGCATGAAAGAAGTGCCTGCGTTGCAGGGATGGCAAGGGAGGCCGATTGTGAGCCTGTTTACGGCTCTGGACAGAGTTGCTAAAGTAGCATAACAAAAGCTATCTTCTATGCCGAAACAGCATCACAAACTGGATTGCGGCTCTACCCAAATTTGTCATGCGCCACTTGGAAACTGGGTTACATTTGGCATCCATTTTATGCATGAAAAATCATTTCAACTTTGTCGATTTCAAACCTGACGCTTCCATATTGAACAACCTGCCCGTACCGCCGGGCGGACACATCGCAGCCTTGGCAGCACAAAAAATCGGCGAGATGAATGAGAAGGTACTTTTGACTGCATATATTATAGCTGTTTCTGTTTTCTTGCGGAAAAGTAAAAGTTTTTTTACATTTTTTCGTCTATTTTCGATTTCATGTAGGAGGAGCCCACCTTAACGTTTTGACGTTGTAGTAGTTCTGCGAATTATTGTGATTTGCATTTTTCGGCATCGGCGTCGTGTGGAATTGCGGTTTTTTATTGGCATTGGCTGCATCTATTTTTATTGCTCAAATTTGAAAAAACAGAAATCCGACAACTCGGTTGCTACCACCGGCCTTCTCGCGACGTCTGGTGGGTACCATGTGCCCCTCGTCGGCGATTCCGCGGCCTCGGGTTCCTCCCTCCCGACCTCGCTGCCCGATCACCCGGTGCGGTTGGTTTCCGTCGCGGAGTATGAGGACTTTTTGCAGCAGTGCATCCAAATCAAGAAGAAGCACCCGAAAAAGTTCGCGAGGATACACATCCCGGACGGGAACCACCACAAGGACCAGAAGATCCGGCTAGACAAGATGCACGACGAAACTGGAACTTATGGCGCGATCCACTTATCCGGCGCGATGAAAAGGTCAGGATCTGGCGTGGAGCAGCACCAAGGCCACGGTGCAGCAGGGAACTACAACGGGAGTAGTTCTACTGCTCAGGGAATCGCCACGACGGTGAATAATGTCCAAGGGAATGGTGATGGCAATAATTATCACGGGACGAACGTCAAGCAGTACACAACTCCACCATCGTCGGCCGCACTGCAGCAGCATCCGAAATTTTCCGGCTACAGCAGCAAAAACTCGTCTGCCTCCGGGTATGGCAGCAAGACCCCCGGGACCGCAAGTGAAAAGGGGAGCTATTCCGGGTACGGAGGTAAGGGTAGCGGGAAAGATCACCACAACTACGAAAACTCCTGGAGGACAGGCGGGAAAGATCAGCAACAGGGAAAGGATGGCGATCCCAATGTCAAAGACACAAGGACAACGATGATGCTGCGTATTGATTAGTTTTTTTCTGTGCTGGCGAAATGCTTTTTTAAGCAAGTATTTTTTTATGTTGCAGCGACAGCTAGCGCGGCAGTCGTGCTGACAGCATGGGTACAACTTGGTTATGGTTTATTTTCTTGGGCCATCTTGCTTCGCTTTCTGAACTTGTCGCAGGAGCTCCGAGCCAATTTTTCTGTACATCAAAATAAACAGGTAATATTCCGAACAAGTACACGCAGCCGATGTTGCTGAAAACGCTAAATTATGAACTGCAAAAGTATCGTACTCGTAGAAATGCATCACAAATTTCCTCAGCATGAGAAATAAAATTTGTCATGCTAATTTACCTTAAGAAAAATATTTGTAATGCAAGACTTGCATTTATACGAATACGATACTTTTGCACAGGATATAAACGAAAACGGCTTTGAAGCCAAATTCGATTTCTTCTACCTGCTATGCATTGCAAATATGTCTGGGTCTGGAAGGATGCAACTTGTCATGCTAAATCTGGATCGTGCCAAAAATTTGTGTTGCATGATATACCAAAAGATGTCCACTTTTGGACAAGTTCAGAGGCAGTTTCTCATGCAAGATAGGCATGATAGAGGTCTCGCAGGATCTATCATGCTAGGTCCTGCATGCCAGACCTCATGGGTCATGGAAAATCTCCATCACAAATCTTGCATTCTTCCAGACCCAGATACATTTGCAGTTGATACCTGCCCATCGACTTCAGAAACCGGTGCAACGTGGGGTATGCGTTCGTCAACTTTGTCACGCCGGAAGACGCCAAGAGATTTCTCGGGGTACAACTGAATTGCCTTTGTTGGAACTTGTTTTGTCCTGTAAAAGCGAATGCCAAGAATAGAATGCCATGACGATTTTGGGGATTTTGTTAGAAGACAGCAAAAATGGGAGAATTCATTTGCGACGCACAAAAATGACCATGAAAACAAAAACTACAGCTCTTTCACAAGTTTAAGCTGAAAGCGTACAACAGTCCGAAAGTGTGCGAGGTGAATTACGCAAGAGTCCAGGGATTGCAGGCCAATATCGAAGTTTACCGTATTGAATTTTTTTGATCTTTCTTGTTTTGTGTTCGCTACAAAAATCCGCCGGAATGTGCACCTCAGCTGCAGCTGTGCGTGATCGTTAACTATCGAAATAAATGGCAACGTGTTTAATATTATATTACTACAGGCAACTCTCCGGTGAACGGTATCCCCATCAAGCAGTACCGCCCCTTGATTTTCCAAAACGGAATATCCTGAGTAAAAACGTACCCACACCAGAGTCAGGATGGGGAATCTGCTAGACAAATCAGCCAGCTTTGGTTGTTTGGCATGACAAGTTTGTCCGCGTAGTGTAGTGCTGTTTGAGCTAGTTTAGCAGCATTACAGATCTAGTATCTCGTGCTGATTGGAGCATGACAAATTTCAAAACCGCATTAGAAAATGCTTCTCATGGGGCTCCGCATGAGAAACATTTTAAGCATGCAGAGTTGCGTGACAACTATGGTGTGGGTACGTTTTTACTCAGGATACGGAATTGAGGCGGAGTTCCCGGGCCCAGACGCTCCGTTGCCGCCGATCCAACTACGCTCGGAAGACATGGACGGTATGACAGTGCACAACTCCCCCTCCCCCTCATTTGTATAGCATGAACGGCAATATAAGCATCAGCAAGAATGCCGGTTTTGCATGACAAATCCACACTGGGTTGTAGGGCTCTGTGGGCTACCAGAACTTGTCATGCAAACAGTGCCAAGAGGCACAGTCTGGATTTGGGAATTTGCATGACAAATGAGGGGGAGGGGGAGTTGTGCACTTTTATAGACGGGAAAATGATGTGAGAAAGGACGAAGTGATACTTATCGTCTTCAACAATGTTGGCGTCGTAACAATGAATAGGTCGCGGAAACAGAAATTTGAAGAAATTCCTAAAGAAACCAATAGCGAGAAGGAGAAAAAATATGCAAGAAAAAGTATTCTCATTCTGTAGTGCCTGCTGTGTTTATTTTCGTATGAAAAAGCGCGGCGCACCTCTGCCTAACTAGAAGAACGAGGAAAGAATATATTAATCACGGAAAAATATTAACCTCGAGGAGACGAGACAAAATAAATTCGAATATGGTTTAAATGCAATAGACAAGAATAAGAAGAAAGTGACATACTTCTAAGACAAAGCAAACACGCATAGAAGGAAGCTGGAATAGGCTTTGATTCTTGTACACTATAAGCTGCTATCTGTACAGCTCCGAAGGCCTTCGATGGGTACTACAGTGCAGCTGAGTACGTACTAGTATAGGTCGAGAAATTCGGGCAGTGATATGCAACAAAAATGAACGGCTAGAAAAATTGCTACAATATGAAGCGACATTCTGAAACGACGCAAATTACCTATATTACGCATATCATGTATATGATTTCTAATCATACTATAAACGACCGTAGAATCACGGCCACGCCGCGCAGATGAGAAGCATTTCCATTTCGTTTTGAGCACCGAAAAAACGCAGCACTGAAGGCCTACAACCGCCATGGTTAATTATCCCGTGTTTTTACCCTCCTGCTCGCCCAAGTTTTTTAGTAGTACTTCACGCCAAATGATTTATTTCCAGCATGAAGATTCTATGCTTCCCTCCCTGATTGTGTCCAAAAGTGACATGACTTTATCTTTTGCCTGCTCTCCCCCGCCCCACCTCCGCCGATGGATAATAGCTTTTTACCAAAACTTACACGCACGTAAGCTCTGCTTATTTCCGATCATCTTTGTTATATTTTCAACTTCTACACAGCACTGGCGTCAGCGGTAGCGTTGTTAAAATCTTCGACCTACCCCCGCACGACGAAAAAAACTGCCCTAGGATTCTTCTCTGTTTGAAGCTGTGCTCGTCATCGTCTACTCTCGAATTTTTACCACAGTGCTTTATTTGTTCCCCATGAAGATACCACCTGAGAAGGATAAAAACTTGTGGGGTCAACATTATAGTTCTGCGAGACCACTACTCAATACCAGTACCATCTTTTTCCTTTTAGCAAATTCCTGTTTGGACACCGGGTTGTATTGTAAATTCATTGATTGTGACGAGACCACGGCTTTGTCGACTTTTACCGAGTAGAAGCAAGCATTTATTTTGCAGCAGGAGCCTTGATGTTGAGAAGTAGGCCCAGCTGAAGCTTAATATTATGTAATCGCCGTAGTAGTTCTGGCTTCATCTCTACTAGTACCTCACATCAAGGGTCTCGTGCAGCTATGTTGAGGGCTGTCTATTCATCATCCCGATGTCTTGATGATGTCAGGTATACGAAAGTATCTCTGCTTGTTATATTTTCCCTGACTACTTGCAAATGCAAATGCAATTCCTTTCCCTTTGAGCCTGATCTAGTAAAAAACTTCTTCACGGTGCAGCAGCACGACGTCGCAGCGCCTTGGTAGTTCTGTACAGTGATTTTTCGATAAAAAGCTGCACAGAGGGCTACATGTTGTTGACAACTGACTCTGCATCTACTATCAAGCTACTACTTGCTGCCCGGTAAAATAAAAACTAAAACTTTGGACAGAAGCTACTTCAAATAGGAAATTCCTAGACAGCCTTGCTCCCTCGATGTGTCATGGTGTACTACTTACCACCTCCGCACAACAACCGAGAGCGAGAGCTACACTTGCTACTCCAGAGGACTACATCGTGATAAGCAGAAAAAAGCGCCCCGCACCACGTATCAAAAGAAGAGTAAAGAGAGAGAAGCAAGACTACACCCCTCTTAACTACGGAATGAAATCTCTCTGCAGAAGTAGAGCCGGCTGATGTCTACACCAACCTCAGCGACTCATTAGAACTACGACCAGACGACTCTATTCTTCAAAAACCGCTCCTACAACCATTTTTCCCTGCTGCCTTCGACGACATTATGCACGGTGGCAAATGTGAATATGATTTGAGGACAAGAAGAACGACAAGAAGAACACAAACCTAGCGACATCGACAGCGACAGCGACTAAACGACAACATAGTACAACCTGTTAAGGTAGAAGAAGTAGGACGAAATAGTTCTACTAGCTGCTCAATAAGAAAAAATATGAAGCGGAAAAGTATTCGCCTTGCGATAATAAAACTTTTTGGAACAGAAGAAAGGGTAGAACTAGAAATAGAAGTCCTCCGCAATAGAGTGTCGCTGTATCTCTATCTTCGCCCAGCGTGCGACTGACAGAGGGCATGACCGTTCCCGCCTTTCACAATGAAAGCTCGAGCGAGTCGATTCTGTCTGCCTATCGGGGCGGATGATGTTAATGTTTGTACAATTACACACGTGGTGGAGAAGAAACGAGACTTCTATTTTTTTGGCGTTTTGGAGCAGAGTTCTTGCGGGTACAATGCGAAAGGTCCTCACGAAGTTGTAGTAGCCCTCACTCTGATTGATTTGATTTATTCGGATAGATTCCTTTCACAATTAAAAACAAGCCAAATATAGCGGCTGCAGGGGCTGGGTTCATGTCATTTCAGCAGGCTTGCTCGGATCTGATCACGGGGAGCCTGCTGTAGAATAGAGACGAAGCCACAGCATCCAAGCGGAGTACTTATTGCTGGTAGAGATGGCAGTATTTACTCACCTCTTTGCATCTTTTTCTTATTAAAAACGACTAGCAGTCGCTTCGATCTAAGATTTTGTAGTCGCGCACGGAGGTGACATGGGCGAGTCGTGCTGCCATTAAGCTGTCGCGTGTACGATTTTCAAAATTAAGCATATGGAATACGATTAGCTAGTTAGACTTTTATCAAAAAGAGAAAATGCATAAAAAAGAAGGAGCCGAAGATGAAAACTGGCTTTGGTAACAAGGAGAGAATTTTTGGAGGTTTGGACGAGAATTATTTTGTCTTGCAGGTGGTATAATCGCAGCATGATGCGAAACTTCAACTTGCTTTACTATAGTTGGAGTGAGGTTGATGTGCATGACAAAATAAAAGGACGTTTTGTGATTGATCCGAGAGAATAAATCCAACAGTCTACTCAGTGAACTGTTGAGGTGCACCTTTCCTGACTGGGTGGCTTGAGGAAGTAAAGGAAAATCCTGTTTAAAGCAAACGATGAAAATCTGATTCTGACCAAGGCCATACGATGAAGAATAAATCATTCCGCTAGAAAAAGAAATCATAGTCAAGGTTGCCATGCTGCAGTTTGCAATCAAAACTGCAGGCATGGTGTTCCCTAATACAAGGCGCTGCTGTCGCATTGAATCCACTTGGATTCAAGCGCCCGATGTTCGATATTGTGTTCCTCCACATTGTAGAAGAACCGCGAAGTAGAGCTACACGTCGCGTAAATAATCGGTCCTGATCATGATGCAACAAGAAGCTGCGACACAGGAAAACAAAACCAGCTGAATCGGTCTGTCTCTGACTTTGCTTGGTCAGCAAAAATTGAAACTCGGGCAGCCTGTCATGCTGGTACAAAGACGAAAAAAACTGGAACTGTATCGGTAACTTGCTCACAAATCACCGTGGAAGTATTCGTCCTAACAGCGGTATGAAGTGATTAATCGGTCCTCGTTCTACTTGTGCTTTGTAAATGCTGCCTGACCACTAGTACATCGTGCACTCAAAGCATCGTCCAGAATTTTCCTCCATCGTCCTTTATTCTCGCCCTGTCACATATGGGAGTGTCAGGTTTGAAATCGTCAAAGTTGAAATAGTTTGTGATGCATAAAATGCAAGCCACAAAATGCTTGTCTTGCTGAGTAGGAAAGGGAAGCAGATTGCAAGCCTGTTGAGGGTACCAATAGAGCTGCTAAAGTAGCATGACAAAAGGCGTCCTCCTTACCCAAACAGCATGACAAACTGGGCTTCGGCTCTTCCCAAATTTGTCATGTGCCACTTAGAAACTGGACACCAACGGGCACCCACTTTATGCATGGCAAATCATTTCAACTTTGTCCATTTCAATCCTGACAGTTCCATATCACACCGTCACCAACTCCTATTGGCGCCGTCTTTGCTGGTCGTGAGCACAGCTGTACAACCAATCTGCCTCCAAATAAAATCCCTAATTCTACTTCAGTGACGTCAGAAGAACGCAACAACCCCGTTATCGCCTCTAAAACTTAACTTTCAAAACAAATCTTCTCAAGAAAAGTACGAGGAAGTATCCTGCTAAACTAAAACGAAAACTTTTGAAAAGAACTCAGACCACCACAAAACAAAAAAATGGCGCAGCCCGTCCGTTCAACCGTGGCCATGCGGGCCCCCGTGAAGGACCGCGCGCAGATGTTCCAGCAGGGCGCCTTCAACAAGGCGGCCCCGGGCGTCCGCGCCGGCTCCATCGGTGGCGACGTGAGCGGCAAGGTGGGGCTGTACTCGCAGGAGCCCGAAGCCCCGGAGCCGATCATGCGCACCGGCCGGATTCCGAACTTTTTCAAGCGGATCTTTGGCATGCAGATGAGCTCGGATGACCTGAAGAACAGCATGCGTATGTTATTTCTTTCTTTATTGTGGAAGAATGAAGCATGACTATGAGAAACTGTAGATCATTGAAGTTGTGATAGGACGTATCAATTTCTACATCTGTGAAATTATCCACGAGATGAGGCATGAGAAATTCGTGTTGCAGTTCTTGTTATGCAAAAATAAAAGCTACCGAAACCGACTACAGGCGCCGACGGAACGATGATGACGCAGGGGACTACCATGTCTCTCCGAAGTGACGGCACATCTGTCTACTCGGAATACGAATCTGGGTCCTTCATCGGCGACTTGATGTTGCTCTTCGCGCTGATCATATGCAATGTAAATTTCCTGTACATGTACAAAATGCATGACAAATTTCGCTAAGTTGCAGTGTCCAACTTGTCATGCTACACTAGGATTGAAGGCAAGTTTTGTCTTGCAGATACTGCATTTGTACGTGTACAGGAAATTTACTGTGGATAGATCATGTTCGGATTGACCATCGTCGCTCTGCTGTTGGAGTCCGATCCGACGGAACTGTATTATTTTGCTTTTGATGTGTTGTTCTTGTTTGTTCACCTCCAATGAACCCGGAGTTTGATGTGTGTATTTCAACACAACTATGTTTGTGATACTTTAGCTGAAGATCATGCACGGTCGTGGCCTAATTGAATCGTAAAGAATCTTCTCGATAAAATGCCGATCAACATACCACAGGGTGAGCAACATGGCTCTGGGTGCGGACACCGGGCCAGCGTTTTCCCTTCCGGAGATCTCCATGCCAGCGATTTCCATGCCCTCCATCTCCCTGCCGTCCTTCGGTGGCGCCTGGAACCCAAACTTCCGGGTCAGCGCGGGCGACTTCATGTACTTTCGCTATCCAATTTTCTTTCAGTTGATCGGGATGGTGTAAACCCGTTCTTCTTGCGAGGTGTGGTGAGCTTGCACTTGCGCTCGTGTAGTTTACGGACCTCCAAAGGGATGTAACTGTAATTGGGAGGAGGGAAAAGTATTTTACAATGGGCGACGAGAAGGTGAGAACTACAATTAGTAGAGTTTTGAATACTTTGTTACTTGTCTTACGTTTTTTACACACGAAATCGAAACAACTTTTGATCATTGTATACTCTTTCACAAGATTTGTATGATATCAATACCGCGTCAGTAGGACCATCTGATTTGTACTTTCCATACATTTTGCAATTCTGCTTTTTTTTGTACACTAAACTACTCAATAAAGACCCCAACCAAACGCAGTATGTGAGAAAAAACTCCAGCTATGACAGAGGTCCTTCTAGTTATAGTAACTGGCCGTGGAGGAGGCGATGCGGAAATATTTCAAAATTTGAGATGTTGCTGCACCGGAATTATGCGATAGTAAAGACGCCAGGCATAGTTATATCTAGAGACAACATTTGTCACCAATTGGTCTATACCAAAAACCCAGAAGTACTATGGTAATCTGTTGAAAAACAAGAGGACTCGTGGTCGAGCGCTTGAAATGAATCCCGTACGACTTGCCACCTGCCGACATGGCAGTGCGACAAATGAGTAGATGTCCTCGGCATGATGGGAGATGACATGGGACGATGAAGCCAGAGATTGTAGTACGATCACGACGAATTTACCAACAAACGACTTGAATTGTTTTCAAGAAACCAAAGAACTCGAGATGCAAATGTCAGACCCACAAGATTAACCAAGAGCCACTGCATCATTCGCAGCGGGTGCAATTATTGCGATCGTGCAGCTGTAAAGGCTACGCAAAAAAGTACTACAGCAGAACACAAAATTTTGCTCTTCGTTGTTCGAATCCTTCTTGGAGAGCGCAGAGGCGAATGCGCAAATTTGAGTACGAGCCGAATTTGAATGATAGGATCAAGGAATAAAGTGACAGTGAATTCGGATTACATGATGACGTGAAGAAACCTCCAATGCTCTGGTGTCCTTGCAAAAAAAAAACTGTAGCAGCGACCTCAATATCCTTGAATTTTTTTTTCCTCTGGCCTCCGCATTGGCATCCTCCTAGTTTTACGAACCCCCTCCCAAAAAAACCGCAGAAAACTGCAGTAGTCCTTTGTGTTGTTTTGTCTCATAGATACCGCCACATCATGTTCAAAGTAGGCTGAAAGAAGAACTACGAAGCAAAAGTCAAACTCAAAGTAGCGACCACGACGACCTCGCACCAGCAAAAGTGAGCAAATAAAGACCTCGCCCCGCCAAAAATAACTGGCGCTGGCCCTACACGTCGTATAAACCTTGAACCAAAGCCGCCACGCCGAGAAGTGAAGGAGGACCAGCAGCACCAGCTACAGCAACACTAGCCAACATGGCCGTCGCCAACGGTATCCAAACCGGCACGTCCGGGTCGTCCTCCTCGACCGCCAGGTTGAACGAGATGCTGGATGCCGATATGGACATGCTGCTGACCGACGACGGGATAACGCAGGAGGAGCTCATCACCATTTTGAAAAAAATCTCCGACGACCAGGCGGTGGCAAAGGAGTGCCAGCACTTTGCGGACGTGTTGCAAAAGGAGAGAGAATTTCAGGAGAAATTCGCACAGGCCGCACTCCAGGCGGAAGACCAGGAGGCTCTGGAAGACCATGAAATTACGGATTTCGCGCGGGAGCTCGTGAAAACGACCAAGCACGCGCCCTTGCGCATGACGGAAGCGGAGCGGCAAGTCTGGAAAATACTGGAAGCGGCCCTGCAAGTCTCGGAGTACTTGCTACTTAGATGAGGAATTTTGAGTGTTCTTGAGGTTGGCTTTCTTGTCTTGATGCAGAGGTTGTAGGAGGTTTTGTTCTGTTGCTTGCTTATGAAGGGTCTTCTTCTTGCAGATTCAAAAACAGGAAAAGTGGACAGGATTTCTCGTTATGATTTTGTGTTGCATGAAGATGAACATGAAACACAACATGACGAATTTTGTCCTTCAATTCGCAGGTACACCGATAAGATTGACGTGCTTGCAATTCGGGGAAACAAGACCGACACCATAGTCGAGGAAATTCTCGAGCTCTGCAACGGCATTGCCGGCATGATTGTCGCCAATAGCTACGACAGGGCGGTCAAGCAGTTCCGGCTGCTAGAAAACGACGACGAAATGGCTAACGGGAATACTAG
This sequence comes from Amoebophrya sp. A120, assembly GCA_905178155.1. NCBI lineage: Eukaryota > Dinophyceae > Syndiniales > Amoebophryaceae > Amoebophrya > Amoebophrya sp. A120. Next base: position 7,101,887 of record CAJINV010000004.1, on the reverse strand, counting down.
AGTAAACGGCCGAGGAATCGGCGCCCGAAAACAACGACAACACAACCACGGTCACGACCAGAACGAGAAGCTGTTCCAGCGGGTGTTCGAACTCGGGAGGCGGGCGAAAATTTTAAACCCGAGCCAAATGCGGTCGACGTACGGAAAAATGATGTGGGTGTTAATGGATGCCAAGCAAACGGGGAACTGGCTGGGCTTCGATCCCGTGCGGGGCGGAGTTCGGACGGTTTACGAGTTGCTGATGGAGAAGGACCGGAAAGACGCGGAAGCGTTTTTGAAGGAGCCGTTATTGAAACACGCAATAGTCGAGATCTCCGAGACTGACGCGAAGGGGAATCCTCTGCCCCGAGCCGACCTGGACGCGGCAAAAAAGAAAAAACAGGACGCGGTCGAAAAGATAAAAGCAAAGTATAAAGATAATTTTTGACTGCAGCAGCAGCTTCATGACTCCGATTTGCGTTCAAAACAAGATTTTAGATTGATTGGCAAATGTTCTTGCGCATGATCAATACTAGACTAGTCACAGTGGCACGCGTAAAAAATAAACGTCTACAACCTCAGGTATGGCCGCCAACCCGCCCCAGCCAACCAGGGCAGCAGCGTTGCGGATCTGTTGAAGACAATAACGGAGGTATGCAAGAAAAAAACTATGTGAGTGTAAATCTGTGATGCAAAACACACAACACAATATACACCTGTCATGCTGGTCAGCCTGCCATCAACTCCTGTTTTCGTGTGTGTTTTCACGAACAGCCTGCGCATGACAGGTTTTCTCTGTCATGTAGAGCAAATTTGTCATGCTGTCTCTCCAAGACACCTACACTCACACAGTTTTTTTCTTGTATAGGAGGAAGCAGAGGAGGAGGAACAGGAAAAGCAGAAGACCGGCGGGAACAAGGTCGAAAGGAAAAAGATGACCATCGCGGAGGTCGAGTGCATCCTCAAGTCCCTTCAGGATCACAACACCTTCGTCGACCAGCACGCCGGGCCGGTGCAAAAGATGATCGACCTCCAGGAGAAATTCTTCAAGCCACAACAACCCCGACACGAAAGCGACGACTTGAGCATACGCTCAGGACGGGGCGGGAGTTGCTTGAGCCACTCGCACGAAACGCAATACAAGTATCAAAGACTTCTGGCTATACTAGTGCTAGTGGTGGTGATTTAGTTATAGTTTTATATGCTGTTTTTATTTTTCTACTTCTTGGGTGGTTTTTTCATAACATTAGCTCTTGGAGGTCTTGGTCGCGCTGACGGACCACGAGGCCGAGGGAGCTCATGCTAGCCAGAGCAGTGTGGCACTCCTGCTTCACACTCATCTCTGACTCTTCCGTGCATGATCCAAAAAAAGAACGGCGCGATGAACGAGCTAGAAGTCGAAAACAACCGAAAAATCCGTTTACCCAGGTTCGTGAACCAATCCCTGACCCTGTGGCGCAATATTATGCGGAATATGGTCCAGCTGTGGCACAACGCGGATCAAGACATGCTGGACAACCGCTACCGGCTCGCCGACACTGGTCAGGGCTTGAACCGCATGCAGCAGTCACCAGCGGTGCGAAACGCCATGGGAGAAATACTCCGCATGACCCAGCAGGATGTCGGCCGAAAGGGGCAAAGCTGGGTGGGGCTCAGCGTCGTGCACTTAGGTATTGATAAGGGATATTTATTGTTGTGCTGTTCTATAGATTTTTATTCGCACAGGCACATACACGAACAGTCGAGTCCTATTGATTCCGCCGCAACGAGGAGGAGGCCTCGAAAATAAATCCAGATAAATTCGCTTGCCACCTGTAGGTACTTAGTAGGGGTTGTTATGCTCCTCACCACGAAAAAAATCATTCTATCACAAACCGCCATATATTTTTCAGGTGACCGCGACGTCCCCAATGCGCTTGTCTTCATCGACAAGTACGTGCAAGTGCCGAGAATACTTGGCCCGCTGGTGAAGGTCATCGAAAAGCTGCCCATCCTTTACCAGCAGGGGGTGGGGGATGAAGAGGAGGACAAGCAGAAGGTGCGAGAATTTATCGACAAGTTTGGCGGCGTCGAATCGGCACAAAAGCTCATCCTCCGCGACTTCTTCCGCCACGGCTTCGATGGAAGCGGCGACGACGGTGGCAGCTGCGTTGACGGACGTCTGACAAGTTGCTGGAACTGGTGCAGCCAGATTGAGAAGAAGGTTTATTTCCCGCTGTTCCTCCTCTGCGGCCACCACGGCTTTGATGGCTGAGGTTGAGTTTAGTACTAAAAAAGCGGGCCAGAGGACTGCAGGTGCAGGAGATGATGCTTTTGGTGGAGCGCATCTGGTGGAGCTCAACAAGCTACAGAGCATCGTTGCTGCTCTCGAGCAGCATCAGCACAACTTGTTGTCTCTGTCAACTTGTACAAACGACGAGTTTTTCAACATAAAAGAAAAGAAAAGCGACAAAAGAAAAAGAAAAAACATGGTACGAGCAGACCGAGACGTTGGTCTGCGTCAGGAGCATCGTCGTGCTCCTGCATTGGAGGTCTGCTGATGCTGGCACTCAGAGCTGAGCAGACTGGTGACTACATAAGGGAGTTCTTGTTTTACTTGTTTGTCTTATCGTAGGCTAGTTTTGTGATCCTCCGTTTCCTTCCTTCCGTGACCTACGTAAGTGCAAGTGGTAGCGTTCTATGATAATTTTATTTTTGATGGTTTCCGTTCCGTTTCCCTCTTTGTCTTTCGTCAGTTTTTGATTTCGTGTCAGAGCTCTCGGTGAGCAGGGTACTAAGGTACATCATCAGGTGGCGGATGCTTGAAGACAAGTTGAACACCGCGCAGGAGACGCAGGCTTTATATATGAATAGTTTTCCTCGTCGTCGTCATTTTACGAAATAATGCACCACTACTAGGACGAGCACGAGCAGCTTTCTTGTTGTCTACTTTTTCTATCGGTTTATTCGATGGCGTCGGATGTAGTATAAACAGGTTGGTCGTGATAGATTCTCGGTATTTGACTGGGCATGTCGGTGTCAACAAGGACCAAGAAGACGTACGAAAATTCTTGCTCGTCAACGCCTGAAAAGATATCGTATCAATCTAGAATTAGTTTCATAACTGAAAGTACTAGTTCTCACAATAACGCAAAATAGGCCGTGCTAATGGTGTTGGTGTCTGGATCTATTTTTACCACTCCTCTTGGCTTTGTTTTACTGAAATATAAATGTACGTATGAAAAAATAGCGATCCAGATACAGGTGCAGTTCTGTCAGGTCACCTCGATTTACCACTTTGATTGCCCCCTCTCCTGACGACTCCCACACGATTCGCACAAAAAATTATACCTGCTCCCCAGGCGGATTTGTATTTTGTTTTTACTTTTTCTTTTTTCGAATCGGAGCTACGAGGTCCTTTTCCTTTTTTTTTCCCTCACTACTCGCATAAGCAGTAACTAATTACCCCAGCGCCGATTTATTTCGAAGTTCCTACTACACCGCCAAAGACATTAACATTATGAACCAGAACACCATGGGCACGGCAATGTCAAACTCAAACACGACTGGGAACGCAGCGAACCACGCAGTTCCTGCAACCACCTCCAGTAACTCCACCTCCACAACTTCCTCGAATAAAGCCAATGTTAAAAAACGGCTCCGCACCATCAAGATTCGTAACATGAGTGGCTCCAAAGTCGTCGAACAGCTTGTGGACCCGACAAAAGTAAGAACAGTCGCAGATCTGTGCAACCAAGACGTCATTCTCGACGCCATTTTGGCCGAAGAAGAGCTGCGGCCGCCGGTCCATCGTTTAAAGTGGCTGTATTGGAGGGCGGGGGATGAAGAAGAGTGTTGGGAAAATGATAATGATGCTGAGCAGGAGGAGCCTTACCACGATGAAGATGATCTCGCAGTTGCGATGGAAGGGAAGAGCAATCAAAATATTACCTCGTCCACAGGAACTAGTACACGTGGGACCTCCGCACCAGACAGCCTTGTTCCCTATGAGCATGATCACCCAGAGGCGTTTTTGGACCCCGCAACCGAGATTGACTACTACGGAGATCAGGCTGAGGAAGCTGATGACTATGACGACCAGCGGGATGTTGCTGCAGCAAGCGTTAACAATAACAACAAAAAACGCCGAAAAATAACCCGTCGTTCTACAACTCCATACTTCCAGTTCGTGATCTCTGCGGGGGAGTTCGACCGCGAGAAATTTTTGGCGGGAAGACCTGCGGAGGAGGTTTTCAAAAGTGGTGATGCTTTCGGGGACCAGCTGCAGGACGTCTTTGAAAACCTCACCCTGGAACAAGGTCAAAGCTTCCTATACGACCGCAGCTGGGAGGTCATCGAGAGCCTGCTGCTGGAGCTGAAAGCGCACGCCGGGTTGAAAGAATACGAAGAGGCGAAGAAATACTGTCCTGAGCTTCTGCCAGAAACGTGGTTGCCGTTCGGGGGACAAGCCGAACAAGCCGAAATATCAAATGCAAAAATGTCTGGGAGGTCTGGAAGAATGTGGATGCAAGTTTGTCATGCTTGTCTGGCATGACTGGGGAGTTTGTGATGCGTGTCCAAGAAGAGAGCCTTTTGCCTGGTGTCATGCAAAAACGCAGCTTGTCATGCGAAGAGCGCAACACTAAGTAGCGCAGATATTTCTCATGCTGGGCTGTGCATTGCAGAGCATTCACTATTCCCAACCGAGCATTACAAGTTTCCAGATTCAGACTTTTTTGCACTTGATACGAAAGCGATGAAACTGCGCGGGATAAAATCGACGAGCTCTACAACCGGAAAAAGCAGATCAGCTATCAAACGCAAAAATGTCTGGGTCTGGAAGGATGCAAACTTGTGATGCGTGTTGCGGATCATACACAAATCTGTGTTGCATGACTTGCAAAAGGTCCCCATTTCTGGCCATGCTGAGAGGGCATTTCTCATGCAGAGTAGGCATCACCAAGGGGCTGCAGAATCTGTGACGCTACGCCCTGCATTCCAGACTTGGCAGAGCTTGTAAAAACCGCATGACAAATCTCGGAATCTTCCAGACCCAGACATATTTGCAATCCATATCGGTGTGATTTTGGCAATTACGACGGCCATCTTCTCGCTCCCGCAGCGGGAATGGGCCAAGCACGAGAAGCTTTTCGGCGGGCGGTATTTCGCGTGGGAGCAGCGGGAGAGATACGCGAGACGGCTGCGGGTCCAGCTGTTCCGGCACGACGATGCCGCTGCTTTCAAGTGGTTTGACTCGATGCACTCGAGCGAGTCACGGCGTATCAAATGCAAAAATGTCTGGGTGTGGAAGGGTTGGAACTTGTGACGCAAACTCTGGAACACACAAAAATTTGTGTTGCATGAGCGCCAAAAGCTGTCCATTTCTTGGCACGCAAGTAGGAAGTTTCTCATGCGGCAGAGGCATCATGAGGCGTGCTCAAAACCTGTGATGCTTTTGCCTGCATCAGACGCCATTTGCGTGATCCGAAATATGCATGACAAATCTCGCAATCTTCCAGACCCAGACACTTTTACACTTGATACGGCGAGACGCAGACCGAAAAGCGCTTGTGGAGACACAGAAGGAGGAGCTCTGCAAACTGATCTTTGCCGTGTCCAATATGGACGGAATGGCCGCGGCGGAGGAGATTGGCGTTCTCTTTCTTACCGGCTTGAAAAAGTTCGATTTCTTCCGAGGGATCTACAACGGGGACGGAGACTGTGACCTCGCGTTCAAGATGTTGGTCCACAACTTAGAGCGGCAATCGAGCTGCAACGAAAAGAACAAGGACGAGCTGTTGGCGTTTTGCAAAGCTCTGGACGAGAAGGAATTTACAAAAGAAAGAATTCAACTGCAAGCGCAAGCCGCAGTGGCACACTATGCCGATACCTGCGACTACATGTGGAAGAGGGATGGATTTTTTGGTGCATCCGATGTTGGTGGAGAAGAAGAAGAAGATGACAGTGATGAAGAAGATGAAAACGAAGACGAAAACAACGACATCACCCAGCACAGAACCAGTACGAATGCGGCCACTTCCGCGGTACAACCACAAACGCCCGTTATAGAGTCACAGTCGGATCAAAAGAAAAACTATCGAGCAAACTCGTTACGTCTCGCGGAACTGTTCGACCAGCACTTCGCGGATGGGTTACGGGCTCTGGACCACATCGTGTGGCGGTTGATCCATCCACACTTACCGAGAAGAGCAGTCCCCAACAAGGAGCACCCGCGGCGGCGGATGAACCTGGTCGGCACCGAATTCGAAGACGATCCGTACTTGGTTTACGACTTCAAGCCGCTCAAGTGCCGGCTGGAAATGATTATGGAAGCGTGCGAGTTCAAAAACGACATCCTGCACGACCTCGGGGTAGTCGACAAGTTCCGGGCGGCGCTGGAGGAAAAGTATGGCGACGAGATTCCGCTGCCATGGAGTGAGGTGGAACAGTTGTGGGCACAGGAGGATGACGAGGCTGTTGGGGGGGAAGATTCGTTTGAGGACGATGTTGCGGAGGACGATGAAGACGAGATTCTCGACGGTTGAGGGTGGGGAGAGAAGGACAGCGAGGAGCATAAGCAATTCGAGTTGTAGTTGTTCTTTCCGTTATTTCTTTGCCAGTGGTCGTGTACTACGACAAAGACATGTGTTGATGCGCCAGATCGCTTGAAGGAAGTAGATCTGTTTGGGATGTTAAAGATGTTGACAGTGCGGCTTTTAAGCGGTGATGTGTCGTACAACGGAGTTTATTTTCAACTGGGATTGCAGTGACTTCACAGTCCGTCTCCGTGGGAAAGAAAAGTACCAGGAAGAAGAGCACGAGGTTAGCACACAATAACCAAAGGAAAAACTGTTCGTTGAAAATGCAGATCGTGTTGCATGTCGATGCAGCCTTAACTACCGCCCTATGAAGCAACATTTAATTTCGGTTTGCCATGATTCGGTTTCGGTTTTCTTCTTGCAGTAGTTGATGAGATACACAGGAATGCTCTCAGAATGAACGTGTCGGCTGCTTCTTTCATCGCTTATCGTTCACGAAGTTTATCTCTTTTTCGGTGTCAGATTGAGCGTCATCTTCTCCTATTTTTTTGTGTCCTGCCCCTGCATGATGTCGGTGTCATCGTGAGCCAATTCCCGTCGCGGATTTGAGAATATTTCGGAAAAAACGCATCTTGAAGATCACAGAGTAGCGCGTGCTTTTTATGAACATGACATATTTATAGTAGAAGAAGTTACAGTGCTGTTTGCATGGTGAACGGTCTCGGTTTCTTTGCTCTTGCGCTTTTTCTTCAAGAAAAATTTTTGATAATTAATATCGGTTCGTCCACACGCGCGTAGTCGCTTGCTTTCGTCAATGAAGTAGAAGTTGGCCGTGGTCGTACCAGATATCAACTGACAGCCGTACTTTTGAAGTTGACGTGCATGTGGGTCAATCGGACGTACTCCACTGCCTCAGACCCATCTTCGTTCCTCGCGCTTTCTTGATCTGCGAACGTGCGTAATTTCGTTCAAGGGATGGACATTGGCCACGACTGTAATGCAACACGATTTTTTCGTGAGGGGAGCATACTCATGTTCCACTTGCCAAGTGGACTACACCATCTGTCGCTACAAACTAAGTGCATTTATTTCTTCGTGACTCTTTCCCCCCACTACAGCCACTCAACCTGTTTTCGCGGAAGAAGCCCTTTTTTATCATTCTAGAAGAGCAGTCGTTCACAGCATTGCCTCCTTGTCGTGCGTGGAGCAGTAGTTTCAGTTTGTTGGCGTTGTTTTTGCGGGGTTCCGTCATCCTCATCACATTTCCAGTCGCGAAACAATAAGCCCTTGAGGAACAATGCAGCAACAGCTACGGCAGAGAAAGAAAAATGAAAGGACAAAATCATGAAGACAGCACTTGCATCGAACACAAAAGGCAAGAAGCCTCTGAAGTCCTATTTCTTGCATCAACAACAGAGCGTCAAGCTTCGTCGATTTTGCGCTCCTGTCTTCTCCATTTACATCGATCGTTTGTTATTATTTTCACTCAAGGTCCAGCTGCAGCTGCACACAAACTGAAACTTCTGCGCAACCAAGGAAGGAGGCGAATTGGAGGGCGACTCGCTTTCTTGTTCATATTTTTTCTGCAAAGACTACTGAGTCGCAAAATTAACGAATTGTTACCAACCAGTTCGCTCATCTCAACTACTTTTTTACTCGAAAAAAACTTCGTCTTTACCCAACACGTCTGCACTCACCCAAAATAACGAGCTTCTAATTTCTTTACCCAAGGAGAAGCACATCAGAACATCACTACGTACCAAAACAGCTGCAAGGAGAACCGGACGGATTTGAATAACGGGAAAAACCAAAACGTCAAGAATTGGAAACGCAAATAAAAAGCAGCAGGTAAGTATATTTTATTAGACCTGAGTTATCTTCTAAGAAAACTCGGGGCTAAGAGAAGATATAGCACTATCGATCCACATACTTTTATTTTCGACGGCAATAAGCAAGCGTCGTACTCGTAGTTGTCTTTGCCGAACAACGAAGTCGAGCCTCGACTTGATAGTCTTTGAGTGCAGTACTCCAACTTCTTCTTCTTCTTCTCCATCTATATTTCATTCTTCAAAACTCAAATTGTGTTTCTCTTTTCTACAGGCTGCGCGACGACCTGCATGCAGCAAATTGACGGACAGCTCGTGCCTTAAGCAGAACAAAAAAAACTATAGCGTAAAACTGTGCGGGAGAGGAACGGAAGGGCAAGAGCTTCTTTATCTTTTTGAAGGGCAAGAACGGCTTTTCGTTGGGGGACCTGCGAGAAGTGCGGCGCACTGTTGAAGGTATAGATTTTCTCGGCCCTTTTTTTCAAAACCCAACAACAATTAGTATATATTAGTGTCGGGGTCTGTTTGTGTTACAGAGAGAGTGTGTTGGTGCTAACCGGAACGGACACACGGGAGGCTGCAATCCTGCTCGGTGTACTACACCAGCGGAATCGAAGAAACAAAACCCGGGTAAGCTTTATAGCTTTTGCAAGCACAGCTCTTCCTCATTTCAAAGACGACGACGAGCACAACATCAAATATTTTGCACAGGTACAACATCAACAACTTCGCGCACAGGGAGCGTACTGGAACTAAATTTAACGAACCGGGACAATTACAGGCCCCAGAAAGGATTCTGCATTCAAGCTCGGGACTCGCTATCAGGGGAGGATCGCTTTTTTTTTTTATCAGCTGCAGTTCCACCTTCGGGGTTTTTCTTTTTTCGGGCGCAGAGCAACTGGCACTCTCTCAGCGCAGTTTGTTCGTTTGGAAGCACGCAATATTTTACGTCAGTGCCGCCCTAATTAGCATCTGGATCAAGACTACCAGGAGAACGAGGAAGAACAGTAGCGCAAAGCTTTGCTCGCAAGCACGACGACAACCGAGCAAACGACAAGTAGAGCAAGCACGACACAGCCGCAAATTCGTGGTCAACGGCGCCAGCAACTTGTACTTGAACTTGGAGAATCGACTCAGAAGACGCAACGCTGGTAGTTGGTCACTACTGGGGTCGCCGACTGGGGGCGCAACGACTCGAACGTTTGAGGAAAACGGTGTCTTGGTTGCGAGACCGGGGAACGGAATCACAGAAGCAGGAGCTACCTACGCTTTTAGTAGTCTGCCCTCCGTATCGGTGCCTTTTGTAGGGTGAAGTTGCAAAGGAAGTCGCGCAAAGGCGACAGGATGGGCTGGGGACGGGGCGTCTTCGTTCGGATCGCGTCGGCCGGAGTTGGTGATATCATTTTAATAGGCGTCAAGGCTGAGCGGTTGTTGGAAGAGGCGGCGGGCCGACGTCCTGTTCCTCAAGTACCTCAGCCAACCGCTTCGGAGCAACGTAACTTTGCGTCACTGGTGCAAGACATTCATAAACAAACAACAGAACACCGTCTGACTCTCTCGCTTACGACCGAAAAAAGAGACCTGGGCATACGAAGAAGACTCACCCAAGACTGCATGGGCAACCCGACAGTCGTTCAGGAGACCGTCCTTGAATCCTTTGCCACACGGACGGTGTTGTCACAGTCCGGCAATCTTATTGTGCCCCCGGATTCATATTTTTCTGTCCAAAGTGTAACTGGCGTCGGAGACAACAACCCGCAAGACTACACACTACAGGTGGTAGGGACCAAGCAAGGTGTGGCCAAGCTGAACTATAATGCCGCCTTTTCGGTTGGTCCATGGGTCAGCAACACGGGTATACCTGAATTTCAGTCGATAGTGAACAATGGAAATCGCGGCACGGATGCCATCGGAGAGGTGGACAAGGCGCTCGCCGGTCACAACATGATGGACAAAGCGCGGGCACTGAATTACTTCGTGGAGGACTGGCTTGCTAGCATTTCTGGTGGACACATGATCCCAGGAACCGCAAACAACAGGTTCTTCCGCTTCTCACCGCCTGAAAGCACGCCGCAGAACCCCTCTCTGCTGCAGTCGTTTCTCCCGCGCCGAAATTCGGTGCAACCGCCCTTGTTTTACGCATTCCCGTCATTGCCGGTTTCTGTACTCCGGGCATGTAACGTCAGTGAGAACGTGGCTCCCATTGTGATATTGTATCCAGCAAAGGCACATTCGTCTTCGTCCTCGTTTCTGTCAGTCTAAAATGTGGTGCGTTCTTGTGTCGGGTGTTGCCAAACTTGTGAGCGAAGGGGCCCAGCAGGAGGAGCCAGAGATACTACAAGTACGCCGCGTTTATAATTTTGATATTATGATTATATGATGTGTAGTGAGGTCACGAACGTTCTATCCTAGTTTTTCCTTTGACGCCTCTTTATCCAAAACGACCGGCAGATATCTATCAGCCGGCGGCGTTTTTGCACAAAAAAGATTTCCATTTTGCAATCGGGTGGGGCTTTGTTGCCAAACAAGCCCGGAGGAATACTGTCGATTGCCGATTGACAACAAAACGACGCAAGGGAGCCGGCAAAGGTGGCGCCCTTCTGCGGCGCCCTGCGAAACTACTTCCGCCGATTGGGGGCGCCAAAAAATGGGCGGCGGGAAAGAAAGAGCGAGTCCGCGCGGTACCTATGGGCCCCGTTTTGGCCTGTATAATTTTGAGGCGGAAGTAAAAGTCGGCCAGTTGTAATGTGGGGAGCACGCCAAAGAGTGCGACTTCTGCACGAAAAAAAAGCAAAAACTTCAGAGGCCGCCAAAGGCAGAAAGCCAGTCCGCATGCTATGCTGGACCCGATTTGGGGCGCCCAAGGGCTCGGCCCTGGTGGAGGCCTTGCCGGGGCCATATCATGTGGGGAAGGCTTTCGAGCTTTGAAGACAGGAATGCGGAGGCCGGTGGTCGTGATTTCAATCATCCATCCGCGACACCATGTGGAGCAACATTCTACGCGTGGGAATGCTCGAGACAAAAGCGCGACTATTTTCTTTTGCTCATGGGAATGCGCAGGAGCAGTGAGGGAAATGGGGCCGGGTAAGTAGTCAAGAAAACCGGCGTGACCTCACTACCCCCGCGGGCGCGGCTACTATTGGTCTTGTTGTTGTTCTTGCTCTGATTTCGTCCTTCTCCTGGCTTATCCGACGTTTTTTTCATAGTTTGCATCTGCATATATATTCCTATTGAGAAGTTCAAGCTGGAGTTTTTGGCGAATTTCTTTGGGCCTCGAGGAAACGAGAATACGCCGGATCAGACGTCCTGAAGATTTTCGTAAAAAAAATACAGGAGCGTCGGGTGGATGTGGTCCCGTTGCAGGAGATGGGGATCACATGCTTCTGCGCATGGCTATCGGGCGAAGTTTTGCCTGCTAGCCAACTACCGGTCTTCCGATCGTGCTGTTACAGAGGGTTTTGTGGTTTTAATGACCCTCATCAAGCCCGCGTCACTTCTATACGACATTGCCGCTTTGATATATCATTTATTCTTTCATCCACGGTGTATTTTTTGTTTTTCGATTCCTCATCTTTATTTTTGTTTTTTCATCACGTGTTTATAGAATTCTTTTGCTTCGTTACGTACAACATCGAGTCATGTATTGCAATGAATATCGACCACGACCTTTAGCAACTTTATTTTCTTCAATTTCAAAATTAATTGACGTCATACTATTACTAATTCACGATGTCGATGGGTCATGTGGCTTGAGTAGTTTCCTACCGAATCACCAAAATTATCGAACTCTATTCACCAAGAAGCGTGCGAAGGTGTCGGAGGGCCATCTGTATTTTTTCTCTTCGGATCTATCGTCAATTGCATAAGCTGCACCCTGCTTCTGTTGAATGTCCTCGCGATCGCAGGGAGGTTGGGCTAAGTACGCAAGAATTTTCCGCGGCCCATCCATTGAGCATTTGCAATTTCGGTATGGACAGGAACCAAGCACAAAATACATGGTGCCTGGCGCAGTGACCAGCGCTTTACGTTTTCGTGCTCGTGACGGTCATATGCTAGTGCTAGCATGATCTGAACAAGTTACTGGTTGTTCATTCTGAACAAGTATACTGGTATACTGCTGCATTTGCTACTGGTTGTTCGTTTGAACCCACTCCCTCGCTTCCTCGAATTGAGAATGAAGAAATACAGCGGGACGGGTTTTTTTTGCGATGACTGCTGCAGACAGTTCATCATCTCCATCTGCGAAGTCAATAGGATCCTCAGCAGTCTCAGGAATGAAGATTTTCGCTCTATTTTTGTATATGATGTTGAACAGGATCAGGATCATGAGGATCTTCGTCTTGTTCTGCTGGAAAGAGAAGCCTATAGAACCTCGCATCTTTGGCGCCGTGCCCAGACCGAAAAGGAAGAAAGAACAAAGAAAGAGGGCACAATCAAAGCCGCAAGCAAGCGATCAATCATTTAAACTTTTTCGTTTTTCGGAAGTTCCTACTTGATCATGTGATGTGTCTGTGGCCAATTGTTTCTGTCGACGATCTTGCGAAGCCACGGATGATTTTGCTCTCATCGATTCTCGGCACAGTGATAGTACTAAGCAATGTTTGAAAAATTGCATTCTTCAGGCGACCAGCACCAGGATACCTCGACTAGTAAAATGTTTCAATGTCAATGAACGCTTTCGTTATGTTTCCTATCGATTGGTTATTTGTATTTTTCAATATCAGTGATAGGACTCTTTCGTGCAGTTTTTCCTTTGACTATTTCGCCAATTTAGTCATCAAAAAGCAGAATCTCATTTTATGAAGCGCGCACAACCCTCTCGAGACTGCGAGCCGGACCCTGAGGACGCAATCGAGCAGCAGTACCAGCAGAAAATTCAGGCCGAGAAGATAGTAACCGATTCCGACGCAGGGGCGCATAACGAGAGAAACAACAAGAAAAACGCTAGCGACAAGAAGACTTCGACTGGAGGACCTACTACAGCGAAGTCTGCGTCTTCCCGAGCAGCAGCTGCAAAAGAGGTCAACAAGCGCGCCCGCCTCAGAAGCCGGTCCGACGTGGAACAGGACGAAGGTACTAGTCGCAAAAGACAACGGGCCTTGACAGACGACAGCGCTGCGGAGATGGCGCCGGCTACAAAAAACATCTCGAAATACAAGGCGGGAGATTTGATATGGGTACAGTGTTGTCGATTTACTAGAACACGAATTTCTTCGTCCCTCCTGGTGTTGTATAGCTGCACCAGAATCACTCACCGTTCTATAAATTTGTTGGTCGCAACATGGGCATTGATTTATTACTGAGCTCCCCTGCTGCACCAGTTTGCGTTCAAGCCGAGAGTCGCAGTCTTCTCTATTCGTCCTTTTCAGTAGTTACATTTTAACACCTTCCCCTCCCCAACACAGGTCTTCACCACGGAGGAGCGCGACTACGATGCGAAAAACCACGTGGCCTACATTGCCGTGCTCGACCATCGGCACGGAAATTTTCGTCCGAGAACAGGGCTTTCCGAGGGCTGGGTTCCCGCGGTGGTGACGCACGACTTTGCTCCAGAGAAGTACAACGAGAAGAAACGCGACACGCACCTGCAATTCGAGTTCACCTGGCCGCACTGGTTCAACTGCAGAGGCGCGTACTTGGAAAAGCACCAGCTGTACTACTATGCGCAGCCCGATTTCGTCGCGAGCCGCGAGGATGTCGCGATTCAGAAGGGACTCCGGGGGAGACAAAGTATTTTTTATGTCAAGTAGATGTAGAACTAGAATTTCATCTGGGTACTATCATAGTTTTTTTTGCTCCTGGTGCCGCAGCTGGAGGTTTCGCTCCATCGCAAATTGTGTCACGAAATCCACTATACAGTACTTGAATGTGATCTAGCGTCTTATATCGTTTTACCAATTTGACGTCGACACTTATCGGCCACTACATGACTCTACTACAGAGCCCTTCCTCTACCGCGGTGGGCAGTTTGAGCCGGATTTCCAGCCCGAACTCGCCATCGTCGCGTTTCGGTGGGGGGGAAGAGACATCCCTGACTCCGACCCAGGCGAGCTCCTCGGGATTACCAACCGCTACCTGTACAAACTTTGCGACGACGGCTTGCGACCCACCCTCGGCCGAAAGTACGAAATCTGGTCGGTTTTTGTTGAAGACCGCCACGACTGCGAAAACCTGGCGAACAGCCTTCATCTGATCTTCGGCGACCACCACCCCTGCAGGCGGGCGAAGAACGTGGTCTCCATGTTTTTCCTCCAGCCAACGGGGTTCGATACCGAGTCAGAACCGGCACTGATGACCGGCGACGAAAATGGGGCCGGGTCTCTTGAGTACGAATCCCTCTACAAGCTGATCCGCGCGTCCGAACGGTGCGGAATGGTCACCCGGTTCCCGCACTCCGCGCACTTCTACCAAATCTTGACAAACAAGGAGTGGACACACCAGCTGTGTCTGAACCCGAAATACCGGATCCCCGCGTCGATCGCGGTACCGCGGATGTGGATAGAAAGAGACGTGGCAATTACCGCGGCGAAAGCGAGGAAAATGCTGCAGATGGTCCGGGACAAGCAGACGGCGCTCGGGATGTGCCCAGGTATTGAAATCAATCGAGGGCCATGATGCACTTGTTGCAGATGTGATCGTCGTGCAAGACGGATTTTCCTTTCACACCCACGGCGGAGGGGGCATCAGGTGGTATGAAATGCAATAAATGCAGCATCGCGAATTATTTTCCCATCAACCCAACAAATATAAACACCACATAAATGTAAAAATATCACAGCCAAGAAGATCGTGCAGGGCGTCGGGAAGCTATGGAGTTCTCAACTGTTACATTCTCAACTGTTACATGAATTTGTCATGCAAAATTGCCATCAGCCTCCACTTGATCAAGGTGGGCAGCATGACAAATCTTCGAAGGGCTAAACAGCATCTAAATCTGTGGAAAATCTGTGATGCGAAAGCTGCAATAATGCCACTTTCACTATTGCTGTTCTTGCATTACAAATCCATGTAACAGCTGAGAATGTAACGTTTGAGAACGCCATAGAAGCTGGGCTACAGTTGGGAGGCGTTGGACGTGAAGCTGTGGCGGGAAGACGTATGCATTGCAAAAGTATCGTACTAGTATAAATAGCATTACAAATTTCCTCAGCATTAGAAATGGAATTTGTAATGCGGATTCCCCCAAAGAAAGGGATTTGTAATGCATGACAGCGATTTGTACGAGTACGATGCTTTTGCACAGGATAAGACGTCGGGAACTACAACCTGGTCTCCGCTCTGAACGACCTGACCCAGCAGATTGAGATCACGTCCAACTTTGTGGGGCAGGCACACACGCTGGACCACGTCATCGTGCAAGAATTCGTTCACCACGCGACGGAGATGCGGCTGTATTTTGTGGAGAACAAGTGCGAGTTCGTCATGTTCACGAAATTTGGCAAGATCAAAGCGAACCAGGAATTCGGCGACTTCAACTATTTATGAACTGCAAAAGTATCGTACTCGTATAAAGGCATTACAAATTTCCTCAGCATGAGAAATAAAATTTGTAATGCGGATTGACCTTAAGAAAAGAATTTGTAATGCATGATTGCAATACGAGTACGATGCTTTTGCACAGGATACTATTTGACCAAGGACCAGGTGTTGGCCACCGGGTTCCACAATGACAAGGAGGCTTATGGATTGCAAATGTGTCTGGGTCTGGAAGAGTGGAACTTGTAATGCTGTCTGCGGAGTCTAAAAATATCTGTGTTGCATGAGCAGCACGAGGACTCAGCTCTTGGCACGCGGAGAGGGCGTTATTTCTCCTGCGTAATTAGCATCAAGAGGCTCCCAAAAAATCTGTGTTGCTAGCACCAGCATCACAGACCTCACGGGTCATGCAAAATGTGCTTGACAAGCCCCGACTCTTCCAGACCTAGACATCTTTGCAGTTGATAAGGCTCTGGACAAGGCGATCGAAATGGGCAAGGAGACGGCGCGAGAACTGCTGGATTGGGTACTATATAGGAGTTTGGATAGCGATTTGTAGTATCAAGTTGACGCAGCTCTTGTACTACGTAAAGAGCCAGCATCATGGTGCCATCTTTGGACCAGCAGAAATTATATGCAATTCTGAATTTTTTTCCAAAAAAAATTGGTCCACCTGGCTCATAAGAGTAAATGTTACGTCATGGTCATGCATCTCCATCTTACGAAAAATAAAACCTATTTCGCATCTATCCCAGGTCCGCACCCAAACGTTAGACGACGAGATTCCGGCTTTGCGGTTTGATTTTTTTCTGCAGTACGAACAGAAAGAGGTGCACAAAATGAACAACAAACAGCAAGAGGGGCTGAGCAAGTTCGGCGTGGAGGGGTACGGGTTGGTGGGGAACAGCAAAGCAAGTAGTAGCTCATCTAGCAGTTCCTCTTCTAGCAACCTCCCAGATCAGCAACAGAAATCTTCCTCTGGTGCTTCTAAGGCGAATGGTGGCGGAAAAATGAACAACAGTACTTCTACTACAGCAGGCTCGGAGCAACAAAGCTATTCCAATCAGTGGGTCAACCCCGCCAACAGTGCGGTTGTCACCGTCAATGTATTGGAGATGTGCGAGCTCGGATTCAGTATTCTCCACAACAAGGCGATTCCGAGAGCCGTGATGCCGGCAATAGTGAGGAGTTGTTTAAATTTGGATCAAGTGGAAAGTAACAGTAAGCCGGGCGGCGCATCAGGTGGAGCTGCTACCGCTGATACAACAAGTTCAACAAGTACGACTGGAAATAAAAAAGCCGGCGGAGCAAAGAAAGATAGAAATCAGGTGGAACAACCCATGATTCCAGCGGACCACGCAGACGAATCAGAGGAGTTCCACAACTGCTCCAGCGCTAACGATATGAAATGCAAGTATGTCTGGGTCTGGAAACCTGTAATGCTGAATAGTCATGAGTGAGTGCGTCTCTAAGTGCAGTATTGCATGACAAATTTTTCAAACGCTTTGTCTCTCATGCTTAGTGCGCATTAGAAACTGTGCTTTTTCATGACAAACAATTTGTGGCGCTTTTCTTGCTTTTATGCAATACAGATTTTTCTGGAGTCCTGGACACGCAATACAAGTTCAACCTTTCAAGACCCAGACAAATTTGCAATGCATAAACGAGAGTGGCGCAGGAGCAAACAAGGACAGCAAAGACAGCTCTTACCAACCTCCAGCCCGGTATCCTGTGCAAAAGTATCGTACTCGTATAAATGCAAGTCTTGCATCACAAATTTTTTTTCTGATGAAGGCAAATCAGCATTACAAATTTCATTTTTCATGCTGAGTTTTTGTAATGCATTTATACGAGTGCGATACTTTTGCAGTTCATACCCGGGAAAGAAATGCAAATGGTCAACAAGAGCAGAAAAGACAGAGCGGCGAAAGAAATAACAGCTATCAGTACTACAAAAAGAAAACTCCCGCTGGAACAACTTCGGCGTCGAACAACCAAAAGCAAGGGACTACTGCGAACGGAGGCGGACCGTCTTCGAAATAGCTCTGGCCGCTAGTATGACGAACAATTAGAGCATGCACATGCTCCTCAGCAAAAGAATTACTTTTTCCTTTGAACGAGCGCCGCGACATTTGAATTTCATGTTAACTGCCGATGTTCGAAGAGAAAAAACGAAAATACAGTCCTGTAATTCAGTGACGTTTGCCGTGGGCGGCTCTGGGGTCGTATGTCCGTTTGAAAAATGGGCTGCGGTCCACGGCCGCGATGTTCCTCTATTACCTAAACCTAGCCCACGTCTAGTGCTAGGCTAGTAGAGATCTTCGTCTGCTATTGTGATTTGTGAATGCTATGGTGCTGCAAGAGCTGAATGAAAATGAGGATCAAGAAGATCCTGATGCGTGCGTGTCGAAACTCCGAAGGCGAAGCTGAATAATTCCAATTGCTGCAGAACTACTCCTACTGCGGTCTGCTCTATCCTGAACATGTGTCATCTTTTTCGTGGTTCTTCCTTGTGCAGCGTGCGATGTCAACTACAGCGAAGAACAGATCACGTACTGAATATGCACGACTGAGTTCCGTTTGGTGGCTTTATTCGCGAGCGCGGTTTTCTTTCGATAAAGATCATGGTCCATGTGGCCGTTCAGCCGTCTGAATACGCATAAAACACGTACATGAGTAGACAAAAGTAGAGAACGTCGAGCTCTCTATCCGTTGCCGTTATGAAAGATCGCAGGCCAGCACCAGCAGCACACCGTTCATACGCGAAGTTTTTCGACGACCCTTTGTTTGTTCATCTGCGCAAAAAGATCAAACGACCCCACTCAGCTATTCAGGTCTACTTGCAGCCCACCGTCAGATGGTCTGTCTGGGTGTGCGTCGTGTGTCCAAGAACATCAACATCATTTTTGAATTTTTGCATCACATGTAAAAGTAGATATCGCTTGTTGCCCTTTTTTTTTTGGTGAGATGATGATCGCTCTTATGCGCTATTGCGGTCGTCTTCGTGTATGCGAGTAAAGGTTCTTCTGTCACGTGATCACGAGCATCTTGCAGACTTGACTCAAGTCGTAGCCAATCGAAGCTCTTGGATTGCTATTGAAAGTGCATGATCATATTTTGCATCTTGTAGTATGGTTAGAAGGATAGAAGCTGCGATGTGTGTGTGTGTGTGTGTGCTCCCGTGAAAGTAAAGGCAAACGTCGTGGAAAAATTAACGAATAAATATTTTTACGTCACTGCACGGAGACTGAGGTATGGAAATCCAAATCTATGTGGCACACGACGTCGGGTGTCATTCATTTGATTCCAAGACCTCGTCGACGTACATGTACAATTCTTGCATTAAACATGTTTCATGATCGTGCTAAAAACGCTACCCAAGCGCAAAACACCCTTGTGTTGTAAAAGTTCCTCCTCCTAGGAACTGCAAAGAAACCATCCAGAATGCGGTCGAATGTTTCATCTTGCAGGTGCAGAACAGCCTCCACATCGACGACCTCCTGGGTTCTGCTCATTCTTGCAGCATCGCTTCACCATGCTGCTCAGACGATACTATTTCAACACGATTTAGTATTGAGTTCATTCCTGACAGGAGGAGCTCCTTGCAATTACATCAGAGGGGTTTCAGGAATCCGATCCAGTCTCGGGGGTCATCTTCGTGAAGGGAACGCTGGTGATGCAGAAATCGTGGCAGAAAGAAACGGAGTGGAAGAAGATCAAGATGCTGCAGCAGCCGCCAGTGGACCACAAAGTCAGGCGGGAGGGCAACAAGGTGCATCTTCATCTTCATCCTCCTTGGGGATTCTTCATATGCCTGAGGCAGAGTCCTCTACTTCGCAGCTCCTGCATATGGATGTGTCAGAGTTGAAATCGACAAAGTTGAAATAATTTGTCATGCATAAAATGGATGCCAGTTGGAACCCAGTTTCCAAGTGGCGCATGACAAATTTCGGTGGTCCCTAAATCTAGTTTGTCATGCTGTTTAGGTAAAAAAAAGCGATTTTCTCATGCTACTTTAGCAGCTCGAGCTGTAGCCCCAAACAGGCTTACAATCTGCCTCACTTACCTGCTCTGCAACACACGTGCCGCGGGTCATGCATTTTATGCATTACAAATCATTTCAACTTTGACGATTTCAAACCTGACGCTTCCATACTGCATGACCTTCCCGAAGCCCACGCCGTTCAGGACGTGCAGCAGCCATCCGCAGCCGCAGAGGGAACAAATGTCCCTGTAGTTTTTTCGCCTGCAGCTGCAGCAGCACGCGCTGAAGATGAGAGCGAAGCTGCTCCTCATCCTGTGCTGCTCGTACAAGAAGTACCCTCTGAACCTCTACAGCAGGACGACGAGACGGGAGTTCTTGATAGAGAACAAGCAAGCACGTTTTCCACTGCCCGCGGACGGGTCTTCGTCCCGCAAGCCCCAGGTCGTGCCGCAGATGCTTCGTCGGAGGCCACGGCCGTACAACAACCTTCGCAGGGAATTGCCCGGCACCCGGAGGGACAATACGCGTTCCGCCGGGGGCGCGCCGGTGATACTACCATGTACCGACAATTTTCTTCCAGCAGTGGGTCGTCGGACCCCAGAGCCAGAGGTGGACCCAGCAGGAATATTACAGGTCCCCCCGAGCTGCAGGAAGAAGGCGATCCTAACATCGACGGCGCCGATAGTGCCTCGAGCCCACAGCAAAGACGCGCGGAAGGTAACGTCGGCGTCGTGCCAGAAACAAGAAGTACCAGCGCCGGTAGTTCATCGGACATTATCGGAGGTGCTTCATCTACACTAGTAGAACCACGACCGCCCCCGTCGGCCCTGCAAACTGCCACCCTAGCCGCCGTAGACGAGGCTTTGTCCGCGATCGACAATCTCGGCGACGTTCTGAACCAGCTGCAACCGCAAACCTCTGTCCCGCCACCCAGCCCGGACCTTCGTCCGACGGATGTGGTAGAGGACGAGGCTAGAAGGAGATCGTCGACGGAGCTGCGTGAGGCTATTAGCAATGTTTCGGGTTCGACGTCTGCGTCTCTGTCCGCACAAGCGACCCCGTCGGACCTCCGGAACCTGGCACAGGCCACTTCGGAGCACTTCGGGCAACCTCTGGGGGACCAGCCAGTTGTACAACTTGAAGGAGGAGATATGAACATGATGCAGGAGCTTCCGCCCCCCTCCCCGCTCGTGAGGCATGTTGGTGTTGCCCAGGAGCGACAGGAACAGGAGCATGTTGATGAGGGCGGGCTGTCGGTTGCGGCGGAGTTTGCGGTTTTGGAAAAATTCTACTCTGATATGCAATACAAGTTTCCCGTACATGATGTTTTTTACAACTCTGATATGCAATACAAATTTCGATTTCCCGTGCATGATGTACAAAATGCAAGCCCGCCAATCTGGTTTACTTGGGGCGTCACACTTGTCAAGCTGACTCAGATCATTGAAGGCAAGTTCTTTTGTTATGCAGAGACATCGTTTGTTCTTCTTCTTGTATGTATGCGGGAATTTTCCTTTGGACATCTGAGTTCCCTGTGATGGAGGACCAAATAGACCCTGCTCGGCAAATCCAGCTGTTGGAGGAAGAAGTCGCAGAGGCGGCGGAAATTCACGCAAGAATCCGAACTCAGTGGGGAGGATTTGATGCCAATCAGGGCAACACAAATAGGAAGGCTCCAGATCCTCCCGAGAACTACCTGTGCTCGATTTATCAACTGCAAAAGTGTCTGGGTCTGGAAGGATGCGAACTTGTGATGCTGTGTTTGGATGCTACAAAAATCTGTATTGCATGAACAGCAGGAGCGGTCCAGTTTTTGCCCCGGCGGGAAGGCATTTCTCATGCGGCATAGGCATCAGAAAGCCCTCACAAAATCTGTGATGCTAGGGCATCCATCACAGACGTCAGGAGTCATGCAAAATATGCATGACAAACCCGGCAACATTCCAGACCCAGACACTTTTTCATTTGATACGATTACACAGGAACTGATGCGTATTCCACAGTTCTACGTCGACTCCAGTACACCGCATAGGTAACAAGATATGAAAATCATGTTGAGTTGTATGCCATTCCGTAGTTTCCAAATCCCAGTGGGCAGCTCTTTCCTTGTGAATGAATTTCTCCGTTTTTTGTGCGCAAAATAAAGTAAATCCAAACCTATCTTGCTTCTCATTTAGGTTTGACTCCACGTCCCTGGACAACTGGGAGCTCGCCCAGAACGTGCGCCCTCCACGGCAGCCAACGCCTCTGAATCCTATGCCGCAGATCAAAAACCCCATCACAAATACCTACGTGGAGGCGGTGCGGGAAACGGATTGGGAGCTGGCGTTCCGCATTTTCATGTACAAACACCGGATGGGACTGCTGGCCGGGGATCAAGACGAGCAAGGGTATTTTGCACGTTTTCGTTCGTTTTTTGTTTTCATCTTGGCACAGCGACACAGAATGAATAAAGACGGCGCAAGTTCTTGGTTGTCTGCTCGACTTTAGCTTTACCCAAAAAGTTCGCTGCGCTTGCAGTTCACTTTCGCAATCCTTTAAGCCCGTGTATTCGTACCACGTCGAGGCCAAAGTGAAATGTAGAATTACTGCTTGTGGGCAGCAACTACGTTACACGCTCTATCCATAAGTATGGACTTGAAAATAAAATGCGAGCACTTCGTTTAACTGACTCGAAATAAAGATCCAGCACTCCTGCCGCAAGTGGTCCAAGAACGTCATCTTCTGCCACGGCGTCTGCGTCTTCGAAGCCAGCGCAAGAGGACCTCCACGCGGCGCATGGTTCATCTTCGACTTCAAAGCCCAACCGGAACAAGGATCATGCGAAAGCTCCAACCAAGTTTCGGGTCCGCATTTTCGCGCACAGTGAGATCACCTGGCCGCGTCGGTCCTCCCGCGAGCCGTGGCCGAGTCAGGGAACGCTGTTTCAAAATCCATCGGCGGCCAGCAGGCGAAACAGCAGCAGGAGCAGGAACTTCCGCGATGACGACGCGGACTATTGGCTAGACGGGGATTTTTCCTTGGGATTACTCGCGAACGAGCTGGCGGGCGAATTGAACTCCGTGTACGACAGCCGGTGGCAAACCGAAGCGATCGTGTTTCACCAGCAGGAAACGGTGTTGTCGAAGTATGGTGTGGTGCTGCTCACAGCTCGAACAACAATGTTCTCAAGTGGTGGAAAAACGTATGTATAATTTTGTGCAAAGACAATCAAATATAAATATTGGTGGTGCTTCTTTGTGCCAAGTGGTGTTTCTTTGTGTAAAAGTTCGGGGTCGTTTAAATATTGTTCCAGTTGAGAAGATCATGGCTCCAGCTGACCAAGCCATACGAAGCGGGCCTCCTCGTCGGCGCCCAATAACCGGTGGCCGAGGATCCACCGCGCCGGTGAGCTGCCGCTCGCCCGGACAAAGACGTTGGAGGAATTGTGGACGCAGCAACGGATGCATGACCTCCGCATCGCGGAGAAGGAAAGCGCGCTTCTGAAGAAGGAACAAGAGGACCGAGAGGAAAAAGAACGCGAGCAAGCGAGTATGGATTGCAAATATGTCCGGGTCTGGAGGAATACAAACTTGTGATGCGCATTTCAGAACACAGAAAAATCTCTCATGCATAGGCACTTAGCAGAAGCTGCCCACTTTCTGTCACCAAAATGGGGGACTTGTCTTGCGGATTCGGCATTGCGGAAGCTGTTCGAAACCTGTGTTGCTAGAGCTTCCGTGCCAGACCTTCTGTGTCATGCAAAAACAGCATGCC
This sequence comes from Amoebophrya sp. A120, assembly GCA_905178155.1. Classification (NCBI taxonomy): domain Eukaryota; class Dinophyceae; order Syndiniales; family Amoebophryaceae; genus Amoebophrya; species Amoebophrya sp. A120. The sequence goes on along the minus strand of CAJINV010000004.1, from coordinate 7,078,347 downwards.
TCTTCCAGACCCAGACACCTTTGCATTTGATAGCGAGGCTGAAGAATCTAAAGCTTCAGGAAGCTGCCGAAGAGCTGCGGCGAGCGCTAGCTTTAGCCCAGCAGACAGCGGCTGAATCGGTGAGAGAATATAATCAAACAGCTGCAGCTCGAGGTGGATTACCGGAGGCCGAGATAACCCGTTCCTCCACTACATCTGGCGAAGCGGAACAACAAAGCGCCGGAGGTGCTACAACAGCACCAGCTGCTCTAGGTACAAGCTTCGCCGAGCTGCAACTCCAGGGGGAGAGTCCTGGTGCGAAAACTGCCGGCATGCAGTCTTCGCCGCGAGACGCGGCGAATTCTGGGGAAGCGAGCAGTAGCTCGAGTAGCGCGGCGTCTTCAAGCTCGACGTCCTCCTCGTCCTCTTCTAGAAGTACCAGCACCGCGACTCTGCAGTCGGATCGTGGTAGTACAGGAGTAGGTGACCACCAAGGCGGCGGTGGGCTGCAGGAACAAGAACATCAAGAGGAGCCTGGTGGTACGGCAGCTGAAAGTCATGAGCAAGCCCTAGCCGCGCCCGTACTACAAGAACAATCTGGTCCTCCTTCAGTGTCGTCAAGTAGTAGAGCGAGCCTGGCTTTCGCACGCCAGCTGGATGGCGGTAGCCGGCGAGTTTCGAACGCCGACGTCATCGCGGCTCGTCTAGAACCGCAACAAGCCGGCGGTGACGAGGAAGATCATATGGAGATCAGTGAAGATCAAGATCATACCATTATGACCCCGCCCACTTCTAAAGCAAGAGCAGCATTCGAACCGGCTGCCGCAAGACCCGCATCTGCCGCTTTATCAGCGGGAACCGTTGCGGAAGCGGCGCACAGCCTCACCGCACTACCGGCAATGCAGTGGCGGGAAAGAAGTCTCGCAGATGATCCCGGACTACCACAACAAGCGCAACAAGCGCAACAAACATACGAGGAGAAGGCCGAAGCGCTGACCATCACACTGTACTTCAGCTACTGGCCGGTGGTGACCTTTCGATTTCCGGTGCTTGAGCGACTTCTGGTCCGCGGGATTTTGCACGTGCCGGGGCTGGCAACGTATGAAGTTTTTGCTTGAATGATGAGAAACGTCAACTATGTAGTACTTTTGCGTTGATACTTCCGGGAGTTCTACTACGCCGTTCTGCTTTCTGGCGGCTCCTTTATTGCTGCGTATGCAACAAGCATGCAATGGAAAAAATGTTCTTCCTCGACCGCAATACAGTTTTCTGGAAAGACGAGCAGACCCCTCTGCAGCATCAGCCCAGCTCGACGACGCTACCTGCGACGCTTCCGCGAGCCTGCTTCACTTTATCAAGGACGTTGCCAACATGGACAGCCACAGCTTTGATCCGGAGGCCTTGAAGCCTATGGCCGAACGGCAGTTGCAAAGGGAGAGATTTTTCAAGCAACAAAAGGAAGCTATCAAGGCAAATCCGATGAAGAAGTTGGACCTGACAAGAGGGACGACTTGTGCGGTCCACCTGAACTTGCGACCAAACTTGCCGGTGGATGTCTTGCAGGAGATACTCCTGTGGAAAGTTCTGCTTTATGACAACAAGGAGTTCGAAACACTGGCCGAAAAACGTCACATGTATTCGCAGCCCGGCTCCCTCTTTTCCTCCCCGGCAATGCAGAAGATCGCGCAGCAACTGGCTATACATTGCAAAAGCATCGTACTAGTATGAATTGCATCACAAATTTTCTCAGCATGAAATAAAATTGAATTTGTCATGCTGTTTTACCTTGGGAAGGAAATTTGTCATGCGTGCCTGCAATTACTACGAGAACGAGTACGAGTGCGATACTTTTGCACAGGATACTGGCAAACATGATGCAATTCGGCAACTTCGACGGAGGAGACCAAATCATCGAAGCGCAGCCCATGGACCTGAAGTGCCGGAACCTGATGCGATTGCTGAAATTGAATCCAATACAAACCGCTACGGAACTCTCGGATTATGTTGAGAAGACGGCGCTAGAAGATTTTGTTGATGTTTCCGCACCACCACAGGAAAAAAACTTGGATGCAGCTGCTCCTCAACAGGAGCATAATCTTGGAAAAAAATCGTCAATAAAGCTCGTTCCTTATCACCTCCTTACCCCGGCGATCCTGAAACCGCAGCAGCGATTATCAAACAAAAAAGTGTTAACGTTAGCGGTTATTTTCATAGATGGCAGTCATGCATTACAAATTTTGCCTTCCGTGTATGCTATGCAATACAAATTTGCGCACCTTTTCTGATGCATCACTGCATCACAAATTCCGTTAACGTTAACACTTTTTCCTGTGATAGCGATTGTTCCGGACAATTGGCCGCGAGTTGACGAAGCTGTACCAGAAACTCCTTTCCATTCCTTACGGCCGGGATCATGTGGATCTGCAAGAAAATAAATCTAAATCTGCAAAGAGCAGGCAGCAGAGGCAAGATTTATGGAAGCGAAAAGGCCGCGGGGTGCTGAATCTGAGTTCATCCAATGATTTCGACGGGATCACCACCAGCTATGAAAAAACGCCAACCGAATCCTACATCGAGCTGAACGCGAACCCGAACCCGGGAGCGGCCCCCGCGCCTAGAAGTAGTACTACAGGTTCTCGTGGCACAGGCACTTCTGCTGGCACCAGACCATCTCCAGCAGGAAACTCCGACCAAGGCGGAGAAAGACGAGATGTTAATATTTTCCAGGATCATGATCATGATGTGGAAGAAGTAGATCAAGAAGTAATCCCCGCGCCCGCGATGCACACAGTGCTGATCAGTAACTACAAGAAGATGGGGTTCGCAGACCTCACCGGCCTTCTTCCCACCTATCATTTCGTCGACCAGTTTCGGCTGGACGGAGGCAGTAGCTCTACTGAAGATGGTGGTTTCAATCTCCAAAAGTCCGACGACAACGCGTTTCAAACGATACAGTCGTACACGATGGAGGAAACCATTTTGAAACCGTTTTTCCTCGCAGTGGACGAAAGCGCGCGGACGGATTCCTACTGGAAATCGCAGACCGGAAAGAAGAACTCGATGCGGCACAGCTGGGTGTTATGCAATACAAATTTCGATTTCCTTCACCTTCTACACACACACAAAGTGCATCACAAATTATCTCGCCAAAAATTTAGAGAATGCCACTTGTCATGCGGAATAGGATTAGAGAAAAGGTCTGTCTTGCAGAAACCGCATAAAAATTTGTATTCACAACGTGTTGTACAGGGAGGAATTGAAACTTACGCTGCATACGTGTCGCATACCCTGTTATCGACAATGGAGGACCCGGATGTGAATCCGAAGCGACCGGTGTTTTACTTCTGGCTGGCTTCGGTAGATTCGTTTGCGTTTCTAGACGCCGTGGAGGCTGCTGCGACTGCAACTTCGAGTAGTCCATCGACTGAAGTTCCACCCAAGAAGAAAGCATATGGAACTACAACAAACAAGGCAAAGAAAATAAACACCGTACCAGCGTGGGCAGCAGGCCCGGAGATGATGACGCCGACGGACTTTGATAGGTTTGACAGCACATCATCAGTCATGGCTGTATGCATTGCAAAAGTATTGTACTAAGGTATTGATTGCATGACAAATTTTACCAAAAACAAAAACGCAGTTTGTCATTCAGAATCAGGTAGAGAGCTAGATTTGTCATGTAGGACTGCAATCTGTAGGAAGGTACTTTTGCAATGTTGCATAGGCTGAGACCAGTAGCGGTAGTTTTTGGTCAACATCTTCTACTCCGTTCAACCAGAATCCGTTCACCTCTCTACCGCCAAGCTCCGTTATTCCCTGAAAATTGACCATCCCCATCCACTTTTTGCATGACAAGCACACCTTTTATTACATGTTTTGCATGACAAAGAGAACTTCACTTCACTTCACGACAAATTTGGTGGGGATGGTATGATTTTCAGGGAATATCCGTTGTTTTGAATCACGGAGGACCCTGCGCCAGTTATCAGAGTGCACAACTCCCCCTCTGCCTCATTTGTGTTGCATGAACAGCAATACAAACACCACCACACGTGGAGCCTGTGCATGACAAATTCATGCGCCCAGTGTAGTACTGTTTGGGCTTCCGAAATCTGTGATGCAAACAGTGCCACAGGGAAGCATTTGAATCTGGAGTTTTGCATGACAAATGAGGGGGAGGGGGAGTTGTGCACTCTCATACCAGTCGGCGGCTGGCGAGAAGGGACGAGGTGCTGCAGACGAACAGAGGGGGAATAAGTAGTGCCGCGGGGTCAACGTCGACGTTCTTCACAGGTACTGGTTGTGTTCTTGCAAGGTCGTGAGGCATCGTCAATAGCTTTCAAGAAGAGAAAATTACTATTTTCAAACTGATTTACAATTACAAGTGTGAAAGTGACACAATGCTAGTGCCAGTACGTCGCTCTTTATGTTTATTCTTGAATGATGAGCGACATCGACGACGTGTAGTTGAGACACAACATCACAAAAAATAAACTGCCAACATCACAGCACCACGCACCGCTTCCCGGCTGGAAAAACTTTTCGCCCGCACCGGGAATTTCGGCTGCGGCCGATCCGCCTATCCGGAGCACAGCGTGCGGCCGTACGCGGGTAAGGAGACGTTTGGCGCGAAAACGGAGCGGGTGTACCAAGACGAAACGATGAACTGGGTCGTGGGGCTGCTGGAGGGGAGACAGGCAGTCTGCAGGTTGAAGCAGGAAATCGGGAAAATGAAAGAGACTGCGATAAAGAAATACGACAAGGAGGTGCAGGCAGACGCAGACGCGGAGGCCGAAAGAATAAAACGGGCCGCAAGTAGTAAAACCTCAAGCGCACAGAAACGAGTTTTGGAAGAAGCGAGCAGTATTTGGGGTAGCGGAAGTAGTAGTCAGCAGCAGAAGATGAAAGTAGAGCAGGATACAATTACGACTTCGGGCTATAGACAGCAGTGCTCGGCAGGATCTGCTCCAGGGAATAGAAAGGACGAGGCGAATCTAAGGTCGTTGAAGAGCAAGAAGGCGCGGAGAAGAAAGACCGGGATCGTTAACAAAAAAAAGTTTGGCTCGAAAGGAGCCGGTCCGGCTAAAGCTTCTGCGCAAGGACCGGGACTACAGAACGCTGCTACCGGCGGTCCGGTTGCACAACAAGGTAGTTCCTCTGCGACCAGGAGGTGGCAGAAGATGAAAAAATCTTCACTGCTGCGACGCGAAGAGAAGGCTAAGGTCCTGGCACAGAGGACAACTTCTGCTTCATCCACTGGGAGTACTGCGGTAGTTTTTGGTCAAGGTGCCACCACTGCAGCTTCGTCTTCCTCTGGAGCTGCCATTTGCCAATTGAGCAGCGGAGGCGCATCGTCTTCTAGTTCCGCCACAGGTTCAAGTTCATGTTCCTCCGCACAGGTCTTCCCCGAAGCACAAACAGGGGCGGTTGAATCATGCCCTGCGAGAGAAGCTGTGCCGAAGAAAAAGTTGAAAACCAAGGTTGCGCAACTTGGCGGTATTGATGGGAAGGACGAGGAGAAGCTGGAAGTGGAAATAAGCACTGTGAAAACGTGCGAAGAACAACCGAAAGACGTTTTCGTTTTTGGGTCCAAAGCCAACAGGCCGCGCAAGAGAAGTTCTAGTAACTCTGACGCCGAGTTGTTAAAGTCTTCTGGCGACGACCTTTGTCCCTTCAAGGCGCAAAACAGAAAAGTCAACATATTCGCCACGGCGCGCAGGTCGTGGAACAAAAGGCATCTTCCAGGTGCGCAGCAGGCTAGAGCCGGCGCAGCAGATGTAGTTGCAGCTCCGGTTAATGATGTACAGCCGGGGTTCTTACAAGAAGAACCAGCGCAACTACAGCTACCATTTGCAGCCCCTCTTTTTGTGCAACGAGACGATGTAGCAAAAAGTACACCTACTAAGCGGGACCACGAACAAGACCGACAGGAGCGCATCCTTCAACACATCGGGACGCTTCTCCAAGCGGAATACGAAAATAACGCTTTGGCCCTTTCCTCTCGCACCTACAAAAACGCCCTAACCTTCGCCGCAGCAGCGGAGTTTCTGAAACACGAGCATGCTCTCACCATCCTCGCCAACCGGATCGCTTCGATGCGGGGGTTCTTCAAAGAAGATATCGCGATTGCTTTTCAAACCCACATATGCATTGCAGAAGTATCGTACTGGTTCGTATAAATCGCATGACAAATTTACTCAGCATGAGACTATGAAATTTGTATTGCGGATTTACCTATAAGGAAAAAGCTTGTAATGCATGACTGCTACGGTACGCGATACTTTTGCAATCCATACCACAACAAGGAAGTATTTGCGAGGACCACGACGACAACCGCCCCGTATGTGATCTACAGCAACACTGCGGGGACCCTGCTGTTTGAAAGAGAATCCGACTTCCGCAATGAGTTGAATGCGGATTTTATGCTTTTAGGGCTGTTAGATTTCCGGGAGACGCCCCTCCCGGAGCAGAGGGTGCTCCGCGCGGGCATTCCCAGGACGAAGGTGTTTGAAGTCTGGGTGCGGTCGACCCATCTGACACCGTACGTGAAGCAGACGCTAGTGGATACCGACGGTGCAGCTGGGGAGGAAATGAAGACAAAGAACACGACGTCCGCGGATAAAGAAGCTGGTTCTGACATCAAAAATCCTAGCGACACCAGTAAGTCATCAAGCAAAGTCGTCACCGTCGAAACCGGCTTCGTGGAGATGAAGCACTGCTACGAAAACTTCTTCCGCAACAAGAAAAGCACTGCAAAGAGTTATGTGCTGGAGAAGCAAGACGTCGCTTTGGCTTTTCCACCTGGCCGCGGGCCAGCCTCCCACTCGACGTCCAGTCTGGGTCATCGAAAGCCGCTGCAGCATCAACACACGAAGATCTCCATCCCCGTTGAGGAGGCGCGCTCTTTAGCCGCCCAGTATCTCTTCGCGTGTGGGGGGATGCGGTATGCGCAGTGGAACAAAATGGAGCACTTTATCAAAGTGAAAAATCCCCGTACAACCCCGTACTCAAACTAGAAATTTGTGATACAGATTTGTGGTCACAAATCAGCTTTGTCATGCTAGAGGGGAAAAGATGCGGACTGCGACTGTAGTGGTGGTTGGCGTGGGAAAGCCTTGCGTCTTCAGCATGACAGGGGGCAGCTGGAAGTGGGAAACAGCATGACAAATTTCCTGCAAACGAGGCAACAGCTGCGTCTCTTGGCCTTCTAGCATAACAAGTCGATTTGTGTACTCAAATACAGCATCACAAAATTCGTTTTCGATATGGGGAGGGGGGATTTTTCATTTTGATACACTTGGACCGGACGTTTGAGGACTTGGAATTAGAGAAAAACTCCCTCCAACTCGAACTCCTTGCCGAGGTATGCAATGTAAAAGCATCGTACTACGTACAAATTTCATTACAAAGTGGCCCAGCATTACAAAATTAATAAATTTGTAATGCTGATTCACCTTGAGAATTAGATTTGTAACGCAATTACTACGAGTGCGATACTTTTGCACAGGATACGAGGAAGACGTCCGCAATTTCCCGGCGGAAAAACCCGCACAACACTTCGAACAGTACCAACTCGCGAAGATGCAGGCACTCAAAATGCAGATACTCGAGAGGAAAAAGGACCATCGACCGGTCCTGCAGTTGAAAAAATTCGCGCAATTCAAGGATTTGCAGTGGATTGACGAAATTGTGTCCGGGGTGCCGTTACCCGCGAGCTCGGTGTATACCGACGAGAAACTCGATTTTGACCAGGAGCGGGCACAGGGAAATTTAGCCTACGAATTCGCGGTGGAGAGAGAAGATAATATAGGGGAGAGGATCTTCTTCTTCGGCGAGGAGGGGCTCCTTGACAGGAAAGATGAAACTCTTCATGATGCAGGAGGAAAAGGAAGTCCACGACGTGGCGGTTCATCTCAACAAGAACTGCTCTCGACGTCCCTGCAAGCCTCTCAGCAAAGGTCGCTCTCGGACGGCAATCTGCTGAAGGTTGTTCTCGCAAAGAATAACGAGAAACAAGAAGGGCAGGAACTAGTACAACAAGGCTTGAAGAAGAAAGGAACATCTTCTGAGGCAGTCCATCTCGACGTCCACAAGAAAGTTTCTGAGGCCCAAAGCGAAGTGCGCATCAACATGCCGAGCAGAGATGATGATGATGATGATGATGATGATGGCCAAGATGAACATAGTAGTACAACAAGGCTCCTGCTGCACGAGGCCTTGGACATTGAAGACGAATATTTAGAACTCCGAGACCTCGAAGAGAACCGCTTGATATCCTGTGCAAAAGTATCGTACTCGTACTAATCGCAATTATGCATGACAAATCTCTTTACTTTCTCAAGGTAAATCAGCATTACAAATTCAATTTGTAGTAATGCTGAGCTAATTTGTAATGCAATTACTACTAGCACGATACTTTTGCCATGCATACTTGATCGATTACAGCAACACGCCGGACCGCCTTGTGCCCCCGGGAAGGGGTGTGTACCCACCGGCTTTTTCAGTATCAAACAAAAAAGTGTTACAACGTTAACGGTTGTCACAGATGGCAGCTATGCATATACAAATTTTGCCTTCCATGCATGCTACGCAATACAAATTTGGGCACCTTTCCTGATGCGTTAGTGCATCACAAATTCAATTCCGGTAACGTTAACACTTTTTCTTTTGATATTCAGGAGTAAGTGATCATGCTCTACTCCACAGCACGTCATATTCTGGTCAAGAAATAATTACCACGTCGGCGACGGCGGGAATAACAGGGGCGGGAGGAGCTCCTGCACTTGGAGGTGAGGCCCAGAACTACTCGTCTGGTCGTTCAACCTCCGCGCAAGAACAGCAACAGAGCCCAATCACTACATCAAATCCCTTTTTTGTACCACCGCAGCTGCCAGAATCCGAATGGATGATTGATTGGAATCAGCAGGTGCATCGGAGGACCAGCGCTAGTACACCCGGGGGAGGTGGTGCCAGGACGTCAAGCGAGGAAGGGTCCTCTACAGCTGGTGGTGGCACTACATCGTCTGGAAGATCTAGTTCTTTTTCACGAGCAAGATCTAGTCCTCAACAAGTACCACACCCACGACGACCGCAGAAAAAATTCTCCAGCCCTTTTTTCCACAAAGACGAGGTGCGCGAGGAGGACCGTCTCGTGATCGCGATGGCGAAGCACAAGGTAGGAGTGTGAATCACCTCCCCACCCCTTTGAATCACCTCCCCACGCATCACCCCCCCACCCGGATCACCTACCCACCTCCCCCGCATCACCTCGTGACGCGCTCGCATCACCACCGTAACGGCCGGAGGTGATGCAGAAGCAGAGCCGGCTGCGGCCTTGGTTGTTTGGGTCTGGGTTTAGGGTTCGGGGTTTAGGGTCGTCGAGGTCAGCCGGCGCGACGGCGCCGTCGCGCAGGCTGGCCTCGCCGATTCTCTTTTTGTTTTCTCGTGTTGTTTCCTCCTTCTCCGCCCTCGTGCGCCACCTTTTTGGCTTCCGTTTTTTTTTTTTCTTATGTTGTGCGCCCTTTGCCCCCGTCGTATTCCCGTGCCTTGACCCCCTGTCGCATTGCCTTGCGTGCCCCGTGAGAGAGTCACTCCATGTTCGCCACCTTAGGGCCGCCGGCCGCCATCTGGTGGCCGCGTACATAGGCTGATCTGTCATGCAGGATGAGGAGTCATGTGCGTTGTGGCAGATACCTGGCTTCATCGCCGCGAGGTAGATGGCACAGAAGCCAAGCAGCATGCATCCAGACGTAGTCACGTTCTGCTCGACAATCACGGGGCAGTGCAACGCAGTGGGGAAGTGCTGGACGACTGGGAGGTGGGGAGGCGGGGAAGTACCTCCCCACCTCCCCACCACTGGGGAGGCACCTCCCCAGGGCGGGGAGGTAGGGAGGTGGGGAGGGGATGCGTGGGGAGGTGATTCACACCATAACCGAAGCACAAAATCGAATCAACAACCACTGGCGAGGTAGACAGAATCCCCTTTCGCGTGCAAGGTGATACAATAGCGAAAGCGGAGGTGAAAAATGTTTTGCCCGGAAGGACTGTTGCAGAGAACTTGAAGTTCAAGCATTACCTCGAGGGTAGTTCATCGGGTGGAAGCAACAATTATCCGCTGTACCGCTTCCGGCACCAATCAGGCTTCGCGTTTGAGTTTGTGGAAAACGCAGCGAAAGGATTTTTAGACGACATGCCGGGCGAGAGATTCAGTTTCGCCGAAGAGGCTTCGATCTTGGAAAATTTTAAACACGAGGACTTTGCGGAGAAGGTGTTAGGACACAACAAGATGAACATTATGGAAGCGGACAAGACCGTGCTGGACCTCCACGACAAGCAATTTCAGGCCCAGGAAAAAACCAGGAATACGCGGGCAAACGTACTCGCTGGGCTTTTGGCAGATCAGAAGAACCCTCACCTCCAAAACCTGCAATCTTCGGCCATCGTTGAAAATAAAATGCATGGAGGTCGTCGGGGTGGAACTAGCACAATTGGAACATCATCAACAGCCGCAGCAGGATCTTCGGCGAATGATGGCAAAATAAACAGCACTGCTGGACAACATGATCAACATGATGATCAACCACTCCACAGAGACGATCTGGATTTCGAGCAGCTGAGTTTCCTGTTCCGCGCGGATTTTGGGGAGGAGCTTCCCGGCTCGCGGCAGGAGGTGGACAACATTTGTCTGTGGGACGGCGGCGTTTCGAACTACGACGAAAAACAGCGACAGAACGACTTCGCGAAAAACTACGCATTGGTTGTCCTGCAGGCGGAGCACGAGCCTCTCGTGTTGGAGGAGTGCAACAACGAGAACTACGACCGCGCACCAACTTCGTCGAGGAGCAGTGATTCGTACGACCACGAGCGGCTCTACGAGCACTGCTCTTTTTTATCAGCGCAGAACTCCGTGGACTCGCTTTGGACGATTGCGCCCTACGAAGTGTCCGGGGGGCTGGACCATATCAAATGCAAAAATGTCTGGGTCTGGAACAAAGCAACTTGTCATGCTAGATCTGAATCATGTAAAATAAATCTGTGTTGCATGATTACCAAAAGCGGCTCACTTTTGACCTAATCGCGAGGCAGTTTCTCATGCAGGATAGGCATGATAGAACTCTCACAGAGTCTGTCATGCTATGTCCTACGTACCAGATCTCATGGGTCATGGAAAACCTGCATGACGTGTCTGGCATTCGTCCAGACCCAGACATTTGCGCAGTTGATAGACCAGCCAGCGTTGCAGCTACAGATCAACGAACCGAATGTAGAGGTCGACAGCGAAACCGGACAGGTCGAATTTCTGATGAAGCTGAAAACCGAGGAACAGGGCAGGGAAAAAACGCGGGCGGGAAGGCGCGCCGGAGTGATCACGGCGACCTTAGCAAGTGCTGGGGGCAAGCTCAGCTCGGAGCACGCGCGTGGTGGTGCCAGTCGTGGTGGTGCACATGAAGCGAAAGCGGCTGCGGCTTCTGCTGCCGCACGAGGAGGACTACACCTCCGCGGCCCGGGCGGAGAGACACATCAAACGAGCGCGGATAGTATTACCCTCGCCAGCACCGCAGGAGCGCAGGAGGGTAGAAGTCGTCCTGTCGTCAGTACATCAGCGGGGGGCGTGTCGCCACTTTCAGACGATCGGAACGCGTTAGTTGAGCAGTCCCCCCCAGGGCTTGCTGCGTCTCAGGACCCCGCGATACATCAAGATGACGCGACACAAGACCACCTGGACCTGATCCCCACCCCAACACCACTACGGACACCTCCGCCAACCAGTGCGACCACACACGCTGGGGGAGAGACCACGTCATCCAGTCAGGAGCATGATGTGGAAGCTGCTCCTGCGCAAGACCACGGCGCTCGTTCAGTAACTAGTCATGCCGCGTCATCTTCTTCAACCGGCGAAGTAGGGGCCGGAATGAACAACCAAATAAGTACTTCTACTTCATTGCCACCGCCGCCCCCGATGCCGCCACCGAGACTTCCGCCGCATTCCCCGCTTCCTTTCCGGCCGCAAACCAGCGCCGAGGAGAGCGGGGAAGGTGAAGATCAAGATGCGCCAGGCTCTCAAGATGAAATGAACACCCCGAATTTCCCCTTTTTTCCCGCCACCTGGACGCCGGTGCATGTGCACGAGATGCAGTCGTCTCAGGAGGAGCAGGTTGTACAGGAGATAGATATTTCATCTCAAGACCACCTACAACTACAGCAGCCGCAAGATGGAGGTCGTGTTGACAACGGAGCCGGCGTGCAGCTGCAAGAAGAAGGGGACGACAACATCCTGAGTAACACCAGCAGTCCAGATTTCATCATTCCAAGTCAAGAAATGTCTGAAGTCCCCGGCGTGTCCCACGACGATCTCGTCCGTGCGGTGCGAGAGCAAACGGCGAACGCAGAGGGGATAGTGACCTCAACAACCAGCGGCTTCACGCCCTACCCCTCGCCAGCACAAGTTCTGGAGGATGAAGAAGTAGAAGCAGGACAACTACAACCTGGACGAGCAGGACCCGTAGCACGACCTGAATCTTCATCTTCTGCGCAGCCTGTCGACCCTAATGAAGATGTGGTCGTGACCGTGAACAACACGAATCTTTGGTCGGGCTTGAACATCAACATTGCTGTCGTGGACGACGCGCCGACCTCGTCCAGCGCACCGCCGCCCGTAGCTCCTGCCCAAGAACCTCCTAACACTGCAACTGCTCCCCATCATGATCTCCCACCATCGCCGCCAGGATTGGACGAGAGCAGAATGCAGGAACTACTCGCAGAGGCGTCCTCGGCATTAGCATTGTCGCAAGACGAGCAGCATCAACCGGCGACGCCAGTCTTATTCGAGTGGGAACAGCCATCTAGCGGAAACAACTTTAATTTGAATACAGGAACTGCAGGGACGAGCAGTAGTAGTGGTAGTTCCGGAGAAGCTCATATTCCTGCCATTCCTGCTGGTGCACAACTCGAGCGATCTGCTGGTGGTGCTTCCATGGCAGAGGGACGGCCTAACCCTAACCTCCGACCGGTGGACTTCCTCCCCGCGGGGCAGGAAACGCCGGGCACCGGGGCTCAGACGCCAGAGGAACAGTCTTCCTTGCAGAGACAGGACGGGATTGACTACGAGATCGGCATATGAATTGGAAAAGTATCGTAATCGTAGTAGTGTAGACCGCATGACAAATAATTTGCTCAGCATGAGAAACGGATGACTTTGTGATGCGGATTCACCTCAAGAAGGAGACTTGTCGTGCATGACTGCGATTACTACGAGTTTGGTACCTTTTGCACAGCATACGGAATTGCGCCAGAAGAGCAGCAGTTTGACGGGTCCACGGAGAATTCGTCCGCGAACATATCCTGTGCAAAAGTATCGTACTCGTAGTAATTGCATTTATGCATTACAAATCCCTTTCTCAAGGAAAATCAGCATTACAAATTCCATTTGTAATGCAGAGGAAATTTGTCATGCCATTCCTACTAGTACGGTGCTTTTGCAATTCATAGAACAATCCGTCAAGCAACGACGAGCCGGACTACCACATTGTGTACCGGGCCGAGCAGCCGGAGGAAGAAGAGGACGAGGAAGGGATTATCCTGTGCAAAAGTATCGTACTCGTTCTCGTATTGCAATCATGCATTACAAAGCTTTGTTTTAAGGTAAAACAGCATTACAAATTTCATTTCTCGTCATGCTGAGGGAAGCTGTAATGCATTTATACGAGTGCGATACTTTTGCACTGCATAGGGATAGAGCATCAACATGGCAGCGGCCACGAGGCGAATCTCAACAGCGACCAGGACCGCGAAGGAGATGCTGAAGACGAAGAGATTCGAAGTGAGGAAGTGGAGCCTGAAGAACGCCGCAGCGACGAGGAAGTTGAAGAGATTTACGACCACCACGATCTCCCCGAAGAAGACCCGCCAGGGTCAACGTCGAGCAGCGGTCGCGAGAACCGTAGTGGCGCTAGTACTCCGTCGCGGTCCTCTTCAGCTGATGACCGTCGTGACGAGTCTGGTCCTCGTTTAGGCCGAAGCACTACTGGTGCTGCGGCTGATATTCCTGTTCCTGTTCCTGACCCGACTGAGGGAGGAACAAGATCCTCCTCTGCCTCGGCACCACCACAGGCAGGACGAGGTGCGTCATCTTTTGCACAAGTAGGACTTCCGACGGGGCCGTCCGGTGGGGCTGCGCGCCAAGGGGGAACTTGGGTGTCCACGGTACTGGAACCAACGACGGCTGCAGCTGCAGGAGCGGGGAGAACAATTGTTGGCTCTCGTTCAGCAAATCCGATACAATCTCGTCGACCTGCACCCGCAGCAGGAGCTTATGACACTGCTCAACTCCCCCTCCCCCTCATTTGTCATGCAAAATCCCCAATCTACGTCTACCTTCTGCTTGTTAGCACTCTTTGCATGACAGATTCCGAAAGCGAAAACAGCACTACAATCAGCTAGGAATTTGTCATGCAAAAGCTACATCTTTGCCAGCGCTTGTGTTGCTGTTCATGCAACACAAATGAGGGGGAGGGGGAGTTGTGCACTCTCATAGAGCTCCGCCGCGGAATAGAACCCCGTTTCAGCCGGACTTGGTCATCGCAGCGCAAGCCGCATATCAAATGCAAAAATGTCTGGGTCTGGAATGTTGCCGGGTTTGTCATGCATATTTTGCATGACCCAGGATGTCTGTAATGCACGATCTAGCATCACAGACTTGTAGAAGGCTTCGTCATGCCTACTCCGCATGACAAATGCCCTCCATACAGTGTTAGCGAGAAGTAAGGTAAAGATAACATAAGTGCCCGGGGATGAAGAAGTACTCGCGATGTTTTTCGCGGTTGTGACCCTAGATCTCCTGCGTCCGAAGCTGCTTGCGGCGACGGTGCAAAGGTTTTTGATGTGGTGCAGTCGGGTATGCATGACAAATGCCCTCCCCGCGTAGCAGAAACTAGACTCCTCTTGCGGGTTATGCAATACAGATTTTTCTAGAATCCTCTGCCCCCGTCTAAACTGTTGGGCATCTTCTTCCCCTTCGGTATTCGGGTGCAGGGAAGGGTGTTCGGGGTTGCTTCCCCCTCGGTTCTCGATGGTGGGTCTGCATTTGTGATCGCGGGGCAGTGGTTGGTTGAGGTTCTGTGGAGTTCCTCCAGGTGATACTCCCGCTCCTCTACCCGGTGGTGATCTTGCATCACTGCCACATGGGGCCACCCCGTGCTCAACCCCAGGGGATTATGGCCCCCTCTTTTTCGACGCGTTCGGACTGAGGATTGTTCCATTTTCCCTTAGTAGCATCACCTCAGGGTTCCGGGTTCCAAAGTTAGCATCACAAGTTCCAACCTTCCAGACCCAGACATTTTTGCATTTGATACCGCAAGGGAGGCTGCCAATCCCTACAATGAAGACTATTTGGAAGAGCGGGACGACTTTGCGGACCCCCCGCCACGTTCCGAAGACCTCCCGGGGGTTGTACAAGGAGCTGGTGGAGGAAGTAGCAGCGCGGCACAAGGAGCACAAGCTCCAGTGGCAGCTGCTCAAGCGTATCAAGGAGCTGTTGCACAGGGCGGTACTGGTATGACATCGCTCGTGCAGCAATTGCAGGCGGCAGCAGGAAGTGGAAGTGGAGTTGCACTTGATGCACCAAATTCAACATCTCAACCGCAAACGCCGGAAGGACTTCTAAATGCAGCAACCGTAGATGAACTTGCAGCAGGACCCACAAATAATGATCCGAACCAGCAAACCGAGCGAACAACTACCCTTCCCCCGCCTCCTCTGATCGGGCCCCAGCACCAACAACCGGAGACACCACCGCAAATGCCTCCCCCGAAAAAACTTGCGAAGGTTTTGATCGGGGTGCACAGTAAAAGGCTGTATCATATGTAAAAACGTCCCCACCCCATAGTCAAGTTGGGAACTTAGCAACACAAATCCAGAACTCTTGGTAGCCACGCATGACAAGTTGCAGTCCGTAGTGTAGTGCATGTTAGCAAGGACAACCGCATCACAAATCCATCTGCTTATCGTGTTTGCAGCATTACGAATTCCAAAACACGACTGGCAATGCATCTCCTGGAGATGCGTATTACAAATCTTCCTGTAATCGCAAATCTGCATGACAACTTTGGGGTGGGGACATTTTCACTCAGGATAGGCTGCACGACTGCGTCAACGTGAACACCGTCCGCTGGTGGATGGCGAAGCTGCACCAGTTATGCATTGCAAAAGTGTCGTACTCGTATTGCAGTCATGCATTACAAATCTTTTTCTTAAGGTAGATCCGCATTACAAATGTTATTTCTCATGCTGTTTTAATGCATTTAGACGAGTCCAATAATTTTGCAACGCATACCAGTTCCGGACCGACAAAAAGAAGCTGAAAGAGATCCTGTTCTACATGCCGGACACGGTGTGGAACTTTATGGCGACCGACTCGGCAGACGAACGGTGGTCGCGGCCGATCTGGGACCCGTTTTTTGTGAAAGCTACCCTCAAAGTCCCGGACACCAATTTGTACAGTGAGAAGCAACTTATTCTAGCCACCAAAGGAACTTCCTTTACCGACCCGTTTACCGGCTCCAGCGACCGCAATCACGTCACCCAGCCGCGCTTCCCGGGTCTGTATCTCGGCCCCGCGATCTGGTACACGGGGCTGTTGGCAAACCGGTGGCGGTTATGGAAGTGTCAGGATTGAAATCGACAAAGTTGAAATGATTTGCCATGCGTAAAATGGATGCCAGTTGGAACACAGTTCCCAAGTGGCGAATGACAAATGTTGGTGGTGCCTAAATCCAGTTTGTAATGCTGTTTGGGTAAGGAGGACGCCTTTTGTCATGCTGCTTTAGCAGGTCTGTTTCTACCCCTCAACAGGCTCACAACCTGCCTCCCTTGCCTACTCTGCAAGATGCGCACTTTGTGGGTTGCGTTTTATGCATCACAAACTATTTCAACTCTGACGATTTCAATCCTGACGCTTCCATAGCGGTCAGACGTGCAGCAGGTTTCGGCGTCTGACTACTGGCATCCGGAGGCGGCGGTTCCCGTCGGGAAGGTTACTTCACTGTTGGAGCACGCGATGCTCTCTAACGACATCACCTTAACCAGACTAGTTTTGTCTACGCCGCACGAGTTGCTGCACCCCTACTTCTGGAATGGGCAGTGTTCCTGGGCACGGTCCTGTGGGAATTTAGCGTTTGAGATGCGTACGCAGTGCAAAAGCTAAAGCATCGTACTAGTAGAAATCGCATTACAAATTCGGTCAGCATGACAAATGGAATTTGTCATGTGGATTTAGCTTAGGGAAAAAATTTGTAATGCATGATTGCGATTACTACGAGAACGATACTTTTGCACAGGATAATGCGGCTAGCGGAACGGAACCATCCACGGAACGCGTTTGTGGAAAAGCAGTGGTCGATATGCAACACAAATTTCCCGCACATGTAGTACAAGATGCATCACAAATTTCACGACCAATTTGGGGCGTTGTAACGCTTGTCATGCTAAACTAAGATCGGAGCCAAGTTTTGTCATGCAGAGACGGAGACCGCATTTGTAAGTATGTGTGCGGGAAAAGGAAATTTACTCTGGATAGTCGGTGGTCGGAAATCAAGCGGAGTCGTACTATGGGTTCAGTGAGCTGGCGCAGTACAGTTTATATCCTGTGCAAAAGCATCGTAGTCTTAGTAATTGCATTTATGCATTACAAATTTCTTTCTCAAGGCAAATCAGCATTACAAATTCAATTTGTAATGCTGAGGAAATTTGTAATGCGATTTCTACTAGTTGTACGATGCTTTTGCATTTCATAGTTTACTCCGCAAAGAATTCGAAGTGGAGCGGACCGCTTCGAGGGCCACCGTCGCGGCAAAGAAACAGAAAGATAAAAGAAGCCTGGCACAGCAGGAGCAGATGAAGCAGGAAAAGAAACATCAAACAGGTCCTGCTGTTTCATCTCTCTTGTGCGACGAAACTACAGCCAGAAGTGCAGGAGCTGCACGCGCCGCTGAGAATAGTTCTTTCTCGGTTGCTCAAGTAGATGAACAAGAAGGGATCATGATGTCACTGTCCTCAGCGCCAACTACATCTCGTCCACCGCACCAAAATGATTCCAACGGTGAAGTTCTTCCGGATTGGAGCCATTCGATAATGAGCGCCGTGAACCAAGGGCAGCGCATGCGTCAAGCCGCGTTGAAAGACCCCGATCCGGTTTTCGCTGGCTACCTGAAAGGCACTGGCTGGCTGGCAAGCAGTAAAAATTATTCCGTGGCGGGTCGTCGAGGTGGGAACAAGCACGCGGAAGAACATAGTAATAGTACCACTGCTGCAACAACAAACGCAAAGCCTGCTGGTTTATTTGGTCGTACAAGTAGTTGCGAACAAAGAACTACGGCGGGAAGAACATCCGTGTCTTTGACGTCCGTTCCAATTCCGATCGCATCTGCTCTGAAGGGCGGGAAACACACCGATCACGACGTCGGACAAGAAGAAGAAGGTAAAGGTTCCTTGCACTTGCTGCCTATTCCCTCATCTGTGCCCGCAAATATGAAAGTTCGCCACTTCAAGCAGAGGCACGCGAGCGGCAGCGACCTCTTTTTCAACCAGTACGTGACGACAGATACTCTGGCGCAGTACAGCGACAGGCTTTTGGAGGTTTTATACGAAAAAGTGATTTCGGATGAAAAGCCGGTGCAGATGAAGCCGGTGATTTTTGCTGGAACAAGTTCGAGTACCGCTGCGGACAGTGCAAGTACTTCGGGAGACACAACGTCAAGAACTACATTTGTGAAAATCCTGAACCACTTCACCGACATGCTGAATCACAAACTGCCCCCCGTTTTGCAGAGAGTGATGCAAAATCTAGACGCGTTTTGGCAGCAGCAGAATCAGAAAACAAACGACAACTCGTCCCAGCTGAGGGCGTTGCCAAAAGAACTCAAGCTTCTCGAATACAATCACGGGGAGGTGGACTACCAAGGGATCAAGCCGATCGCAGACCTGCTGAAAGAAACGATTGTTTCAAGAAATTCTTTCTTAACCGCGGCAGAAAGAAAAATGCTTTCCCAGCACTCCTCGAGCTTCGTCTTCCCGACGAATATAAAACCAGTCGGTGTGCAGCAGCTTTTTCGACGACAGAATTTCTTCGACGCCTTATTCGCGAAATATGATTGTGCACAACTCCCCCTCCCCCTCATTTGTCATGCAAGATACCTAATTGACAGCTTGGCTCTTGGCACTGTTTGCATGACAAGTTCTGGCAGCCCAAATAGCGCTACGGCTACGCTCCTGTCCGAATTTGTCATGCACAACCGGTATTCTTGCTGGCGCTTGTAATGCTGTTCATACAATAACAATACAAGTAAGGGGGAGGGGGAGTTGTGCTCTTTCATACGAAAAGAAGGCATTTCCTCGCCGATAACTACCCGGTGCACGGCGCGCGGATTCACGCCTCGGTTGCGATGGGCGACAGTTTATCAAATGTAAAAATGTCTGGGTCTGGAAACTTGTGATGCTGGGTGGCGTCTCATGATGAGGCCAGAAATGCCGGCTCAGCATCACAAGTTTCTGAGCTTCTAGGTGTTGCCTATTCTGCATGACAGACTGCGTTTCTGCATCACAGAAAAATGGAGCTTTTGGGTAACTTGCATGACAGATTTAAGACTCATGCCAGACAAGCATGACAAACATGCGTTCTTCCAGACCCAGACATTTTTGCATTTGATACAGTTCGGTGCTGAAGGTGTTGCTGCAGACCGGGAGGTTGGCCCGGACGTCGCTGGCCAGCTGGAACATGGAACCGAATGTGCACTTGAAGCCGAATGCCATGATCCCCTTGCTGGTATGAAACGTGGAGTGGGAGGAATTTTTAGGCGGGTTTGATGCTGTATGAGTATGCCTTGGTGTATCTGTATCTATGAATTCAAAATGTGCATAGCAGATAGACAGATTGGCATCGGAACAATACAAGGACAAGCATAACAATGACAAACTCGGAAAAAAAACAATTTTCGCTCCATGTTCATACGTGGGATCCATGTACAATTCGGTCCAGATTGAGAAGGGCTCTTCTTACCACGGTCACTCCGTCTTGCACACCAGTTTCGTCCTGTACCCCACGAATTTGCTAGCGAAATTCCCCTACAGCGTGGCGCCGACCGAGCGGCGCGAACTGGTGTGGAATGGGGAGGTGGTTTCCCGGACGTACGTGGAGTTCGCGAAGATGGTAGAGACGTATTTGCGGTACGTTCGTGTTTTTGAGCAAAACCGGAAATTCCAGCTGAATTGGGCGTTTTTGGCCGACGAAGTGTTGCAATTCGATTTGGAGTGGAAAAATGTGGAACTATCAGCGATGGTTCAAGAAAAGGTGGACCGCGAAAAAAGGACGGACGAGGACAAGAAGAGACATGCTGAACAACCTGACGAGGAAGTGGACTACTACCCGAATGCGGGCGCTCTTCATAGTGCGGACAGCTTTACAAAAAAAGGTCATCATCCAAAAAGAGCCATGATGCACCAACAGGGGACTACGAACAAAGTGTTGGTGTTCGAGTACGTGAAAGGCGACAAACGCCGGCTGAATTGGAGGCCGAAGAGGGTGAGACATGCGATGAACGAGCTGGCGTTTAGAAGTACTAGTAGTTGTTCAGCTGCTGGGAAGGAGACAGGGTCAGGTGCATCTTCCCGGGCGGGAGATGGAGATGTTGTTCTTGATCACGCTGCTGCTTCTTCCGAGCAGGGACAGGGACAACCACGACCAGAAGAAAGACTATCGTCCAGCAGAACCAGAAGTACCACGACCTCCAAAGCCCGACCTATATTCGATCCATCCTTTTCGGCGCAATCTGCCGCATCCGCGGGCCAACTTTTTTCCGCTCTCGGATTGGAACCTACGAGAGTTGGCAGCAAACCGGTAGTTCCTGTTCGAACTACTACGTCGGGGTCGGGCTCGCTACGCAGCGGCGGCGAGGGGCGGGTCCCGCCTTTGCCCTCTGGAACAAAGAACAATCCGGGTCTATTTTCCGCCCAAATACCGCCCGCTGCAGGAGGATCATCTCTCTTCGATCCCAGTCCCACCCCACAGAAACCGCCGAAACAAGCGAGCTTAGTTCTTGTTTCTAACATTTGGCAAATTGTGGAAATGCTGTGGAAGCAGGAGATTCAGGAAAAAAACCTGCTATTCCCGGGCCTGAACCCCAATGCCAAAACCTCGAAAAAATCCTGCTTTCACTTCACTTACAACGATATCCCCAGAAGAAACTGTTTCACTGTACATTTGTGATGCAGAAAATGCATCGGAGAAGTGTTTGTGTTACTACACATGCAATACAGAGGATTTTTCGCTGCGTTTTCCCTTAGGCCCCTCGCATGGTAAATCTTCTCTATCATGTAGAACAAACTTGTGATGCAAAACTTGCGAAATCCTTACAGTGAAACAATTTTTTCGTACGATAAACGAGCTAGAGCTGCTGGCGGAAGCGGGAAGGGAACGCTTGAAGAAGGAGGAAAGACTCGCGATCTTGCAGGGAGTGGTGAGCCGGACTTATGTTAACAGCAGAGGCAAAAAGAAGAACGATGAGAGAAGCGGCAAAAGGAACAAGAAGTTCATCACCCACACGCACCAGTACTGGCGTTCAGTTTTTCTTAACGCGTTCACGCCGGACGCGCCGGGCTGTCAGCTCCCCAACGCGCGGCTAATAACACGACCTGGCTCAAGAACAGCAGCAGGTCCTGGCACTGCAGATGAACAGCAGGAGCTGAAGAAGTATTTGAGAGCGTGGAAAGCCAACGCAATCGCAGCCACGGAGATGTTGACCACGAGGTGGGAAGAACCAACATCCAGAAGTGATAATGCAGGTTCTTCAGGTTCTGCAGCTACTGCCCCAGCAGCCAATGCCAAGCGAGCAGAAGGAGCGTCGTCAACAGCGGGAGAATTACTTTTCAGCCCAGCGGCGAATATGAAACCAGTAGAATCGAGGACGCAGCAGAAGCACGGGGAGCAAGAGAAGCAAACTCCACCAGCATCCAGAGCAGAAACACAAACAGAGAAAATATCAAATATCCACGACCCGACCAAGAAAACCCTCCCGAACGAGCGCGCCCTGCTTGGTTTGTTCAAGTTTGAGCTTGCGGAGCGCTTCACCGACTTCGCAGTGCCGGAAAGACGGTTTAATCGCCTGACGGAATATTCGAGCCAAAACATTTTAGGCCTGAACGTGGACGCGCACTCGGCCTTGCCCACGGTCTGGCACGGTTTTCTTCTGCACAAGCAAACGGAGTTGTGTGACACGATTCTGGACTACTATCAAGACAACGTTTTGAAGCCGAACGAGGAGAAGAAAAAGCTGAGAAAGGTATCCCGTGTAAAAACGTCTCCACCCCATAGTTGTCATGCAGATTGGCAGTCACAGGAAGATTTGTAATGTGCATCCCCATGAGAGGCATTTCCAGTCATGTGTCGGACTTTGTAATGCTATAAACAGGATGACTAGGTGGATTTGTGTTGCGGCTGTACTTGCTAAACTGCACTACAATACAATGAGGAACTTGTCATGCTTAACTCCCAAAGCTTCTGGATTTGTGTTGCTAGATTCCCATCTTGACTATGGGGTGGCGACGTTTTTGCACTGGATAAAAGGGGAATTACCGAAAAGCGGTCACCTATGAAAGCGTCAGGTTTGAAATGGAGAAAGTTGAAAGGATTTGCCATGCATAAAACCGATACCAGTCGGAAGCCCACTTATCAAGCGGCGCATGACAAATTTTCCAAGCACCAAAATCCGACTTGTCATGCTGTTTGGGAACAGAAGACTACTTTTGTCATGCTACTTTAGCAGCTCTATTTCAGCCCCTAAACAGGCTCACAATTGGCCTCACTTGCCATCCCGGCAAGACAGCCACTTCATGCCTTGCATTTTATGCATGACAAACTATTTTAACTTTCACTTTGACGATTTCAATCCTGACACTCCCATATCACTGACATCCTAGACTTCTCCCCGGACTTCTTCTACGACTACGCCATTATGAATTCGATGGGGCAAGTGTTGAAAGAGGTGTTTCAATTCGGCCAGGGCGGCGAGGATTTTAAGTTAAACAACGCCAGGATCCCCGACCTGCAATACACGCTGTCGTTGCACAAACAGCAAAAAGACCGCACCCCCGCCGACGACGCGGAGAACCGGAACCCCCACGTACTACAAGGAAAAGTGCCCCCACCCCCAAAGTTGCAATAATTTGTGATGCGAAGTTTCCAAATGAAAAGTTTTTGTCATGCATGAAAGGAGTATGAATCTTTCTGATGCAGAGTCTAGGCGTATATAGCATCGCTTGCATAACAAGCGCCGCTCTTGCTGGGATCTTTTGCAATACAGATTTTTGCTATTCACGATCGGAAATCTGTGATGCTGTTAGATGCAAGAGGGCGAGTGTTTCTTTTGGAAAGGTTTGCAATACAAATGCTCCCAAGTTCGGAGCGGTCATTTTTCCTTGCGATACCACGCGGCAAGGAAGTTCGAGCGCCCGCTGCAGGCGGCCATGGAATTGGCGGCGTTTTATGGGAGTGTCAGGATTGAAATCGTCAAAGTTGAAATGATTTGTCATGCATAAAATGCGACGCAAAAAGTGAGTCTATTGCAGAGGACGCACGGGAGGCAGATTATAGTCCTAGTAAGCGTCAAAAGGTGGACCTCTGACTAGCATGACAGAAGGCAGCTCTTTTGCCCTAAACCGCATGACAGACTCGCTTCCAGGACCACGGGGAAACTTTGTCATGCGCCAACTACAAACTGTAGGGCTAACTGGCATCGATTGTTTGCATCACAAATTATTTCAACTCTGACGATTTCGATCCTGACACTTCCATACGTTTGACGGAAACGATAATTCGTTTCGTTACTTGGCGAAATTATTGACGAAAACCGACCTTGTCGACGGACTGCGCATATCCAGTGCAAAAGTAATCGTATTCGTGTTGCAATCATGCGTTACAAATCTTTTTTTTAAGGGAAACCAGCATCACAAATTTTATTTATCACGCTGAGGAAACTTGTAATGCATTCATACGAGTACGATGCTTTTGCAATGCATAGCGCAAGCCCGGGGAGAGAGTCTTGGTTTGGGACGCGAAATACGACCCGAGTGTGTGGGACAGGAAAAACAACGAGGAGAGAGTTGGGGCAAGGAATAATGCTGCTGATAGAGTCGCACGCACAAGCACAAGTGGAGCTGAAGGTCTACTCCCTGCTGGACCTACTGCTGCAGTGCAGCCCGGCGTAGTTTCTTCAGGAGCAGCCCCTTCTAGTAGTACATCAATTACGAGGACTACTACTACCTCCCCGATCGGCCGCTGGGTACCTTTGATGTTGTCCGAGTCCCCAAATGAACCCAACACCCCGCTGTTCACCCACAACACACGGCTTAGTGGTAGCGGCAACCAAGAAGGTGAAGAAGATGCTCACCACCCTGATAACAGTACATCTACTACTTCGCTAGACCGGCAATTTGAGATCAAGTACTTCGACGGCAGCGCATTTCTCACCGGGCAGGAAGAACACGACGAGGACCAAGAGGGTTCTAATACGAACGGCAAACCTCGCCGGAAGCACAAGCAGATGGCCCTGAAGCGGTCGAAGCTGCTTGGGGTGAAAGATAGAAATGAAGACGTTTCCACCCGGCCGCTGGTTCACTACAAGACGCAATTTCTCCTGCACCGGTCCGCGGCGGACCGCACGGAGAATTTGCTGCACATCGTCGCCCGGATGGCGCTGGGGAATCGGATATGCTGTGCAAAAGTGTCGTACTCGTAGGACTAGGAATTGCGTTTATGCATTACAAATTTCTTTGTCAAGGTAATTCAGCATGTACAAACTTAATTTGTAATGCTGGACTAATTTGTCATGCATTTATACGAGTACGATACTTTTGCATTGCATATCGGAAAAAGGTCCTGACCGACTGGCACCGACGGAAATCGCTGTACTACACAAAAACAACGAGTGCCGAACCTCGGAACAGCCGCAACCGGCCGCAGCCGAAAGACCAACCCCTCCGCCGGATCACGCAGTTGGTCCAGCAGCAGGGCGGGCAGGCGCACTTGCAGCACCTGGCGCAGCACGTCTTTGAGAACGACGCGCTGCGTCCCGAGGATTTGACAGTGATCACCGCCATGGGGCCGCCGAGCGGTCTCGTTGTCCCGTCCGCGGCCTCCACTGCACCCCCACCCGTTCCGGTAATGTCATCTTCGTCCTCCACCATTCCTCCAACCGTGCGCGCGCGTAACCGGGCCCAACGGTTGGCGGAGCAAGTGAATGCAGAGCAGGAATCCTCGGGACAACCTATTGGTAATGGCACAACACCAAGACCAATAGAACAAACAGCTGCAGGGACGACGACTGATGCTGGAACACCAATACTAGACGACCAACAGCAACTATCCCCCTTAGCACTGGCGACCGCGAACCAACAAGCGCAAACTATGCGACTAACAGATGAAGAAATGAATGTCGTGAGGAACTTAGGTCCCCAGCTAGAACAAGAAGCCGCGTCGATGGAAGATGGGGAAGAAGGAGCGGCCTTCTCGACAAGAAGAAGGGCGGATGGACTTGGACCTCCTACTCCACCCATCCGGCGTCAAAACGCGAGCGCTATGTTGGAGCCTGGACAAACTCAAGCAGGCTCCGGATCTTCATCTTCATCTGGAACGACAGGAATGACAATTGGGGCAACATCAGCTGGCGCACCTGCTGTTGTTGAGAGTCCTCACTTCTTAATCCCAATTCCCCCGGCTCCGCGAGCAGATCCGCCACCTGCACCCGGACGTAGACCGCGAGCAGATGGGCAGGACGAGCTTATTTCCACCAGTACCACGAGTACGTCAAGCAGGCCGACCGCGATCTTCGAGGCCGCGTTGCTTCCCCCACAGCCGGAGCAGCATGTAGAGGATGATCAGGGTGATTATGCCGCTGCTGCAGATCATGATCATCTTCCTACTCCACAACTTCCCGACGAGCAGCTACAGCAGCCACAAGCAACATCCGCTGCTGTGCCACTTGTTTCATCGCCCACCGACGAGGAGTTCATAACAGACATCAACGACCCAATCTCTCCCCCGGCGCAAGAAGGAGTAAACCATGACGAGTCCTCTTCACAACTCGATCTCAGCACCCTGTTCCCCACCTCCGCTGGTGCAGCAGCTGCCCCGATAACACCTTTTGTTCTTGCGCCGTTGACACCTCCACGAGAAGTTGACGAGGACCAGGAAGAAGATCCTTTGGCCCCCGGCGCCCACACCGCACCTGTAGCCGAGTCGCCACCCTTTCCGCCAGTAGGAGGTGTTGCTGGTCAAGCTCAACAATTCGATTGGAGCGCCGTGGCAAATCCGGAGATCTCCGACATGGAAGAGTTTCAGCTGGACGTGGAGGAAGGGCAGGACGCAGCCGTAACTGGAACTCCGCTTGAAAATGATCAAGAACTACCGGTAGGAGTACCACCGCAACAAGGTCTTCCACAGGAACAGCAGCAGCAGCAGCAGCTTTGGGACCCACTGCAAGTTGTTGGCTCCCCTGTAGTACTTCTTGACGCGCAGACCCCCGCCACTGGTGCACAGGGCGGGCTGGTTGCTAGTAGTACAACGGCGAACTTCATGTCCACTAGCGAAGAAGTTGCACCACCTACAGGTGGATCAGCAACAGTGGCGCAGGCTGATGCGCCGCGGGTCGTGAACAACATCAACAATCCGAACATCCCTGAGGATATCCAGGAAAAAACACTCATTCCCATCCATGTTTTGCATGACAAACACTGGAATTGATGCAACTTTTGCATGACAAAGTGGATGGGCCTGGGTTTTTTTTGTGGATAGACTACTACATTCCCTCGTCCTCCACCAGTTCGCCCGCGCCGTCCACACCCCCGGGAACATCAACAAATGGCGGAAATAACCGGGTTCCGGCCCGACCGGAATTGCATAATTCATTTTCCAGCACTACGATTAACAGAGTCGTCGCGGGCCCCCGCGAGGCCGCTCCAGCTGTTGGCGCATCTTCTTTTGCGATTCCCCCACCGGGCATCAACCCGATAGATGTTGTCCCTGTAGCACCAGGAGTCGTGCAGACTGGAGGCAGTAGTTCTTCGTCCTCTGCAGGAGGAGGTCCTGTGGTCTCAGAGAATACAATTACCGGGTCAACATCTTCAAACGACCCTGTCTCGTCCTACATGTCGACCAACGGTGCGGCATATTCAACGGGCCTCGTGGAAGATGTCGTCCCACCTGTAGATCCAACGATCCCTCCCAATCTTACCACAGCTACAGCAACAACATCACCCCCGCCAGCAAGTAGAACCACAAGAATCCAGGCACCACAAATCGTTCCGGCGCGCGTGGTATCCTGTGCAAAAGTATCGTACTCGTATAAATGCATTACAAATTTCCTCAGCATGAGAGATAAAATTTGTAATGCGGATTTGCCTTAAGATAAAGATTTGTAATGCATGATTGCAATACGAGTGCGCTACTTTTGCACAGGATACGTGGTCAGCAGTAAATCGGCGTTGAAGAAGCGCAAGCCGATGGAAATTACCAGCAAGGTTTCGGACTCCACGAAAATGCGGGAGTTTGTCATTGGGTTGAAGCGGTTGAAGGTGCTGGCTTTATGAATTGCAAAAATGTCTGGGTCTGGAAGATTGCAACTTGTCATTGGTAAATCTGAAGCATGCAAAAATCTGTGCTGCGTCAGTGCCAAAAGCTGTCCACTTTTGACCAAGTTGGAACGGAGTTTCTTGTGCAGAATAGGCATGGCAGAGACCTCGCAGAGTCTGTCATGCTAAGTCCCGCACTCCAGACCTCATGGGTCATGGAAAATCTGCATGACAAGTCTACACTCTTCCAGACCCAGACACTTTTGCACTTGATAGGCGTTTGTTCTCAACTACATCAAACTCGAGGACGACAAGCAGATCGCAGTTTGGAAGGAGAAAACATCGCAGATTGCGTTTATGCATAGCAAAAATGTCTGGGTCTGGAAGGATGCAACTTGTAATGCTAATTCTGGATCGTGCAAACCAAAAATCTGTGTTGCATGAATGCGAAGAAAAGTTGTCCACTTTTGACCAGGTTGTAAGGAACAAGTTTCTCATGCAGGATAGGCATGATCATAGGGATCTCGCGGAATCTGTCATACCAGGTCCTGCATTCCAGACGACATGGATCATGGAAAATCTGCATGACAAGTCTCGGAATCTTGCAGACCCAGACACATTTGCACTTGATTGCGTTTTTGGGGAAACAACCGACCGCGGGAACTTCCGAAAGGTGGACGTCCGAGGCAGCGGAGGTGCTTTTGAAACCACGGTGGACCTGTTGGTTCCTGCGAAAGGACTATCCTGAGTAAAAACGTGCCCACACAAGAGTCAGGATGAGGATTTTGCAACACAAACCTAGGAGTTTTGTGAGTCACGCATGACAAGTTGCACTATGAAGTGTAGTGCAGGTTAGCAAGTGCAGTCGCATCACAGATTCATCTGCTCATCCTGTTCACAGCATCACAAATTCCAAAACACGATTGGAAATGGCTCTCATGGGGATGCGCATTACAAGTCTTCCTGTCTTTGCAAATCTGCATTACAACTCTGGCGTGGGTACGGTTTTACTCAGGATAAGGACATGGTGGTGCAGCTCCGGACGGGGTATCAAGCGCAGTTGGTCGTGTCGGAGAGACTCGAGCAAGTATGAATGTGCACAGCTCCCCCCCCGCCTTATCTGTCATGCAAAATCCCAAACCCAGTCGCTGCCTTGTGTCACTGTTTGCATGACAAATTCCGGAATCCAAAACAGCACTACAGTCCTCTAGTAATTTGTCATGCAAAAGCTGCATCTTTGCCCGCACTTGTGTTGCTGTTCATGCTACACAAATGAGGGGAGGGGGAGTTGTGCACTGTCATAGCAAGATTGGCCCTTCGAGAAGCGGACAGACACGTCGACCATGATTCGGGATGTTGTGCTCCCGCCACACGGACACGGTGCTGGAAATGAAGAAGGGTTCTTAGGGACGAGGTTGAAGTCGATGCTGCCGAGGCTAGATCTGAGCAGCGCTGTGAGTGAGGAAGAAGAGGAGGAAGAAGCATTACTTCATCCACCTACCGGACCCAGAGGTCGCTCCGGCAGGAGAATTATGCGCAGAAGCGCGAGCGAGCCGATTTTGCGTGTGCCATCTCGTGGTGGCGAAATTATTGAAAATGATGGTAGGCACGATGAACTACATCATTCACGGCGAACAAGAGGTACTACGAGTGATGGCGACGAACCGGCTGCAAGAGCGACGCCCCGCGGCCCAGACGGTAACAACACTGAAGAAGAATTTAGAGGGCGTCGCAATGCTGACACCACGGAGGAGGAGGAAGCGCGTGCGAGTGCGGCAAGTATCTTTCCATCCTCGCGATCTGGGTCTCCGGCGTCGCGCTCTCGTCGCCGGTTGCCTGCCTCGTTTGCAGCTTCTCGACGGAGCGAAGAGCCCAACAGCCCCGCACACCACGGCGCCCCTGGGCCGCGGCAGGTGTTGTCGCAAGACCTACCCCGAGGCTGGAGGGGTCGTGGGGACCACACGAGTTCTGTTTTTGGCGGGGACCATTTTCATGGCGCAAGTGCACCTACCCGAGGCGGCAGTAGTAGCAGTTCTGCTAGTGTCGTGTTGCAGGAACAAGCGCCATTCCAACTTGGCCCGCTGGCACCACTAGGATTTCACACGGCAGTTGTCCAACCAACGCCTCGACCACCCACGCCGACGCCCAAGTGGCCGGCGGTGCAGCCCAAGCCTGCAGGTAAGACGAGCCCTGGAGAACAAGTGGAAAGTGCGCCCACAGCACCAGCGCTGAGCTTCGCGAGTCTCGCGGCGGCGGCTGCAAGTCGTGCCGCGGCGCAAGAAGAGGCCGCCCGGGGTGCACAGGAAGCAGATGGTCTGCAAGGAGCTGCAAATCCTGAACAGGCAGCACAAACCGTTCCTTTTCCTTTTGTCCCCCCGACATCTAAAGCGGCGGCGCTGCCCGGTGGAAAGCTGGCAGCCAATTTCATCCCGGCTAGTACGCCGAAGCCAAATGCTCAAATACAGCAAGAGCAACGGCCTCAGACTAGAAGTCTCCGACCGCCTGGACCCGTTGATCCGTTTCCAACCTGGCCGCCGACCAGACAGCAAGACGAGGAAAATGTGGTGAGAAATCGAAGGATGACGAACACGGCTACGCACAACCCTGTGGACGAGATGACGAGCACGAGCAGAATGGGGCCTCTGGCGCCCTACAGAGGCCTCGACGCGCTGTGCAACAGTGAGCTATTCGAAAACGACGGCCGGGGCGCCGATCCGGGATGGAAGGGCGTGTTGGATATCGCAGCGGAACTGTGGAAATACGAAGTTGAATTGCGCAAGGACTACAACATCTTGTACAATACTCCGTCTGACAAAGACAACGATCCATCATTTTCAGCGTCCACAGAGCAGCTCAACATGCCGAATCAGGGTGCAGAAGGAGGAGGTTCGAATCCTTCATCTTCCAGCGCAACTACAGGGATGAAGAAGTCACCGTCAGTGCGTTTTGAAGAACTCCACCAAATCCCCGAAGAGGAAAGAAAGCGACAGCTTCTCCAGAAACGGCAGCAATACGCCTGGCAGCAGCTACTGGGGAAGGAAGAAGATAGTGACGAAGAGGTAGAGGATCATGGGTTGGAGGACATCTTCACGACTGGTAGTAGTACCGTCAACCGCCTGCTCTCGAGCCGCAATCTGTTTGACATTCCGGAAGAAGAGACCCGGCGGATTTTCAAAATGGAAGAAACGCAGCTGAAGGGAATTTTCGAAGAAGTTGATTCGTTGACCGATCCTTGGAAAACACCGTTCGCTACGCCACCAGCGGAAGTTATCTACAACTCGAGTAGTAGTAGTAGAGACAAAAAATCAAAATCTACGACAACTGCATCTTCAAAAAGATCACGAACTAAAGACGGCAGCAACATCAACATCTTCGCAAAACGACCACCTTCCTCCGCGTCCGCGCCGCACGGTAGAAACTCTTTCAAAAGTAGAAAGGGGCGAACTCGGACGTTGCAAAAGCAGAAACAGTGGCTGGTAAGGAAGCGAGACGCGTTGCGATTGTGGCTGGTAACGGAAGTGCAGGTCCTGCAGCAGGTGCTGCAGGCAGAAACGATATTAAGGGATGATAGTCGCCGCACAAGAAATATCGAGAGTAATTATCAGGCTTCCATTGCATTCGACGAGGCGACGAAGCTGCGCCAGCGACTTCGGGGCCCACCACCGGAAAGAGAAAATAGCAACGTGATCGCCTCGCCCTTCGGCCTGGGCCTGCACATGTTGATCCATGCGGGCTGCGTGCATCTCGAAGACAGAAGGCTGGAGGAGCACCTGCCTGAGTTTGTGAAGCGGCACTTGCGGTTATGCAGTACAGATTTTCATCGTTTCCCGTACTACATGCACAAAATGCATGACAAACTTCGGTCTACCTTGCAGTGTCCAACTTGTCATGCTAGACTAGGATTGAAGGCAAGTAAGTTTTGTTATGGAGAAGCAGCATTTGTACGTGTGCGGGAAATTTCCTGTGGATATCGGTTCAAGCGCGCGCTAAACGGGTACCAGTTCCTCGCGGAATTGGTTTACATGATGGAACTGCAGGATTTCAGGGACGCCATGCGAGAACGGCAGGAGCGGATGATCGACATCAAGAGCAACTATCCTTCCACCACCCAAGGAAGAGCTGAAGACCGCGACACAACTTCCGTTCTCGACATCGATTGGGTAGCGGTACTGGACTATCAAATGCAAAAATGTCTGGGTCTGGAAACTTGCGATGCTGTTTGGCGAATCCTGAGGACGCCACAAGTGATGGCTCAGCATGACAAGTTTCTGACTTGCTAGGTGTTGCGTATTCTGCATGACAAACCGTGTTTCGGCATGACAGAAAGGTGGGGCTTTTGGGTAACGAGCATGACAGACTTTGGAGTCATGCTAGCAGAGCATGACAGACCTTCCATTCTTCCAGACCCAGACACTTTTGCAATCCATATGGAGAAATTGGTGACCACAAGAGATCTTGCCTTTGGAGAAATTGACTTTGTGGACTCAACCTTAATGATAGTGGATATCGAGCGAAGAAGGAAAGTGGACGACTTACGGAACCACTTCGAGGAAAGGCTAGGAAATCAGCATGATGTGGACGATCTGGATCCGTCTGATAGACGAGATCGCTTTGCAGGAGGAAGAGGACTTGATGTTCCAGGCCGTAATTCATCATCATCACGAGACATAACCTCCATCTTTCGGAATACCGCTCTTGGCCTCGCCCCGCCAGCTGCAGAACCGGGACGAGGGGGAGGTCTTCTAAATGCCTTCATACCACCGCAACCGCAAGATGGAAGCCAGAGCAGGGCACTTCTACCGCATGCCAACACGGAGGACAGCAGCAGCAGAGGTACCGGTGATCCTGCAGGCATTCAAAGTACGCGACGAGGACAAGTGCGACAGGAAGATGGTGAGCAAGAAGGCGCGTTTCCCGATAACATGCCCTACTTCAGCGACGAGCCACCGCCATCGCCAGGCCCAAGCCCCGCACCACCAGCACCGCAACAGCAATACATCTCGGACGGCACAACCGAATGGCTCCGGCGCCAGAACGAGATGGGTGGAGGTACTACAAGTAGTGGAACTGGTATCCTGTGCAAAAGTATCGTACTCGTATTGCAATCATGCATTACAAGTCTTCTTTTTAAGGTAAATCTGCATTACAAATTTTATTTCTCATGCTGAGGAAATTTGTAATGCATTTATACGAGTACGATACTTTTGCAGTTCATAACTGGTCAGGTGGAGCAACTCTCACAGGACCTCTCCGGCTGGTCACCGCAGTTGCTGCAAACTGGGAGTGGCGACGGAGCAGAGGAGCACGAGTTGACGATGAATAGCACAGGATCGGGTGAACACGTTGCTTCTGCACCAGCACCGAGTGACTCAGCTTTGGCTGCTGGTGCACAAAATGGGGGCTCAAGTGGGCAGCCATCAGCGGAGCCGCAAGAAGTGCTTGCAGTTCTTGCGGATGATACAACTACCCCAGCTGCTACTTTTCGGCAAAACGCAGATGGATCCCTGACCGTGTTTTTCAATGACGGGCGAGGAACAAATGATGGAGGTGGTGGCCAACAAGAGGCCGCTGGCAGTAGTGCCCCTGCTCACGGTGATAATGCTGGTGGATCAGAATCAGCATCAAGCTCAGGAGCGGGCATATCGTAAGTGCAATCCTTTGCAGTAGAAGTAGGCCTATGCAGACGCACATTTGGTAATTGTACCTCATGAAATAGATAAGCAATGACTCCCTGCTGTAGCTTCGACATGAGAATAGAGAAGTTCAAGTTTTATTTTAAGCGAGGATGAAATTGAAAACAGTAGCGACCTACCTTGAATTTGATGTAGAAGAAAAGCGACAATATCAATATGTGGAAAATTTGAATTTGTATATGCAAGAAATAAAACGACGAAAAAGTAAAAGTATCAATATAATTTGCGGCAAATATTTCTAACCAAACAATTTTGGGAGAAAATGCGCTTGTGCCCTTTTCCCTACAGCAAGCAAACTGTACGTTTACACCGACCTATTTTGCCAACGAGCGCACTGAAGAGAATGCCTGCTAGTAAAAACCTCAATTCTACTCATCTCAGCCGACGTGGCGCCTAGACTATCGAAAGAGAAAAAGTCGGACAAGAACTGGTGTCGAATCGGATTTAGTATTGTATTACAACTCAAGGCTCAGCCTGCATCAATTGATTATCGGTCAAAGATAACGAGAAAAAACATCCTATCGATTCTGTCGATTCTGCTTTAGACACATACAAAGATGCGTACGTGCATAAACAAAGCATTTGCAGTAGTTTCAGCTACATGACGAGTGGTTGGAATTCATTTTCCGGTTGTACAAGAAGAAGAACATTTTCGAGAATACAGATAGAACATTTTCCGTCACGATTCATTTGCAAATTTTGATGACCAAAACGACAAAGCGAAAGTAACTACAAAAGTGTTTTCCTGACATTGCAGTAGCAGTCTCTCTATGCAGTTGCAATTGCTGTACCGCACGTAAGCAAGAAAGAAAACGCACAGCGCAAAACAGAGGAATGGACTGTGATTTGCTATTTCTCGTCATGTTTCTGTAACGACAGACATGACGTGGTCGTGGCTTAGTGTTAGAGTTTTTTCTTCGCAGTCCCAGAAAATTTTCGAAAATTCACGGCACAGCTAAGCGATGTTGCCCATGCCCTTGCCCTTCGCGGTTTAAGTAGATTTTAGCCGCCCGCTGCCGCTCTGAGTGAAAGTGAAAATAAGAATTGCACACCCAAATAAGGAAAGCGAAAGCCCTGTGGCGCACCAGGCGCAGGAACTGCAGTGAAGTAGAAATAATTATCAACTTCCCTCCTTACGAGAGAGACGCTATAGCGAATTGACGACTTGACTCTGTGAGTGAGTGTAGCTGTAACTCCGCACAATTAAGAGTACGACTCGACTCAAAGCCAAGACACGGTTTCCAAATTGTGGATTTATTTTGGAATTAACCGTAGATTTAGTTTTAGAGTGCCCGCGGTCCGTCTCTCCCAGTGTGGGAAAGCTGAAAATATACATGGCTGCTGGAGTTCTACTTTTCGCCGCCGCGCTCGTGTAGTGTTCATTTTTTCAGATGCGCACTACTTCTTGGCGATGATGGTACTACCAGCGGTTTCTTGAAGAAGCAGAGCTCCTGCTGCTGCGCGAAGGAGAAAAAGGACTCCTCTTTTTCCCGCCCCGACCCGCGCCTTTGCGGAGGTATTGTTTCTACTTGCGCGCCGCCGAACCAAGTGGAAGAACATACACGGTCGACGTGTGAAGAACTGCCACTTTTCCCAAAATGCGGGTCGCCTCCCTCGCCAAGGGGCTGTTTGACAAGCAGCAGAGGAAACTTCAGCGGCAGAAGAAAGCCGAGACCTCCACCATAGACGTTCTGCAGGATGAGTTTGGGCTGGAAACGATTGAAATCCCGAAGGACTTCTACGACTTGTTAGGTTTGGCAACGAGGTTCACGACTGTCGCGGAAGAGGCGGAAGAGCAGTCGGAGCTTCCGCCCATCCTGGACAGAAACAGAAAAGGCTACATTCCCGTCCTCGCGCCAGTGCACTCGAAGGGAGGATTATATTCCTATGCGAGGTAGATGAACTACTAAGCGTTATAAAACAAGCTGTATACGATGTTTTTTATTTTTTTTGCAAAATCTTCTACTATGAGACTAAAGCTGTACTGCAGGGGCAGGACGAGAAATGACTGTAAGTTCGTTCTGCAGCAGCTGCTACGATGAAAATTGCACATCAACTTTTTTTCCCTCAGGCCCTCCGCCGAAGCGAATGGCGCCGGGAGTCAAGTCATCCAATCCGCGATGTTCTGCTTCGGGCAAAGGACGATCGTCCCGGACGTCCTCACGATCGACGAGTTGACCGACGCGCCGACAGAATTGTACGACCACTTAA
Source organism: Amoebophrya sp. A120 (assembly GCA_905178155.1). Classification (NCBI taxonomy): domain Eukaryota; class Dinophyceae; order Syndiniales; family Amoebophryaceae; genus Amoebophrya; species Amoebophrya sp. A120. Next base: position 7,042,852 of record CAJINV010000004.1, on the reverse strand, counting down.
GACAGGAACACGTGGATTTTGCGACGTTTCTGGACCGCTACTATTTGAAGCGAACGCACGGCTTCGATCCTCCGAAGGACGATTTGATGGAGGTATAGAAATGTTCTTTTACAAAACCATAACAAAAAGAGTTTCTCACGACCCCTCATGGCCATGGGCAATTTTCCAATACAAAACTGTCTGTCATGCGTAAAAATGGATCACAGACACAGTCGAGTTTAAATTTTCTACGGGATTTCCCTAGTGTGTCTGCAAGACAAGCAAAAGCTGCGATGCTAGAAAGAAACATTTGTGATGCAAAACCTGCAACTCAGTGACTGTCGTGACAAACTTTCTTCTTTCCATAAACCAAAAGCATCTACTACTACTTCTAGTCCTTCACACATGACAGTCCAGTCCTTCACACATGAGAAACGACGGTAAGTATGAAAAAGATCAGAAGTTCTATCATTCACAGCTCTCGCCCCACCCGGTCCCTGCGTCCAACGACCAGGCAGCGGAGGAGGCACTGCTGGAAGTCGACGAAGAAGAACTGAAAAAGAGGAAACTCTACCACGTCAAGCCAAACAAAACTCCGGAGGGATTCCTCCACTTTGAAATCTGGAAACCTGTAGCGAAGATAAGATTCAGGTATAAGTACTTGGTGGAGCGGTTCTGTCACGCAAATTGCGATTGTGATCGTGATGTGGATTTCGATTTTGTCATGCAAGAACGAATGTTACAAGGAGCTAAGGACGCGGCCCTGTCTCAAAACTGCACGATGCCTTTGCATGGGCATACCACAGAGATTGATATCAGATCAACTACCCCATCAGGGCCCCCGGCGAAGTGATAGACTACCGGAAGGAGATCGTGTACCAGTCGAGTCACACGGTGAAAGAGGTCTATCTCGGCTACAAGCTGGAGGTCAAAGATTTCGATATCACGACCAACGTGCCCCTAAACCTCGAGGAGCTAGTCGGCGCCAGTGGCGGCCAGGTGTTTGACTTAGCGGGATTGAAGGAGCATGGTTCTACTGTCGTTGATGGCGTCGTCTCGCAGGGACAGAAAGCCAGCTCCGCGTCCAGTTCTAGGGCGAGTAGCAAGAGCAAATTAGCAGGCTTCGAAGAGGATGAAGGTATACATAGTTTGATCTCGTGCGTAGTTCTTTCTCTTTGTCATGCAGAAGACCGCATGTGTTGCAAATGCTATGAGCTTTGTTCACGAGAAAATGAAAGTACTATGTCCAGAAGAGAAAATACCGATACGACTCGATTCCGGTTGAGCATTATTTTTGGGACAGGTTTATTTGAATGATGTCGTAAAAACGTCTTCTACACTGGCTGCCCACGCGCCGCGCCGCCCCGCGCCCATTGAGTTAAATGCTTGTCCCGTGCCGCAAATCATTGCAGCCGCCTCATGCGCTGCAGCATGCTCCTTGCTCACCTGCTCTTACCGCGTTACAACTATCTGCTCAGCCCGTGATGATTAAAAATCCACCAATATCTTCAACGGGTTTGTTCTTGCAGGTATGTCTATAGAAATTGCCAGCCAGATGCACCAGATACAGAAGAAATTTCGTTTCGCGAGGACGGACTTAAGATTGTCGAATTAACACCTTTTTCATCTTGTGCAGCAGAGCTGTCTCCTCGAACTGTATTGTTCCACCGCATCGTGTGCAAATATGCCTTGAAGCAGTGTGGTATGTCAAATCTCGATTTACTATATTCAAAAACCAGGTGAATTCGTTCTCCTCCTCCGCAAACTACTCCATTCCTTCCTCGCCCGCGACGCGGTTTCCCTCGCTACCCTGGATGTGGTCGAGTGTAAGATGCATGGGACCGAGGAGCTGAGAAAAGAACTCTTCACGGACATGGATGGCCGGACCTGCCGGAACGGGCATTTGATGACGCCGATTCCCTGCAAGGAGCTCTGCTGGACCCGACCGGCGCCCTGCATCGAGTGCAAGGAGCTGACAACCTACAAGGTGATCACGTGCAGGAAAAGGTACTACAAGGTTTAGGTTCTATGATGTGGACATAAGTGCGTAATTATATCGTATTCGAATTCGCTTTGAAGATGTGGTCGTGGTGTGGTACATGACATTCAAATATATGATCCGTTTGCGTGTTGTGCATGACAAAGGCCATAAACTTATCTACCAGGTGCGAGATGGCGGGTTATTGTATCGGGTGCGAAGCAGACGACGCGTTCAAAGCCGACCTGAAATCTTACGTCGAGGAGAAAGAAGAGCAGGAAAGGTTGAAGAAGCGCATTGACCGTGTGGAAGAGGCAGACCACAAGCAGATGCGAATACTGGGTAAGCCATTATGCATTGCATGCAAAAGTATCGTATTTACGTACGTAAAAACTGCATCACAAATTTTTCCAGAAGGAAGAATGGAATTTGTAATGCTGAGTTAGGTAGGACCTGTAGATCTGTCATGCTGTACTACCATTTATTTCGTACGAGTGCGATACTTTTTGCACAGGATAACCTCTTTCCTACAACCACCCCAATCTCTTCCGCGACACCCAGCTCTTCCTCCGGTTTCTCCTCGTGACCAAACTCCCCTACGCGGATTGGCTGCAGGATCCCTGGGCCTTCGAGGCGAAGGTGTTGCAAAATCTCTCAGAGGTGATGCAGTTGGGCGGGCCCGACGCGAGCAACAGCGGGAAGATCCATCCGCAGGTGATCATTCTCTCTTGCACCGGGCAGCCGGTGGTTGCGGATATTTTGCTACTGCACCCCAAAATCGCTTCGCAACTGATCCCGCGGACCCGGCACTTTAGAAGACACGAAGGGCACGAGTTGTACGCGGACCAGATAGAATCGGGAACAAATTTCGGCGCGGGCGGGATCGTGCGGTTGGATGAGAAGTATGAGACGTTGTTGAAATACTTGAAAAACATGGGCGCAGCGGGTGGGACGAGCGGTACGAGAAGTTGGGTGCGGTCACAAGTGGTAGGGATGACGGTGACGCGGGGGAAAATAGACGCGTGCTTCCCGATCAGAAACGACAAATTGAGTAAATGATTTTTATTGTGTTGCGGTTGCGTCTTTGTGCATGACAAAAGTAGTGTGACTGTGATTCCATCCTGTTTCACATGACAATACAACAACTTTAATAAACACATCAGCCTACAACTTCAAGACCCGTCTCCGCTACGTGCAGTGCCCGCTCTGCACGGAGGAAGGGTTTCAGGATTGCCGGCTGGCCGAGCACAAGGAGACCTCGTGTTCCATGCGGCAGGTAACTTGTAGTTTAGATTGCGGCATGGTGCTACTCGCGAGGGACCTTAACGAGCACATTTGCAAGGCCTGCGTGAACCGGGAAGTGTTTTGTCCGTTGTGCAACGCCGTGGTGATTTACCACGACTTAGACAGTCACATGGCACAGTGCGAGTACCGACCCTGGACTTGCGGCAAGTGCGGGCTCAGCATGAAAGTGAAAGACATCGAGAACCACGAAAGGATACTGTGCGTGAACCGGGAGGTGGTCTGCAATTGGTGCGGGGAGTGGACGATTTTTAGAAAGTTGATCCCGGAGCACAAAAAACTGAAGTGTGTGAGGAGGTATAGAGTTGGAATTTTCATCTGCAGCGTTCTTGGCATTCTAAATGCAATTCTTTGTTCAATAGCCGAAGGTGCATCGACAGGGAAAATCTCATTTTCATCATTTCAACATTTTCGGCAGGCACGACAAAGCGGAGCAGCTGCGAAACTGCATTTTCAACGGCGACCACGGCGGCATTGCCGACCTACTAGAAGACGGCGTCGCCCCGACGCTCGACGCGCACGACCCGAAGCTGCTAGAGCTAGGCTGCGTCAGTTGCGAGGGGATCGCGTACGAAGATAACTCGACGAATTTGAACAGCATGTCGGTGATCACCACGGAAACCAACGTCCCGCTCGTTTCCCGCCCCGCGACCAGGGACACCAAAACCCGGGTGCATTTGTCCTCGACAACATCAGCCGCTAACAGAGAAGGCGTTTCCTCGAATTCCCCCGAGCCGAAGCAAGCCGCGGCGGCCGAACAGGGCACGAAAGCCAGCCCGCCGTCCAGGTCACCGAGACCGGAGTCGCGGGAGAATTTGAGTCCCAAAGTACACGGAAAGAGCCCGACGTCGCCCAAACTACCGGGCGGCAAGATAGTAGGGGCGATTCTGGAGGAGGGACAGGGAACAACTACAGCGACAGGAAAGATAAAAACAAGTCCACCGGCGGGAAGAAATAGAAATCAAGCCGCGGTCGTTGGTGAGGATTACCAACAGTGGTTCGACGACGGCCCAAATAGCTTTAACGCTGGGATAAAAACAGCAGAGCACCACGGTCATGATCCCCAGCAGCAAACGTCCACCGGCATCGACCTTCCGATGAACCAAAACGGGGGGCCACAGGGCTTGATTGATCGCGACCGGTACAACAATAGTCTCTCCCAGTGGTCCCGGATCCCCGAATATCAGAGGAAAAAAGTGTTACAGTTACGCATTTGTTGGAATTTCTGCGTGACAAAGTTGCTCGACATGGCAAAGAAAACCTGTAATCTCAGATTCATAGGGAAAACACGAACGCAATGAGGCTGGTAAGCATTTTCTGCATGACAGAGGTTGTCTGTCTTGCTTGTCTTCCATCAGAGTGTGTAACTGTAACAGCTTTTTTCTCACGATACCGAACGTGCGGACAAGGACGAAAAAATGCTGACGCAGGCGTTTGACGACGAGGGGCTGCCGTTACCCATCCGACACTGGACCAGAGGGGGCGACTTTGAGTTCCACGTGAAAGGGGCAGGCGCGGCGGGGTTGCAGCCCAGTATGAGTGAAGAATTTCCATCCGCGTTTTTCAACGAGGGCACCAATTCGCCCATAGTTAGTCCGACCGGCGCAGCGGGTCCTCCGGGTGGAGGTGGTCCTGGGAATAACAGTATGAACTGCAAATATGTCTGGGTCTGGAAGAGTGTAAGCTTGTCATGCAGGTTTTTCATGACCCATGAGGTCTGGAATGCGGAACCTAGCACGACAGACTCTGTGAGGTATCTGTGATGCCTATCCAGCATGAGAAACTCCCTCGCAACTTGGTTGAAAGTGGACAGCTTTCGGCACTCATGCAACACAGATTTTTGCATGATTCGGATTTCGCATGACAAGTTGCAATCATCCAGACCCAGACACTTTTGCAATCCATAAACAGATTAGCGGTGGACATGAGCGTTTTAAACGCCCAGCACGACAGCATATCCTGTGCAAAAGTATCGTACTCGTACTAATTGCACATATGCATGACAAATATTTTTCCTAGGGCAAAACAGCATTACAAATTGCACTTTCCTTTTTGCCAAAATTTGTCATGCAATTTATACTAGTAATGCGATACTTTTGCAATGCATACAGCAGCATCGCCAACCAGACCAACGAACCCTCTTTCACGCAACAGTCGTTAGCTTTGATGCAGGACCCCACGGTCGCTTTGGACATCAAGGAAATCGACGCTTCCTCCCACATCGAGACCGTCCCGGGCCCGAACCTGTATTTGGGCTTAGGTCTCCACTGTGCGGTGCAATCGGGCGACCTAGAAGCGGTGAAGATCCTCTGCGGATACCCGGAGATCCCGATCGGGGGCGCGGCGGCGAGCAGTTCGAAATCGATCGACTTGTTTCTAAGGGATAACTTCGGCTGCACGTGCCTGCATCTAGCGGCGATGAAGGGGCGGTTAGATATGGTGGATTTTTTGTTGCAGGTAGAATACCAGCAGAAAGTAACGGAAGAAAGGGAAAAAGCGGCGCGCATGGCGGGCATGCTGACGCTTGGGGGGAATAAAGGAGGGGATTTGAGCGACGGGATCAGAAGACGAACCTATGTCAACACCGGGGTGAGTGTCCACGAAGACAAAACCTTCGCGAGCACCATGACAAGAACCTCGAAGGGAGCAGGTGGTGCGCAGCAGGATAGTACAGCCCCGCACGGCGGTTCCCCGCCGCCAGGGTCTGGTTCATCACCGGGTAATATGATGAACCACGGTAGCGGTTTGCAAACGGAGTTTATGGACATTTCAAAACTCTTGCTCCCCCGCGTTGTGGACCACGAGGGCCGCACACCTCTCTTCGTCTCCGCGTTTCACCGCAGAAGGGACGTGGCCGACCGGCTTTACGCGATAACCTACGAACAGGAGTCTAACGCGCCGGCCATCCCCGTCGCAAACGCGCAAGCCCTTTCGGCTGGCGTGTCCCAGCCGGGGCCCGCGCTGCAGAAGGCGCGCAGCGATAGGAAGAAGAAGGTGCATATGCATTGCAAAACGAGTTGTTTATCGTACTTGTGCAATTGCAGAAGGCGCGACAAATCTTCTTCCTAAGCATAAGCTAGAGCAGCATGACTACTTTTTACAAATTCAATTGTGATCGTGCTGACCTACTTACTTTGTTATGCAATTTGCACTACAAGAACTACTAGTACGATACAACTTTTGCAATGTATAGTGCAGATGGCGCAGCAACCGGAGGACATCCAAGTCCCAGTTACCGTCGGAGCGGTGATCCCTCCGGCACATTTATCGCAAGAAAAAACTGTTTCCCTGTAAACTTGCAATGCAGAAAATGTATTTCAGAAGTGTTTGTCTTGCTACAGATGCAAGAGAACAAATTTTTAGCTGTGTTTTCCCCTAGAACTTCTACCCTCCCATGGCAAATAAATTTTCTCTGTGATCATGTATAATCACACTTGTGATCGCAAAACTCGCAAAATCCCTTTATACATGTGAAACACTCTTTCGTACGATAACATTTGTTAGAGCAGCAACGAGAGGAGATGGCGAGCCGGGAACTGCAGGAGGAAGACCACTATGCAATGCAAAAGTATCGTACGAGTTGTAAAAATCGCATGACAAACTTTCTCGAGAAGCAACTTGGAATTTGTCGTGCCGATTGAGGTATAAGAAAAAGATCTGTTTATGTAAGCCTGGCATATAATATACGAGTGCGATACTCTTGCAGTGGATAACTACTCGCAGTTCTTCGACCCACAATCGGAGGTATACGACATGCGGAAGCGGGAGCTGCTAGAATCGCGGCAGAGCGACCCGGGGTACTGGGATGTGGTAACGGAGCAAGACGTTTTGATCGAATCCTCCACCAGGTGGCAAACCCAGTTTTACCTGCCCCGACACACGAGCGACACCCTCGGGTTGAACGAATACCAAAACATGAAGGGCACGGCGGTCCCACTACCCGTCCCCGCCGGGCAACTCACCGCGGAGCAGAGCGGTAGCGGTAGCGGGTCCGGTGTCGCGGTAGGAGGTGGTAATGTCATAATTCCAGCAGGTGGCTCGGCGACCTCCCTTCCGCTCGGTGGAACAAGCTCCATGATGTCTTCTGGAACGGCTAACGTCCGGTATGGCAGTGACGCCTTGCTCGGCGAACACAAGTCGAAACACGAACGAAGCCGGCGGGAAATGATCTTGCACGAATCCTTGCGCGACACTTTGGGGAACACCAGGTACAACTCGTTTCTGGACCAGGAACTCTCCCGGTCGACAATGAAGAACGACGACGAATCTATCGAGGACCCATTTCCAAACACACACGAACTGCTCGCGGTGCACGTGAACTCGGGCCGGGTGCCACTGTCCGCTGCCAGCTACCAGCCGCGGCCACAGTCGAGACCACCGAGCTCGTTCTAGGATCGTCTTGCAGAGCCGCGGTTTTGATGAAACGTTTGTCGTTGTAACTCTAACTGTACAGTACACTATGACTATGTATGATTTTCTTCTTTAAATTGTTAGGTACGAAAGATTTTTTTGTAGCAACAGCTTGATAAATTGCTGCGAGGCTGTACAATGTAAATCGATTTGCTTGGTACTTTCCACATCAACAACAAGTTTCACGCGTCTACATCGAAGTTGCAAATTGTTACCCCGTTATCTCGTTCAATATTCGCGGAAGAACCATATGACTTATTTAGGAATAGTACGAAAATTTATCGCACCAATTCCCACCAATGCCAGGACACGTGGTCTTCCTTGTGCTGATGGCGTGGTAGTTGTCAGGCTGTCACCAGTCCAGCCGAAGCAAGTGTCCTCTCCGAATGTCATTCACTTTTTGCGTCAGCCTCAGCACCTTCCTGGCGCAAAGCAAGCAGATGTACGATGTCAAATTGTCATAGCTTTAGCTGCCGAATCAGCAGCCGCGCCACCCGGAAAAGTTGTTACAACATCATTTGTTGCAGGTCATCACAATGAACACATAATTAGTAGCAATGTTGGTTGTCATCACGTGTGTCGTCTTCATAGGTGCACCATGGTCGGCCCGCTCTTGGACAAAGATGTAATTGTTCTCCATGTTACGTTCTAGATCTAGTAGTATAAAAGTAAAAGAGGATAATCACTGCACAGCGGCACGGGGAGCTCGGCTCTCAACACATCGGAAGATCCTTTATTGCAGCCCGTTCTTTCACGTCTGAAGGCAAGGTTGAGAATTCGACACTTTTTTCTAGGCGGTCTCGGGAGACGTAAAATGGAAAAACAAAATGGAATTTCAAAAAGCAGTCAGAAATATCAAACCTGGCAAAGGAAGCATTCGTGGCATTGCAGCTTAAGTTTTACGTTTACCGAGTCCTGACTTCGTCGTGCTATTGATTTGCGAAGCGTTTTCCTGATTCTTGTGGTGATTTCCAGATCCGGAAGGGTTTGGTATAGGTTTCAGGGTTTAAGCTATCCACTACCATTCTTAATATGGTGGTGCTTGTTTTAAGGTTAGATGATTGGCACAAATGATCGTCCAAAGTGACATCCTATTGTTTTCGTTTCAACTTCAAGTAGAAAACGAAAAACACATGACTGTGCACTAAATTTTTAAAGACCTGCGTCCATCCCTACTTCTTAAGCTCTTCAGCCTCCTGCCGCCAGTATGGGGCAAAACGGCTCGAAGTGTCCCGTGCCCGGACCGCGCAGGGGTAGCGATAACCAGTTTGCGCGCGGCAGCTGCACGGTGAATGGCACACCGAATGACCACGACGTGAAAGTGCAAGAGGCTCTCTCGTCCTCTGGCACGGAAGAGCTCTGGGCCAGCCTGGTCACGAAGAAGTCCCGCGAGTTTGTTGACAGCTGCCAGGACCGGTTGCGCAGCGAGGAGGTGGAGGAGCGCGAGGAACTACTCCAGGAGCTGCAGCACATGTTCTTCGAGGAAGAGGACTGCCAAATCCGCCCCGAGCTCGCCGCCCTCGCGGCGCACCCGGAATACCGCAAAGCCTGTCCGGAACTCCTGTTGTTCGCAGATCCGGAAGTGTACTGGGAGTACCGCATTAACAAAGCCTGCAACGGAAACCCGGCCACTACCGTCAGCAAGGCCGTGCGGAAAAAGCTGAACGCGGACTTTGCGACCTTCGCGAGGCGAAACTGGCGTGGGGCCGCGGGCGTTCTGATCGAGCAGATGGCGAGTAATGGAGCAACTACAACTTCGGACAAAGATGACAGCGAAGAAGTTGTCGACCACAGCAACACAGCGATGTTGCTAGACCGGCCAGAGATATGTCGATATGGGGACGTCATGACAAAGGACTGCGTCGAGATCTTCTTCGAACTGGAACTCAACAAAAACAAAGCCGAATACGAGGATACCGTACCTTTTGTCTCTGATTCATCTCACACATGATCTATCAGCTTTCATGTCTTTACCCGCTGAGAAAAAGAAAGTCGTGTTGGGACGTATGTTGAAAATGAAAATGTAAATGAAAAATCTGCTGCAAGGCAAAAAAATGAAAATCCAAAACACAGATAAACCGCTCCCTCCTGCCAAAGCTACAGCGTTTGAATCAAGATCTCAGTGTGAAGTGGGTGCACAACAATCCGCAATTTCCACTTCCCTCTCCAATCTACTATGGACATCCGGAAGTGTGTGTCAAGAAGGTTGAAGAAGTCGAAGCGTACTTCCAGAGCAGCGAGGTTTGCCTGTCGGAATACAACCGAGTAAATTGTTGATATTGTTGCCAGTAGGGCTATGGTGCCGTGGTTTTTTTGAGAATGATTTGCGTTTTCTTGGAAAGCAAAAGCATTTCTGATTTTGTCGGTGCTGAGAAACGAAAAAAGGATTGTTATTAAACCGCAAAAACAGGTTTCCCTGCGTCTCGAAGCAGACGACATTCGAAGTGTGCTCCAGCGCTGGCTTCGCGACCTTTCTGCGGATGACGGGTTTAAACAGTATGTGATCCCCATCATTTTCAATTTGCTCAAACGCGGTGAGAGCTGGAGCAAGTTGCAGAGCATCGCCAGTGAAGCCATTTCGGAATGGTGCAAGATGTTAAGTCAACAAGGCGGAGGTGGAAGCGGTCAGAACGATGGGGACGGTGACGTCGTCATGGGGTCCGCAGAGAACAACGAGAAGCTACTTCCTTCGGCCGCTGGTAACGACAACATCAAGCGTCAAATTGCGAAGGCTGAAGCCATCGCGAGCCTCTTCACACCGAAAGCGTTGTTTCACTTCGTCTTCCTGCGAGCGGAGACGCCGTTGAAACTCCGGCTGCTCATGGACTTCAACACGCTGCACGCACTGCCACTCATCCACCCGGGACAGACTTTTAACGGCGACCTGTTCTTCCTCCTGCAGCAGCCGTACGAGAGCGCGCTGTGCAGCTTTGGGTTGGGCGCGCGAGCCTCCGAGGGGATCGGGAAGAGCACGCTGATCAACCGCGTGCTGATGTGCACCTTTGCAGAGAAGGACAGCGGCTTCTTCAGCTTCGGCTCGCTGGACGTTGATCTGGGTTTTTCCTTCAAGGCCGGCTGCCGGCGCAGGAAAATTTGCGTTGCGGATCAGCACGGGCAGCTGGACTGTGCGCGCTTCGGGGCGGTGCTGCAGCTTTTCTCGCACTGGTGTATCCACGTGCACTGGGAGGACGTGGAGAAGGGGCGGACGACCATTCTCGAGGACTTTCAGAAAGCCATCAACGGGGCCCGCGAAGCGGCGCCGCGGGGAATCATCGTGCTGGTGCGCGATGTGCCGGCCACGGTGTCGTCCACGCCGCTCCGCAAAGTAGAAGTTTCCGGAACAACGACAAGTGCTGGCGGATGCGACGCGCGGCTGCAGCAGCTACACGAGCGGTTTGTTGGCTTGCTGTCCGGAGCTGACGGTGCTTCAGGAGGTTTCTCCCAGGTACGGCTGCATCTCATCGCGCTCCACGACCTTTCCTCGTTAACGGACCACTCGAACCTGGATCGTGCTGTCAAGTACGAGCTTGAGCCAGTCTTCAATCAAGAACTGTGTGCTTCTGGAGGAGGGGGTTCGGCGACGACGGGCTCGAGGACTAATGGCGACGATGTCGAAATGGCCGACGCCGACAATGCGCTTGGAGGTTCTTCTGGAAATGCTTCGGATGTGAAACGCAGCAACGGCAGCAGCTGTTTCGAAAAAGGCCAATTTCTAAAAGTTCTGCAGCAAATCCACCGAGCGGAGAAAGACAGGAAGCTAGCAAGTGACGAGGGTCTCCCCTCGGGCGATGCTGGAGAAAATCCAAATCAGGAGCACGACATGATCATATACAAGAAGGTGGACGACTTTGCGAGCCAGTTTTTTTCGGATCTACAGCCGTTCAAAAATGACTTCTACGACCCGTGCTGCCTTGCATCGCGACGGCTGCTAACCGAGTTGCGAGAACAGGAGTGCATTCTGCGCAACCCCGAGCTCGCACATGAGGTCATCCAGGACGCAAAAACGAAGAAGGACAAGCTGCTTTCCGATTTGCGACAAATCCAGCCCACTTCCCTCTACAAACTGTTCGTGAAGATTCTGCAAAACGGCGACAACGTGCTGATTCTCGGCTACATTGGCCACCTGTTGAAGGCCTTCAACGAGTGCAACACCCGCGACGACGAGAAGCACAAGTCCCTGCTCATGGACCGCATGCACTCGCGAAGAGACATGGCAGGCGGCGTCGAGTCGGTCGAATTGCGGGAGAAGGTTCGCGAAGTTTCCGATCTTTTGCAGCGAAAGCGCTTTTCGCTGGAGCTCCTGTGGCGCGAGCTCTACAACATGAAGGAATTCGACTGCATGCCGTTCGACGGCGCATCGGCGCCGTCCACTAGCCTGACCGGACCAGCATTGGTCGGTGGTGCTGCTGGAGCGCAGGGGAACTTCGAAATCGATCCGGTCGAGAAGGTTTTGGGCATGATCAAGATGGGCGAGCCGTTCGAGATCATCGACGGTGACACACTGTCCATCCCGAAGAAGACGCTTGCAGAAGCTTTCGGCACCTTCGGCAAGAAGCGCGTGTTGGTAGTCAGTATCCTGGGACCACAGTCATCCGGAAAATCGACCTTGTTGAACTTCTTGTTTGGTTGCAAGTTCTTCACAAGCGGCGGGCGGTGCACCAAAGGCGTTTATGGTTCCTGTATCGAGCTGGATCACCCGAACTACGACATGCTGATGGTCATAGACACAGAAGGCCTAAAAAGCCCGGAGAAGGGCGACCCGGAGTTTGACAGGAAAATCACGCTCTTCTGTCTCGCGGTTTCCAACCTCGTCATCATCAATGTTAACACGGAACTAGACCGCAGCATGCAGGAGTTGTTGGAGATCTGCATTTACTCGCTGGACGGTTTGAACAAGGCGAAAATGGCGATGCCGCAGGTCTTCATGGTCTTCAACAAAAACGCGTCGGACAGCAAGGCACCGTACCTGGAACAGATCAACAAGATCAGTGAAAGCGTCCGGGAATCGAAACCAGACGCCAAGGAAGCCGCGGACGCCATGATGTTTCCGGAGAGCCGCTTAGTACTACTACCCTTCGCCTTCGAGTGCAAAACCGATGAGAAAGACAGCAAGCGCGGTCGCGATGAAGAGTGGGAGCGCTCGCAACCAAGTCTCCGCTACGCCAAGCAGGTTGCTGCGTTTTCGAAACAGCTGCTCGAGGCTGTGGCGACGGGTGACTATACTGGCAATTCTGCCAGCTCCTTCGGAGGCTTGGAGCAGGGTCGTTCGAGTTCCGTAGGGGCCGCCCAGTTTGCCACCCAGGAACTTCGCAATTGGATCAGCATGAGTGCGGACACCTGGAAAACAATCCAGAATTATCCGGACCTGTATCGGTTCGCAAACATGAAGTTGCTGCAGCAGAACCACTTGCTTCTTGAAATCAGCCAGAAACTCGAGGACACGCACCTGACCTGCAACGACGCCATCGCCCGGGACCAAAAAGCGCTGGAGGACGCGGTGTCGTGCGTGGAGGCCGACAAAATTCTCAGCAAGAAGTACCAGCAGCTGCAGGAAACGGAGGTCCGTAGCAGAATCCAGGAGCACTTCGATGCCATTGGCAAGCGAATTGAGAAGGAGCTCAAAGACAAAGCGAAGGAGAAGCTGGTAACGTACGATCACGATCTAATGGAGCAGTACCAGAAGAAGGCCCGCGACCGCGTCCGGTGCCACTGCGAAGGCCAGCAGCACAACGCGCTGCTGCAGCTGCAGCAGATTGCAGCCGAAAAAAGTCGCGAAAAAGGAGTTGCTCAGCTCGACCAAATGATTGAAAAGTTTACTTCGATGCCGCAGTTTCGCAGGAACGGCGACGAATCGCTGACGACGTCGCCGGACCTGGAGCAAGATGGAGCGTCGCGCGGCGAAGCTCCATCTTCTACACCGCTTTCCGAAGAGGAGAAAGTGCGGCTGATTACCAGTGAGTTCGACGTTGTCTGGAATGACATTCTTGCCGGGATGCACAAGAAGCTCCATCTAGCCCAAGATCAGGACCGACTGTGGACGCTGCTCCGCGGAAGCTACGGGCAGCACCAAGAGTTTCCGTTGGACATTTTCTGTGACTCGGACTTCGAAAAAACCGTAAAGGAACATCGCGGCTCGGACGAGATTCTTCAGAAGATGATTATGGACCGCATGTTCGCGAGTGGGAACACCCCGTGCATGGACATCGGGCAAAGCGATTTCATTAATCCAGCACTTGAGGATCTTCCGGATTTGATGAGGCATGCCGGCGCTGATGAAACTCCTTCTGCGGGGCCCGGGAATTTTCTTTCCCCAGCGGACTTTTACGACCCCTACTACTCCATTCAGCGGTTCAACTGGAGTGACTTCGTGTTGGCGGTAAAATGGAAAACATTTTTCAACGATCTCCTGGCCTGCGTAGCAAAGTCTCGCGTCGGAACTGACCAGACGCGCATCCGACAAGTGGAGGACGCATGCGCGTCGTTCAACGCCTATGGATTTCAAGTTGCGAACGCGTTCATCGAGGCTGTCATTGCGCTCATTGAGGATGACGGAAAAACGGGTGCGGACTCGTCGTATACGGGTAGCAAAAATGTTTTTTCAGGAATTTTTTCGGTGTTTTCTTCATCCCGAGATGCAAGGGCGCCGAGCGAAGCGAAGGAAAAGAAACCCGACGAGCTATTCCGGATATTGTGCAGTCAGTACGCCGAGATGATGGATCATGTCTTCCAGACTGCACCCGTCACGAAAAGGAATCGGGCGGTAGGAGATGAAGGGCAGGGTGCTGATTCGAAGCGCAGGAAGCGGTCGGATTTTGAAGATTTTGCAGCAAGTTCGCCGCCCAGGTCTGCGGCTTCCAGTGCAGCAGCTGACAGTCTCCGCGAGAGACCGACGCCAATGCGTCTGCGCGAGTCATCGAACAACAGAAACCTCGCTCGCCTTTTGCTGCCGATTCCCAACTTCGCACAGACGCGCAGTCACGCAAACAGCAACTACGTCGATTTACGAGCCATTGCAGTAGTTGATGAGTATCTCCTCAAGTCGCCACTCTACCAGCCGCCGCAACACCTTACCCACGTTTCCGGATCAGGCGCAAAGATTGTTTTCAAAGTCCGCCGCGACCCGACGGCACCAGATGAAGAAATGCTCGATGGTCCGCAAGAAAAAAGCGTGCCGGATTTCAACGCCCCCTTTGCGGATGCTTTGAAGTTCGTGGCAGGCGAGGAAGTAGGTACCGACAGTCACGACATCCGTTCGCAGTTTAACCTGCTGGTCCGCAACGAGGGCCGCTGGCGTGGCACGGTCTTCAAGCGCTTCCGCGAAATCATTTTGAGGGAGGTCGACTTGTCGCGTCTTGACACGGAAACAGAACAAGGAGCTGGATGTGCATCCTCTGTAGTTGCAAACTACTCGGTACACCTGACGCGACTCGTGCGCCAGCGTTGTTCGGAGGCGATAGACAAATCGGTGAGCGAGGATTTGCGCCGCTTTGGGTGGAAACTGGATATGGACGGAATGGCGCATCTTCACTTCTACGCCCTCGTCACGATGTGGTCCCTGATATCCGATGGCTCCCGCGCGCGCTCGGTGCGGCACATTGAGGTTTTCGAAAAAGATCGCGAGCCCTGGCTACAGTTCGTGATCAAATCGATACTCTCCGACCCGCGCGGCCAGAGTGAAATCATGGCAGAGCGCGTGATGGACTCTGCTATGGAGTCGTTGGGCAAAGACCTGCAAAAGAAGACGGCAAAGGACGCCACCGAGCAGATGCAGCACCACGCCGGCGCATTTTCCGCTGTTGCACTGCAAGAGTCCTTAGATAGCCGGCTACCATTCTGCCCGACTGCAGATTCCAATGAGGTTGTGCGCTACCTCACCGATCAAGCCGCGTTCATTCAGGAGGAGTTCGAAAAAAAGTGGAAAGAGACGTACCAGTCCATCAAGGCGCGGTTTGTGGCCCAGCACAAGATGGACAGGAAAGATGCGCTGAGCAAGTTACTGCACCACTTGGCCAAGCTGAAACAGTTTCTCGGCACGATTCGTGACGACGGAGGAACTCATCTCTTCGCTGCTTCGTCCCAAAGGGGGAGAAACTGCTTTGACGTGAATGCGTCGGACCAGCACAGTGCTGTGTTTGCGTTTTTCATTGATTCCTGCGTTGGTAACAATCGACAGTCCGACCTGTTCCGCGACAGCACAACATGGGTTTGGGATGGGGCGGCAGGATGGGAAATCGACGGCGTCGACACATTGGACACCTGGGGGTCCGTTCCCTTCGTGAAGATGCCGACAACGCAGGGGCTGAAGATTGTGTCCTTTGATGTTTTCTGTGAGGTTTTGGAGGCCCGGTGTTTGAAAGAGTTAAAAGCGTGCGAAGACGTTCAACTCGACATTCAGGAAATGGGTTTAGACACCACGTACTTCAACTTCAAGGAGACCGCGATTGGCTGCACACACTGCTGTCCGGCGTGTGGCAGAAAGTGCGACCAGCCGGGGGCAGGGGAACCGACACACCGTCACTCCTGCAAGCTTGGCCACCAGATGAGGGTTATGGCGGGCGTCTCGAATAATGGGTTTCCATCCTTCTTAACCTGCGACGAAATCAAGGATGACGCGGCGATTAAAGACCTGCGGACCCGCAAGTGGACAACTTGGAAGGAGATTAAGAAAGACAACCCCCTTTGGGACTTTGACTTCTTCGAAGACGCCCAGGACAAGCTCTCCAACGTTGTGAAGTTTCGGTATGGAGATTTTTATTTTGCGTGTCGTCAGCAGGGCTTCGGAGTTCACTTTGGTGCACTTGGATGGAGGGGGAAGTTTTGATAGCTTTGTGGCCATGGAACTCCTCTCAGTCACTTCTTCACCACCTTCGCGTTGAATTGGCTCGAGTTATCGTTATGTGTTTCCGCAGCTAGTAGAAAAATAATTGATATAGATATTCGATAGATAATTGTACTTAGACAGAACAAGCACAAAAGAAAGGTATTGGAAAAATATAATTTTCAGATCGTGTTGGGAGTACCACGGCAAGCGAGTGTGTGATTATTGGACAAAGCAGGGAAAACCGATAAAGTTCTCGGTAATGAAGCCTCGCGATATGCTGCTAATCGTGCTAACCGATGTCAATTTTGTCGAGCGTTGCGTTAGCGTCTGGAAGGACTTGAAGCGTTGGAGCGCGGATGCGGGTGAGCAGTATGTAACGATCGTGCACAGTGATGCAAACCGACTCACGCAGATGGTGTCGCCGATTCGGATTAAAGATTTTCTCGAAGATTTACAGGAAGAATCTGATGCGGTAGCCGCCATGCAGGGAAGCCGGGCGGACGAGCAAGTGGCCTGCAACATCGTGACGCTACTGCGGAACAACGTCGCAACGTATTTGCGCCAGAAGATCAACATCGACCTCCCCAACAGAGCAATGCCCGAACAAGATATGCAATCGCTCGTGGATTTGCACATAAACTTTCCCGACATCGCTAACATCATTTCGGGAGCAACTTTAACGGATCCTCCAAATTGTCCCTACCACAAGTACTGGTGTTCGAGAAACGGTGTGGATCCGAAGAAGCCAATCAGCTGCGACGACCCAAGAAAGATGGCAAAACAAGCTGAAGAATACGGCAAGAAGGCGAAGATTGACATCGCAGAACGAGTGCCACATATTCTAGAGCAAGTTGAACAAGAAGACTCTCTTCTCTGGGCATGGCAGGTGCTGGGAATCGAAGAAGGAACTCCGAAAAGCGACGTGTTTGATGTTGCGGGCGATTTGCTGACCATGTTGGAAGAACTCCAGACGGACATTCGAAGCGCAAACCTTCCACATCTGCCCGGCGGAAACAATCAGGCGAACAACTCTTCTTTCAGTGCGGAAGACGTTCAGCAGGCGAAGGAAAAAGTAGGACGAGCTAGAGATCGGCTGACTCGCTTCTTGTGAGTAAAGAACTACGTCACTTGAGATGCCTGTCAAGAGTACGAGGAAAGCAGAAGCATCGCCTCAGAGTTGTTTTGAGCCTCAAACAAGCAGGCTAATTTATAAAGATCATGAATAACGCCCTGCGAAAAAGCTACTAGTACGACCGGACGACAACTAGTACCTCCTCAAGTTTTTCGCTATGCCGCTCTTGATTGTTTTTTCAAAAACCCCATTCATATCATTTATTGCTATCAAATCGTGGCACGCAACGATTTTCACGCAGGAGAAGACGACAAGAATATTTAGTGTATTGACGCAAACTCTACTTTTACTATACTTATACGGCCGAAAAAAAAATGCATTCGTTAAAACGCGACTCTTAGAGCGGGGAGACGAAATATGCAGAGTTTTTATTCTTGTGTTCCTGCTTCATGGGACCCGTTCCTGGTGATTTGTTTGGCATAAATTACTCATGAAGAGTCAACAGCATTTAGCTCATAAGTACGTACATCCTGCTTGTTCACTCTTAGAGTTCTGGAGCGCCAATTTGCAGCCAAGCCAAGCCATTTGGTCTGATCTTGAATCTACGTCGTGTATAGCGTCAGATAGTGTTTCTGATAGTATGTTTCTGGTAGTCGTAGTTTCGAGATGATCGAGGGCGATTTTATATACTGCACTTGAGGGTCGTGCCGGGGTTCACGGCCCTCACGGTTTCCTCGATGAACACCGGAGCTGAGAAGATCATCGCAAGAATGCGGCGTCAGCGGAAGTGTGTCACTGCTGGTGTGTCATCTAGGCTTTCCACCAGAATAATGGCAGTGCGTCGCGGCCGTCCTCAACATTGTCATTTCTAGCTGTCAACACAACTATGTCTGTGTGGCCGAGTTCCGTCACACTCATGTCTCCCATGAACAAAATCACCGACCTCCCCACCGCCTCCAAGCTCCTCTCCGATTTTCTCCACCGAAAATCCCGCGTTCTCGTTCTCACCGGGGCGGGCATTTCCAAAGATTCCGGTATCCCAGATTACCGAGGGAAGCATGGATCTTACAAGAAAGGCCACCGACCCATGACGATCCAGGAGTTCAAATCGAGCACGTACATGCGAAAAAGGTATTGGACAAGAGGCTTTTTCGGCTACAAAAACCTGAACGAGGCCAAACCGAATGCCGGGCATCGAGAATTGGCCAGGCTGGCCAACAGATGGGGGTCTGGAACGCTTGGCGTTGACGTGGATGCTTCCGCAGCAGGCGGTAGTGGCGAACTGCAAAGTAGCTGGCTCCGTGTGATAACGCAAAAGTATGAAGAGGGATATTGGCCGCCTTTTTGCATTTCTGATCCTCTTGTTCCTGGCAATGCTTGTGCATTCTTGTTTCCTGCATCAAAAGTAGGATACTCATGTTGGATCCACCTGGACATCAGCAGGCGCAAGACCAGCACTGCTAGCTGTGATCAGAAAAAGAAGTAAAAGACAAAGATCATTTTCCCCCTATAATACATTGTGGACGGACTTCACCAGCGCGCGGGCAGCCCCGAGGTTTTAGAACTCCACGGCTCCCTGCATCGGATCGTGTGCGGCAGCTGTGGGCATGAAGCGCCGTATTCCCGGGAGGAGATGCAGCAGGTGTTATTCGACTTGAATCAGGCGAAAAAAGAGAGGGAGGTA
Source organism: Amoebophrya sp. A120 (assembly GCA_905178155.1). NCBI lineage: Eukaryota > Dinophyceae > Syndiniales > Amoebophryaceae > Amoebophrya > Amoebophrya sp. A120. The sequence continues at coordinate 7,023,606 of CAJINV010000004.1, read as the reverse complement.
GTTGTATTGCCCTCAGCAGCATCATCTTGTCCTTCATCTGCTAGTTCTTCATCCGACGAAAGTAACTCCGACTACCTCTTCCCCTCAACCCTCCAATTGAAAGACGTCCAGGCGGAAAATTTCTTCCCCGTTAACGCCGATGGCGACGCGGAAGTGGAGGACGAAGACATCATCACCCGGTTCCGATTACCGGCATGCCAAGCCTGCGGCAAAGACTTCCTCCGCCCGGATGTGGTGTATTTTGGCGACAAAGTGCCGGGAAGTAGGTGGGACACGGTTTCGAACTGGACGAAACACGCCGACGGACTGATCACCATGGGCACAAGTCTGGCCGTGGGGTCGGCGTGGCGGGTGATGCGGCAGTGTGTGGAGAATGGCGTGCGGGAGATTGTGGTGGTCAACGAGGGGCCGGTGCGGGTTGACGAAGAAAGAGATTTGGGGCAGTTGAAGCAGGTGGTGAAAGAAGATGAAAGCGGAACTGAAACGAAACGACCTCCAGCCGTCGAAAAGCTATGGGTTCACAGATTAGAGGTCGGATGCAGTGAAGTACTGGTGGAAATGAATCGGACCACATGAAGAACACTTTGATTAAAGAGCAAGCGTTTGACGACTTCCAATGTCTCACGTAGTTGCAAAAATATTGCGAGCTGCTCAGTATGCCGTTGCATACTCATGCGGTCCATACTTCTCATTGGATAGCTGTTCTCAATCTAATTTGGACTTTTCTGGCGAATCGACAGAAGCTAACGCTGCGTCGTTGTCTGCAACTGCATCGTTGCTGCAATTACTATAGTGCGCTAAAAACTACCGTTCGACTGCTAGTACAGTTACTTCCAAGAGCAGACAAGAATTCTCCTCCAACTCTGATATCGCCTAAGAAATCAGTGCCTGAGAAGTTGTCACATACTCACTGAAAATCTTGACTTGCTTTCGTTACAACGTCGTGTTGTTTCTCTGTTGCCAAAAGGTCTACCTCCACGCAGCTTGACATGGAAACAAATGGATGATATAACTGCAGATCTCAACAACTATAACTATTCGAATTCGACAAAACCTCTGAGTCAAAAGAACTTCTGAAACACTTTCACAATGCTAGACTCCTTCATCCAAGCCCTCTCCCCGTCCTCCCGACGGAAAAACCGCGCCCTCCTCGACGCCCGCACGGCGAAAAACCAGGAGATCTCCGGGGAAGATTTTGAGCTGCTCTGCGAGTACGACCTCTTGGCCAGCCACTGTCCTCGCAACCTCTACGTGCTACTATGCATTGCAAAAGTGTGAGTATCGTACTAGTATGAATTGCAATACAAATTGGCTCAGCATTACAAGTTGAATTTGTAATGCGGATTTAACTTGAGAAAGAAATTTGTAATGCATGAATGCGATTAGAAGTACGAGTGCGATACTTTTGCACAGGATAGCTACCGGATTTTCGCGATCTACGGCACTGGCACGGCTTATGGAAGCGTCAGGTTTGAAATCGACAAAGTTGAAATGATTTGTCATGCATAAAATGCGTGCCAGTTGGAACCCAGTTTCCAATTGGCGCATGACAAATTTCGGTGGTCCCTAAATCCAGTTTGTTATGCTGTTTAGGGAAAAAAGAGCGATTTTCTCATGCTTCTTTAGCAGCTCCAGCTGTAACCCCAAACAGGCCAACAATCGGCCTCACTTGCCTGCTCTGCAACACACGTACCTCGGGTCATGCATTTTATGCATTGCAAACTATTTCAACTTTGACGATTTCAATCCTGACGCTCCCATACGGCTGTTTGTTCATCCACCGAGGGTTGTACAGGAATTTAACCGTGAGGTTCTCGATTAGCATTCCGACAATCATGTTCCCGTCTAGTAGTACCTCAGGCGGAATGAACAAACTACACTCGACGGCAAGAGGGGGCGCGCGCAGTGGTTCCACTGGCACTTCCCCAGGAGCGGAAAGTTCCGACCCAACCGCCAGCACTTTCTACCCACACAGCATGCACGGCGTGGAGGTAATTTTTCGTACCCACTTCCCCCATCCGCTAGTCGATCCGGAGACCGGGCGGCTGGACCTGGCACCCTTGGTGTTAACCACAAATAACTACCCACAGAACAGGACAAAACGCAGACGACGGGGGGCGCAGCAGGAGCAGCAAGGCCCGGGAGGAGTGATAAATTCGTCCTCCACCTCCCCAGCGAAATTGATTGCCGGCGAGGCGCAGGAGCACCCGCACAGGAACTTGATTCTCCTCTTGCAGTACGTGAAAGCGGTGTTTTTGAAAAAAGAATTGATCTTGCACGACGAGGATCACGTGACTGGAACGCATTTCCACCTTTTGAACCCCGAGTTCGGAAAATTGTTGCACGAAAAACCGGAGAAAGCGAGGAAAGAAGTAGCCCTGGCGGTAGAAGCAAGTTCCGCGGAAAAAGCGCTCTTCAACGCACACGCAGGGAGTATCGTGTTCCAGAGGCCTCGTGCTAGTACTATGATGAACACAAATACTGCAGGTGGAGGTACTTCCAAAAATAACCCTGAAACGAAAGGCGGCAGAGACGAGGACACGCTGGGCGAGCAGCTGCTGGGCCAAAAAACAAAAAGCGACGTCGACAATAAACGCAGCAAGTCAGCAGCAAAAGAAAGTAAGAAGGACACCAGGAAGAGCAGTAACGAAAAGAAAAAGTCGCTCGAAAGAACGAAAACCAAGGAAGAAGAAGATCCGCGTCGAGACTTTTTCCCGCGTGCTTTCGCGGAAGTGCTACAGCACCGAGATCTGCGGCCGCGGGAGAAAAGGCACATGCTCGTGGAGGCATTTTTCGAGAAATACTCGTAGAAGTCGCCGTAGAAGGAGGTTGAAGAGCAAGATTGATCTATGTATACTAGCACAACTAGAAGCTGCTTTATTACACGCATTGTGCCGATGCGAACTACGTCAAATATAATGATCGCCCACGTCGACCTGTATGATCCATAGTGCGCTTCTTCGATGAGGTGTTGCAGCCCAAAGAGCTCGGAAAATGAGAGTACTCATACATTAGCTGGCACGACTTCTTGCCGCGGCAAGGAAATGATTCTACTCACGTGCTTGGTGCGAAGATCACATGAGGAACAAAGCGCACACTTTTCGGATGTTGTTCTCTCCCTGTATTGATCTGTGTCAGTTCCGCTCGAAAAACGAGTTTTCAAACTCAGTCACGGATGTTGACACCGACGTGCTGCCTTTTTACAACGAAGACGAACTTAAGGGATGTTAATACAAGGTTAAGGTTTAGTTTTGGCGATCTGCTTTTCTCTGCAAATACAATGTGGCGAGAACAAGCTAAATGAAGACATTTGTTGATCGGAAACCTGCAAATGTGCTTTTTTTTCGACCGTTTTTAGCACTCAACAATATCCTGCTCTTTGAGCTTGATTTCTATTAGTAGTGCCGACTTTTAATTTTAACAATCCAATCTATCACAGCGCTGTTTCTATGACCACCTCCCGTTGTACTTATTAATTCTAATTGTATTTACTCGTGTCGACATTTGGATTTACATTTTCACTTTCTCATGTCGGAGGACGACGACGCTTATCCCCATAGAAGCTGTGAAGCTGTCGTCTAATTATCCGACCTCTTCACCGCACATCTTTTATTCTCACATTATAAAAACGACGCATGTGTAACTAGTAACGCGAGCGCTATTGTTGCTCAAAAGATGAATTCGGAACGCGGCGACGCGGAGATGAGATTTCATAGTGCCGATATTTGAGCATCAAAAGCGCCTCCAAAGACGGCAGCTGGTGCGACGTCCTCAAGCAGGTCAACAACCGCAGCAGGAGGTAGTATTTGCGAGTTTATAATTCCCCGCCCCTCTCCTGCCAAAAAGAAATAAGAGCAAGAACCTCCGCCCACATCATCATGTCAACCGTTGCAGCCGCGCCCCCGACGACCACGACTTCCGTCCCGACCAACTTGGTCCCCTACATATGTTGGGTGTGCGAGCGGCAGTTTGCGAGTCAGAAGGACCTAAAACTCCACGAACAGCAGTCGAAAATGCACGAGGCCAAGATGGAGCGGCAGATGTTCAACAACGTGGCAAAGCGGGAGGAGATCCGAGTTACAATTCTGGAGGCCAAGTCGGAAATGCGGGAGCTGGAACTCGAAACGGAGAATCAGGTGATCGTCCCCCCGGACAAGCAAAACCGCATGATGCAGCTGGAGCGCACGGTGCGGTACTGCGAGCGTGAGTATGGGCAGCGGCAGGAGGTGATCGAGGCAAACCGGGGGTGGAGCGCCGTGAAGGAGGACGAAGACGATCTGGACAAGTATAAATTTGACTTTGACTACATTTTCAACTACAACTACCCCCCAAAGATGCATGTAGTCTTCTAGACGAGGTATCGATGTACCTTACACGAAATAATATCCATCCAATGAGATGAATGACAAAAAAAGCAGCTTCGACAAAATTTCATTTATAAAACAGCCCCAAGCTGATGGACATCGATCCAATGAACCCTCCGCCGGATAGTATGCTGTATCCAGAATTCAAGGAGCTTGACAGCGGGAGACAGTACCCGCATCTCAGGTAATAGAAATAGTTGTTGAAAAAGTACCATTTACGCATACGCGTAGTAAAGATTGAACTTTCAACAAAAAGTTGTCCACTCCTGGTTCTACTGCTTCTATCTGCACATCAAACATCTCCACCTAATGCGGCCGCCCTCGCACGACAAGATAGTGCGCCTTTCTTCATCCCACGACTAGAGATCATGAGTTTTATCACCACAATCCGAACATCATCGACGACGTACAGGTATAGCGAAAAGGACCTCTCTATCTTTCCCGAGCTGGATCTGTCTTGCGGTGTATCCACCTGGATGGGCGGTAAGGACGCGCAGGAGGTATGAGAGTGCACAACTCCGCCTCACCCTCATTCGTATGGCATGAGCAGCAATACAAACACCAGCACACGTGGAGCCTATGCGTGACAAATTTTTTATATACCTGATGTAGTACTGTTTAGGCTACCAGAACTTGTCATGCAAACAGTGCCATAAGGCAGCGACTGGATTCGGGGTCTTGCATGACAAATGAGGGCCGGGAGGGGGAGTTGTGAACTGTCATAGGAGGACCGATTCTGCTACGACTGTGTGATGGAGGGCCCGCAGAAGGAGAACCTGGTGGGCTACGCCGTGTTCGACGGGCACAGCGGGCACCTGTGCAGCGAGTACGCGCAGAAGAATCTGTTTCCCATTCTGCAGCGGAAGCTGAAGTCGAACAAATTCGGCAGAAACAACAAATCCGACTCGGACGACGAGCTTGACGGGGAGTTGCAGCTGCCCGATAGTACAGCAGGAGGCGCCAAGAACGCGAAGAGTGCTTCTTCTTCCTCTAGTGGTGGAAATAAGAATAAAAAAGACAGTTCTGTCGACGACAAGCTTACCGAGCGGTACTTGAGGCAATGCGTGGAAGACACCTTCGAGGAGTTGGACCGAAAGTGGTGCAAGCAGGCCAAAACCACGCTCGACATGGACGGCACTACCGCCACAGTGGGGATTTTGTGGGAGGATCTGTGGAGCACAAGTTCCTCCTCCTCGGGCTCGTCGCGGGGCGGCGGCGGTGGAAAGAATACCAGCAGCGACAAAGTGTGGGAAGACTCCCCGGACCTGCGACTTCCGTCCGACCCCTCGCAATGCAGCAACGTGCGTCTCATGATCGCAAACATCGGGGACACAAGAGCTGTGATGGTACTATGATCTGACATTATATATGATTGTGACAACCAATAGTAGTTCTGATCTGTTTATTGTGCTTCTTCTTTTACCCGAACCCGTTCCCGTACGATGAACCCGTAATAGATATCCAACGTTTACTAGCAAGCATTACCTAATGCTAATCCATAAATTCCACGATCTCCGGTCCATCCTAGGTTCAAAAGAAGGGCCCGATTCAGCAGAAGGACGGGAGTTACCGCACGGTGAAGCACGCCCCAATACCTGGAACAAGCACCGCGGCGGGCAAGGAAAAAGACAACGCAAAGAACAAAAAGGACAGGGACAAGGATGGTAAACAAGACCCATCACCGCCGGAGAGGAAGATTTTCGTCCCCTGCGGGCCGGTGTCCGGCTACCGCCTCTCAGACGACCACAAACCGGACCGGCCCGACGAAAAGCGGCGCATCGAGGCCAGCGGCGGAGTTGTGCAGGACATGACCGGCGTGGCGCGCGTGTTCACCCCCTCGCCGTTGCAGATCGGCGATCGGTTCGTGCAGTGGGGGCTGGCGGTCAGCCGCAGCTTTGGCGATTTGCCTCTGAAAGACCCGCGGAGCTTTGGTGCGCCGAACGAGGGTATCACATGCAAATATGTCTGGGTCTGGAAGAGTGCAAGTTTGTCATGCTTGTCTAGCATGATTCGAGAACCTGTGTTGCATAGGCACGAAAAGGCCCGCCTCTTGCCTGTCATGCAAAAACGCAGTTTGCCATGCGGAATACGTAAGACACTGCAGCCAAAAGATTTGTCATGCGTAGCTGCGTATTGTAGTGCGTCTATCATGATACACTGTTAGCATTACAAGTTTCGAGACCCAGACATTTTTGCATTTGATAGAAGGCGCGAGGGACCTGGTGTCCGCCAAACCCGAGATCACGTGTTTTCATATCACGCCAGGTAAATACATACTTAATCCGCGAGTAGATTCTTTGCCACCTTTTGTGAATCACAGTGATCCACCTTCTATTTTCGCATATGATGTTGCTACTGGGTTTTTATTTCGCGACGTTTCTTTAGTTCGACTTTTTATTTGATGTTTCTTCATGTGCCTTCCGAGCTCAACATCCACCTCTACTTCTCAAAACACCAGGCCGCGACCTTCTGCTCCTCTTAGCGTGCGATGGTGTGTGGGACGTGGTTTCCGACCACGATGCTGCGACGGTGTGTCACGGCCACTACCGTGCGGGGTTGGAAATGGTGCTGAAGCCCCGGGCCGACCTGCTCCGCTTGTCCCCCGCCGGCACGCTGACGCACCCGGTCCGACACGCGGCCGCACAGGGTGCGCGCGGAGTGGTGCGGGAGAGCTTCCAGCGGTACTCGTTGGACAACTTGACGGCGCTGGTAGTATCGTTGGCTCCGACACAGGCCTGGTGGGACGCTGTGGCGGGCGGGGGCGGGGAGGTGCGAGATTTAGGGGACCTCCAAGATGGGGGCGGAGGATTACCGGGGGCGAAACGGTCACGACAGTCATAGGCTGCGGGTCAGATTTAGATCATTTTGATGCGCGACAGCCACGAAGATCATGATGAGGCCATACACATGCGTACCAAGACAAAGGGGGCCAGCATCCTCTTCGTCCTCAGAGTTGGACCACAGCCACTCGATGTACGACACTTTAAGCGACATCAGCGACACAATAATTTCCATGTACTTCTGGTTCTGCGAAGCTTTTGCTCTTGCGAAGCCTAAAAATCGCACTTTAGAAGCGGTGATGTGTTCTCCTGCCATGAGAAGAAGTAGTTGTGCCGTCAGGTCTGTGTCAGTATCGTGAAAGACACATATATGATGTCAACCCTACAACTGAGTTGTGCTGACGAGTACGAACACCTGCAACTGTATAGAGAGAAAAGTTGTAAAGGAATGAAGAGGCGCGTCGTAAAACTAGAAGTAAAACAAGCAGAGATGAGGAATCTTCCTTTGCCGTTACGTCGTCGTTGTCGCAGTACCTCACTCGTGGGCACGAGGGGTTGTTGTCTGTGTTGTCGTGGTCGAGGAGAGCGATGGTGATTCGTTTTGCTAGATTCTTGTTCGTTATTTGTAGCTTGGTCGTTCCCACACCCACGACTTCGCGGCGGGATAGAAAGACAAGAACAAGTAGTGCAAGAACAGTAGCTGGGGTACTGCCTACTTAGTGGCTGCGCTACCGAGCTGCCCAGTAGAAGCAACAGGGCGAGCGCGACGTCGACTCGCCATTGTCGTAGTAGGGTTTCTAGAACTCCTCCATCAAAAAAAAAAATGTCCTACACAGTCCAGCCGGCGCCGCACGAGGCGCTCCGGCTCGATGGTATGCTGAAAACGCACGGTATGGAAGTGTCTGGTTTGAAATTGACAAAGTTGAAATAATTTGTCATGCATAAAATGCAAGACATGAAGTGGCTTTCTTGCCGGGATAGCAAGTGAGGCCGATTGTGAGCCTGTGTAGGGTTTGAAGTAGAGCTGCTAAAGTAGCATGACAAAAGCAGTTTGCTGCTCCCAAACAGCAAGACAAATTGGATTCCGGCGCTCGGAAAAAGAAAATTTGTCACGCGCCGCTTGGCTGGCATATATCGGTTTTATCTTTATGCATGACAAACTATTTCAACTGTGACGATTTCAAACCTGACACTCCCATACACGATCCGTACTACAAAAACCAGAACACCCGGGACTCCGACAAATTCAGCCGCACGCTGCCCCTCGCAAACTGCCACGGGTCCAGCAGACCATCACCCTCGTTCACATGCGAAGGAAGGGACCGAAAATTCCCGGGAATAGCCATGGACATGTCAAATAAGCCACCATTATGGTATGATTGGAGTTCCTCTTTCTGTTTCTCGTCAAAATGAAGTGTGCTGTTCATCAAAAAAACTAATTTTTTCGTTGCATTTTTACTTAGGGCGCACAACATCATATGTAAATGATGCAGCTGTCGTGTAAGCCTTTCCAAGAAACGCGACGTCTGAAAGGTTCTGGTTTAAAAGAGTTGAACACTGGCAGGTACGCAACGCAACTGAAATTCAAAAATTACTTCGCAGGTACGACGGCTACAAGGGCGACAAGAAGGAGGGGTGCCACAAGCTCCCGGGCTTTCACCCAATAAACCAAGACCACCTGGAAATCTTTAAGAACTTCTCCATACAGCTCCCGAGTGAGCGACTCCGAGAAAACCAGAGGCTAAAAGAGGGCATCGCCTACGCAAACAAAGCAAAAGCCGAGCTTTCAGCGTACTTTATGTTTTTTCTCGCTGTAATTCCTCTTTTTCTTTCAAACACAGCATTTTTTGTCTTTGGTCTACTTGAAAAAAATATAGTCTTTTCGCATGGTCGTACCCGTAGCGCCAGCGGTAGTCGTCGCTACATAAAGGTAATGCACGGGGCGTAAATCAAATGAAAAAATATTTCACAGATTCAAGAGGCAGTCGAAGTTGATCCAGAGGCACTACAAAAACGGTCTGACGGGAATCGATGGACCTACAAGACCGGAAACGGAACTCTACAAAGAAAGGTAGCAAATGGATAAGCACATGCTTTCATGCATTACAAATCTTTGTTTTAAGGCAGATCCGCATTAATACAAATTTAATTTGTATTGCTGAGCTACTTTGTATTGTTCATCCTGCATGACAGCTACGTCGGAAAAAACAACGCACCCGACACCTAGGTACGATATGTACCAAGCACAGGCAGACGCGAGTCACGCAGACCAAAGGCGAGAGTTTCTGAAGGAGAAGCGACAGTATCAAGTGCAAAAATGTCTGGGTCTGGAAGATTCTAAACTTGTGATGCTCTCTCTGGATTCGAAAAAGATTTGTATTGCGTGATCAGTAAGAGGAGTAGATTTTGTGCTCCGCGGAGATGGCATTTGTCATGCGGAACAGGCATGAAGAAGCGCCCCAAAAATCTCTGATGCTACGGCATGCGTCACAGACATCACGGGTCATGGAAAATATGCATGACAAATCCAGAAATCTTCCAGACCCAGACATTTTTGCATTTGAAAGACAGGCCAACGAGGCGATTACCCACCCACAACACGAGAATGTTAAGAACGGTATATTACGTTAATATTAGAAGCAATTTGTTCATCGTACTTCTAGTCATTCGCTTTGATCTTATCGTTGTATTTCATCATCTACATCTTCGTCGTGCAAGAAAATCCCTATAGATCTCGCTTGCAGCTTCTGAAGAAAATTCTATGGCAGTGTCAGGATTGAAATCGTCAAAGTTGAAAAAAAATTCTGGCAGTCCTTGGCGGGGGCCTTCAGGGCACCCCCTCCGGGACCCCCTTCAACTCTGACACACTCCAGCATAGCGTGGTGGCTAGCTCGGAGGGGGGGCGAATGTGTCAGAGTTGAAACGCAAAATGCCGGCACCTCTTCAGGGGCCCCCGGATTTTTTTTTCAACTTTGAGAATTTCGATCCTGACACACCCATAAATTCACTATACACTGTAAAGGTTTGAACCGGTTTCCGATGGTAGATCCCAGATCGCACGACATTCCCATCCAGCGCAAAGACGTCGACCCGGTAAGGCACCCCTACCGCTACTTTGACACGCATATGGCGCTCTCAACTGTTACATGTTCAACTGTTACACGGATTTGTAATGCAAGAATGGCCAAAGTGAAAGCGGGGACATGTAGTTGACGTGTCTTGCACGACAGATTTGGCGCAGGTTCTCAGCCTGTTTGGCCCTTCGATGATTTGTCATGCGAGACAGCTTGATCGTGTCGATTCTGATTCCCATTGTGCATGACAAATCATGTAGAGGTTGGGAGTGTAACGTTTGAGAGTCCCATAGCGCACTACCGCCTCTTCGACTCCTCGGACGCCGGGCGCGAAATGGCTCGGGCGCGTGCGATATGCATTGCAAATATGTCTGGGTCTGGAAAATGCAAAGTTTGTCATGCTCGGCCAGCATGATTCTCAAGTCTGTCATGCTCATGCACGCTACAGAAACACCCCAGTTTCCTGTCATCCGAAACGCACATTGCCATGCAGAACAGGCAACACGCACCTAGGAGCTTAAAAACTTGTCATGCGTGGCCGGCACTGGAGACGTCCTCAAGTAGTTTCCAGAACGAGACATATTTGCATTTGATACGCGATCCGCACGCACGAGATGCGGGAGAAGAACTATGACATACTGAACTTCTCCGACAACAAACTCGACTTAGAAGTCGTGTAAAAGTCGAAAGTGGAGGGTGCTAATATTTAGGCGAGGAAGAGAAGATCATCGAGAAGATTATGCTGCGAAGACTAGACACTACCCGTGTCTAATAGTCTTTATTGCTTCTCGTGAACATGAAAATAAAACCCACTGCTCTTCTTCTCCTCCGAAAAATCCGCGTATCTATGTAGCACGATGCTGCTCCGTTTAAGAAATTATCCTACTATTACACTAATGTCTTCGGAATAAAAATGCATTTATGCAATCAAGCAAACTTTTCGAGTCAATCAATTTCACCTGAACAATGATTTATTTCCCGATCCTGTCGTGGCTGCGAGTGGTGCAAGAGCAAATGCACGGCTAAGGAGTTACTATCGGCACGTTTTTCTGAACAAAAATGTTGACCGCCAGCACATTACAAGCTGGAATAGGAACCACGAAATTAGTTTCTTAACCTTGTTTCTTCTTCTACCGACTTGTAGGAGAGGTACCAACTACCCCCGTAGATGCGGCCCGAGGACGAGCACCTAGGATAAGCCACCTGACGTTCACCATCATCTTCATCCCTGAAGAAACGTACACTGGTGCAGGTGCTATTAAATGCGACGACTTATTGAACGAGCAGTCTATGCCTAATCATGAAGGTAGGTTCAATACTAGCTGGGCGAAGATGAAGGTGAACGACGGACAAGAACTACAACTAGGTGACCAACTATGATGTCCATTATTCATTGCAACTTGTACAAAGGACCCTGCAGAGTGTTTCTACTACCGTATGCAACTACAGCTAACCTAATATTTATTGCAGCTGCGTATATAATCACTCATTGGGCTGAGCTTATCTTCTATCTTCCCATGAAGATGATCTAGTTGTTGGTCGTCCGGCGAAATTTCTAAAAATGGACCTCCCACTCTTTCTTGTACGATAGAACTTCAAAACGTCCTCTACAATGCAAAATCCAGATGATGTCGGCGGAGCCGGTATTTGACTACAAACTAGTCGTGCGGGCCTGCCTCATTGCTTTTCTGTGATCGACATCGACAACTTCGGGTTTTCTCATTTGGCTTTGCTCCTTCTATACAAAGATAAACTGGTTCTCTTCATCGTGAAAGCACAATTTCTATAAAGAAAGTACTTCTTTACACATTCGGTTTCATCTTGTCCTGCTCTTGTCGGTTCGTCATCGTCGTTGTCAAGATTCAAATCGGTCTGTCAAAATAAAGAAAATGTAATATGAATATCTTCCTCCACAACACTTATTTTCGTGCGAAAAACTTGACCCATACTCGTCCTCCAGGGTATATTAACAGGAGCAACGTGCATAGAAAATGAAAAGCTCAATACCCACCTCGGTTCTCGTGCGTCAATTCTTCGTGCTGATAGGAAATACGTCTCGTACGGTACAATCCACCAGTGGGTCGTCTTTATTCGTGTGCTTTGATACATTGTGGTGGTGGCGAATTTTACAACTACATGGCTGTCAAAAATAAAACACAAGTACATCTAGGTCACGTTACTGATCCTGATTTCATTCGCGTCAAAAAAATTAGGATTTTTTCAAGTCCAAGATATCCAATCCAATCCAAAAAAAGTACTATGGACAGGTATCCTCGGATTCCCCCCCCCCCATTACAACTCAGCGTCCCTGTGTCGTGGTCGTGATGGCTCGGAAGATGCAGGGTTTTTGATACTACCAGTACCACGTGCATGTGGACGTGCTTGATGTTGTTCTTTTTCTTGGAGTAGATTCTTACCGAACTTTCGCGCGCAACCAAGGCTCTCCTTCTCCACGCTCCAGCCCGCTGTCTGGAGGTTGGATACTTCCCTCCACAGGTGGAAAATCAATACGGCGCTGTATTCCCGGGTAGAATTATCGCAGGCAGGCGCGGAACTCCCGTCTCCCTAAAGCGACAAGATGAACATTCCGGGCGAGCAGGAGTAGCGTCTTTCTAAACAAGTAACTCGCGGCAGAGGAGAAGCTCTACGTCATCTTTGAACCCACGTGGTCCACGACCGGGAGGAGGATTGCAGCTACAGCTCCCGCATTCTTTCTACCGCACTTTGACACCAAACGATAGATAGATAGAAACGGCAAGAACATCATGTCTTCCCCCAGCAGCAAAAAAACGCAGGCCGAGTGGATTGCAGCGGGGCTGGACCTCTTTCGCGACTACTACATCGGCGTGCTGCAGAAAGTCCTTTCGCAAAGAACTCGTAAAGCAGGAGATGTTGATGTTGGGGCTTCTTCTAGTACAGCAAACGCGCCGACGAGCACCAAGAGCCCGACACCGAAGGAGGCACTGCAGGCGGAGCGGGGATTGTTTGGCATGAACGCGCTGCAAAGGTCCATCAACAAGGGCGAAAAAATCCTTTCGGCGTCGGACGATAGCGCAACAGCTCCTGTGCCAGCCATTGCGGCGGATGACGCAGCAGCGCTCTGGTCCACCGAACCCCTGGCCAAATATTTTCCGTCCACCGCTAGTGCGTCCACCCGGACCCAGAAGACCGCAGGCAGCACCGGCGCAAAGCAGACCGCGAACAACTTCGCGCTGCACCAATTGACCACCCAAACCGAGGATCTGCCGCTGTGGCATTTGCTGCAGCTGGAAAGGCTGAATAGAAAAGATGCACCTGGGATGTTGAATAAAGCAACTTCAGGCGGTCGTACTACCGGGCCAGCCCCCGTGACCAGTCGGGACGTGCTCAAGTTGGTCGACAAAGTGTGCGAGGAAGTGCTGTATTTACGCATTGCGGACTTTCTCCTGCGCGAATTCACCGACGCTGGTATAGAGGATCCGCTGACGCTGTTTTCGAAAAACGACGACACCTTGTACCTCCCTCCGGACCCGGCAAAGCAGGACAAGGCCACGCGGCCCCTGTACCGAGCGGCGCGAAAAAGCAAAATACAGATCGCACAAAACGCACTGTGGGCACTCGGTATATCAAATGCTTTTGGAATGGTGCCTATTGTTATTTCATTTCACATTCGTACGGCTTCTCAACGACCTTCTGCTTGATATCGTGAATCTCGAGAAGGAATACAAGCAACCATCAGATTCAGATACCACCTGCAGCTGCGTGCCGTATGCGTATGCATGACTTCGTTCTCAGCATGATGATGATGATGATGATTGTCAACAGACGCTTAATTGCGTGCTTTTCGTGTCGCTTTGCAAAGAATCAATCACCGATGAAGAAATGAACCACCGACCTGAAATAAATCTGATTCTCCACCACTACATCTACAGCAATCTATGCGGATTCCCTGGAGGAGGACAAGAAGAAGTCCTCACCTGCGGACACTGCCGGCGCTGCAACACCTACTTCACCTGCCGCCACAACGTCGTCGACCAGCAAGTGCTACCGCATCGATTTTTCCTCCCGTTTGGTGTTCAACCCGAAGACCGCGCAGAACTGCTTTTTCATTCCCGCCGAGATGCGGCTGGTCGCCGAAATTCAGCAAGTCCTGGCCGGCGGAGGCTCATCTTCTGCAGCTGGAAATTCCAATAACCTGACGCCAAATGCTGGCAATAGCTTACTCTACAAAATAAAACCCGTCTTGTTCAGTCTTTCGATCTCGAAGAAATATCAAGTGTCAAAATGTCTGGGTCTGGAAGATTGCGAGATTTGTCATGCATATTTCGGATCACGCAAAGGCAAATGGCGTCTGATGCAGGCAAAAGCATCACAGGTTTTGAGCACGCCTCATGATGCCTCTCCCGCATGAGAAACTTCCTTCTTGCGTGCCAAGAAATGGACAGCTTTTGGCGCTCATGCATGACAAATTTTTGTGTGTTCCAGAGGTTGCGTCACAAGTTCCAACCCTTCCAGACCCAGACATTTTTACATTTGATAAGAAAGACCAGTCAACCATCGTGCAGCAGGAGCAAACTTACTTCGGAGCGGACCAGGTAATATCCTCTGGAGGGCAACAGCTCGTTCAAGCTTCTACTGGAATAAACTACGGCAATAATTCATCAGACGACCTGTACGGAAGCTTAGCTGCGACCAATTCCAGTGCCGTGACGAACATAATCAAAAGCGGATCCGCTCAGCAATACAACTTTACTTTCGGTGGAACCAACTTGTTGGGAGGCACTGCTGGAGGAGAGAACGTAGTTGAGGAGCAGCAGTCCACCCAGCAGGGAGTTATTGTTGCAGGAGGTGGTCCTCCACCTGGCAGTACAAATGCGGCCCAGATGAACCGGCAGCTCGTGCAAGCCGGAGGACAACAAGCCGCATCCAACCAGAACGACTTGGCCGAGCCGGAGCTTCCCCACGATTCTTCTTTCGTGGAACCAGCAACAGAGATCGCTGCTGGTGCTCCTGCTGTCGTGGGAGGAACCTCTACAAGTGCCGAAGCCGCAAAGAATTACAAGGCGATGCGGTTCCAAAGTGCCGTCAGTCAGGATTTCGGTGCATTGCAGCAGGAACAGGTTCTTGCAACCAGCACACAGCAAGCGGGAGTTGCTGCACAACTCCCTGTCGCATCAATAAAGCCGGTGGCTGTCGCGGCCATTGAGGTCCCTACGATCAAACTAGACACAGTAGATGGTGCAACCGGTGCGTCGACAGTAGATGCGAAGGAGGCCGGCACCAGCGGCGCCCAGCTGAACCTCGATAAGCTTTCGAACGATTTGCTGTCGACTATGGAGAAAGAAAAAGCTGGGGCCGCGCGGAAGAATTATAGTACGCAGGGCGGTTTTGCAGGAGGACGAGGAGCATCAAGTTCTTTCTTCGCCCCCCGCGGACGAAGTAGAGGACGCAGTCGCAGTAGGTCTGTACAAGAACTTCTCGGGGCAGAGGGAGATGAAAATCAAAATTCTTCTAAACTCGAAGAAGAGAAGTCCTCTTCGAAAACAAGGGCGATGAACAAGAGGCAGCGAAAGCGGTTGACGCAGTCCAAAACCCGGTCCATGGACTCCCCGGTGATTATCCCGTTGACGAAGGACCGGCAGCGGTACAGCACGGATGTGAAAGATGTGACCGTCGCTGAAAACACCCAGCACGCCATTCTCACGCAGCAACAGCGGCTGGCGCGGATATCAAAAGGAAAAATCCCCCCTCCCCATATCGAAACGAAGTTTCTGATGCTGGATTTCCGTACAGAAGTCAGATTTGTCTTGCAGTAGAGGACTGCAGGCATATGTCAAGCCTCAGTCGCGAGGTTTTGACGTAGGCGCCTAGCATGGCAAACGTGTACGCCCTAAGCCCAACAGCATCACAAACCGCCTGCAAAATGCGGGGCGCTCTCTGGACTTGCCTTCTTGCAAAACAGACAGGACTTGAAGTAACAAATGCGCATCACAAATTCTCAGACGGATACGTTTTCAATATGGGGAGGGGGGATTTTTCCTTACGATAGCGAAAGAAGGAAACCCTGCAGCACATGGACCGGTATGAAATGCAAAAATGTCTGGGTCTGGAAACTTGTGATGCAAGTCAGTCAATATACAAATGCACTGTAATGCGCCGCCAAGCATGACAAGTTGCTTCGTGCTTCTGTGCTGCGTATTCCGCATGAGAAACTGCATTTTTGCATGACAGGCGAGAGAGGCTGTTTGTGGCCACGCAATACAGATTTAAGGGCCATGCCAGATCAGCATGCCAAATTGCGCATCCTTCCAGACCCAGACTTTTTTGCATTTGATAACCGGTTTTTCCAAATTGTGGACCACATGGAACTGCTTTTTGAGAGGAGCATCGACCACTTGAAGGAGGACAGAGACGCGGAAATAAATAATAGTACAAAAGGAACAGCAGAAGTGTCAGCAGACGGTAATACTAAACCTGGTTCTAGCATGGCAATGTCTCCTCGCCTCGCTGCCGCTGATGGAGATAATTCTGCGGCAATAACAGACCTCCGAATTACTACAGATCAGGCACAACTCACGACTACCGGTGACGCGGACCTGGATAAAGAGTTGTCCGCGGAGTTGGCTGCGTTGAGTACAAATATTAAAGCTGATCCGCGGAGAAGGACCCTGAATGAAGAGGAGAAATTGTTGAAACAGGCGGCGGCAGAGGTTTCCGTATCAAATGTAAAAATGTCTGGGTCTGGAAACTTGTGATGCTGGGTGGCGTCTCATGATGAGGCTAAAAATCAAAATGCTGGCTCAGCATGACAAGTTTCTGAGCTCCTAGGTGTTGCCTATTCTGCATGACAAACTGCGCTTCTGCATCACAGAAAACGAAAAGCGGAGCTCTTGGATGACGTGCATGACAGATTTAAGAGTCATGCCAGACAAGCATGACAAACATGAATTCTTCCAGACCCAGACATTTTTACACTTGATATTCTGCGGTGAATTATAACTTAGCTGATGAAGACATTAGCGTGATGAACGTGAACACGAACACGGATACCGACGTGGACACAGCGACCCGGATGACCGCGACAGCAGGTGCTGCCACAACCGTCGAGTTGGGGATAATCGACGAAGAGGAAACTACAGATCCCCGCTATCGTGCCTTCTTGAAAGGTACTAGTAGTGCTAAATCTTCAGGTCCCCTGCTTTTTGGCCGGCCGTTTCAGGAGGAACAGCCCTATCGCGACAAGCGAGAGCTCTTTCTGTCCGCTGCGCAACAGCGTAGCGAATCGCAGAAACGAAAGATGATGGCGTTGGGCGGGCATTTACCGTGGACGAGTGCACAGGATGCGGAAAGCACTAGCCCCTCTTCTGCAGAAAGCAGTGCCCGAGAGGACGGTGGACTGGGTCTTGATGGAAATATTAAGAACAGTTCTTCTCCGAAATCGGTAAAGAAGTCGGCACCTCCGATCGTGACGACACTAACCCTGCAGCAAACACCGCAGTCCACCACACGCACGCTGGTCGATCGGACCCGCGCGCCGATGCTGACCAACACGAACGTGAATCAAAAATTCGTCAACAAGCGCGGGCAGTTGACAGTGAATCGACCGACCACCACCTGGCTGCTGCGACGGGAAGCGAACAAGTACGACGCTGGGGCGTTTGTCGGATCCAAGACCTTTCAGAAAAGCTCGCTGAGTTTGACGAAGGAGCGGCGCGACCGGGATCGAGAGGACCTTCGGAAGTTTCAAGTGTTTCAGAAAAACTGGCGGCAGGTACGGCAATCGCAGGTCGGGAACGTGGTGGATGACCTAGAGAAGATGCGGGACTTGGCAAAAGGGATCGTCAACGAAGACGAAGTGCGAAGCGTCGTGAGCAGGACGTCGCAACATCAAGCCGGTACTAGTACTGTGGAACAAGATAATGCAGCAGCGCCAGCAGATGAGGGTGTTGATGTTCAGAATCAGATTGGTCAACAAGAACGGTCTCCGAGCAAACTTCTCAGGACAGAGGTAGCGACCCCCGGAGGTACAACAGCGGGTGCGGCTCCTTTTGGTGAAATTAACAAGCCCACGACGAGTATCCTGAGTAAAAACGTACCCACACCAGAGTTGTAATGCAAATCTGCATGCCAAAAAAGTTTCTCATGCTGAGCCCCATGAAAGGCATTTTCTGATCGTGTTTCGGGATTTGTGATGCTATAATCAGCATGATATGCTAGACCTGTGATGCTGCTGAACCACCTAAACAGGATTACATTACAAGGACAAACTTGTCATGCGAAACAGCCAAAGCTGGTTAATTTGTCTAGCAGATTTACCACCTTGACTCTGGTGTGGGTACGTTTTTACTCAGGATAACGAGAACTACCCTGGCGGCCCAGGCCCGGTCCAACAGTCCGGAGCTCGTGCGCCGACAGGTAATTGATTTGGCAGCAGCAAGTTATGCATTGCAAAAATGTCTTTATCTGGGTCTGGAAGGTTGCAACTTGTAATGCTAATTCTGGATCATGCAAAATAAAAATGAAATCTGTGTTGCATGAGTGCCACAAGCCGTCCACTTTTGACCAAGTTGAGAGGAAGTTTCTCATGCATGATAGGCATGATACGGATCTCGCAGAACAACCTGTCATGCTAGGTCCTGCATTCCAGACGACATGGATCATGGAAACTCTGCATGACAAACCTGGCAATCATCTTCCAGATCCAGACCCAGACACTTTGGCATTTGATACAAGTGCTGGCAGTACAACTTCTATGGCGAATAGCCTGCAGCCGCCAATAATTATGAAGCAAGCCTTCGTTCAAAAAGAAAATTTCATCGGGGTGTGCGAGGTGCAGCCTCGCGCCGTGCGGAACGGCAGTCTCCAGCGGATTCGAAAACTGGAAGAAGCGCTGAGACGACAGAAATTCCTGCTCGAATCGGGGTCCGTCTTACAGGAGGAGAGGGAGGAGGAAGATATTTCGACTTCTGGTGGACCACCTTCTCGAGCCGCTGCGGGGCTAAAGCAGATCGAGGTGGAGAAGTACTTTCAGAACTTGCGAGGGAGCGGTAAGATTCAGGGATTAGAGCAGTCACTTCCGACAATGGAACAGCAGCAGCAGCAGCAGCCAGCGCGGGGCCGGGGCCGGAACCGCAGGAATCTGCTGATGTCATCTTCTGGTGCTAGTAAGAAGCCTGCCAATGCTTCGTCCCAAAGACGCGCACTGAAGGACAGTGAAACAGTCGTGAACGGCGTTTTGGCGTTGACATCAGCTTCAGTTGCCGAACAAGATGACCAGAGAACCGAAAGCCAAGAAGCGAATCTTCCTGCTGCAACAGAAACTACTACATCCGCACAACAACAAAATCGCAGCAAGTCTCCCGGCGGCGCAGCTCCAGCTGCTCTTGCGGAAAGAACCAAAAATAACCGCGGTCGTGGTGGTCCTGCGTCATTGTACAGTAAAAGCCGGAGTCGCAGCCCCTCTGGAGGCGCTGCGGAGACTCGCTTGGACTCGTCTCCGGAGGAGGAAAATTACAAATTCCTCTTGGCCATGAAAGAGGTCGCGGGGCTCCTCGATCAGGTGGAAACCAGCCAGCAAACCCATGTCGCCCAGATGTTGGCACAGGCCGCGCGCTCGAAGGACAGCGAGGAGGAGAGCCTGTCGCGCGACCCGCGCGGCCGCAGCTACCAGGGACGCTTAACCGACCCGAGCCGGGACCTACCCCTCCCGCGCCGCCTGCGCCCCCGCAGCTACACGCCGGGAGAGTCGTTGGCGAGACGGGCGGCAAAGCACGCAGAAGCGGAGGAAAAGCGGAACGAGCGGGCCCGGAACGCGCCCCACCCGAAGGTGGTGCGGGCTGGGGGCAATCCGACGGCAAGAAAGTTCGCAAACGGTCTGAGAGGAGGCGATGATAGTGGCAACAGTACTACGAGCCCGTTGCAGCAAATGAAAGTCCGAAAGGAGGGAAGCGGCACAGCAGAAGTTGCGGAAGAGCAAGGAGCAGCTGCGGCCGGGGTCGCGGACGACGACGCATCAGAAGATGCAAGGCGCACCTCGAAGCGAAACAGCATCACGAGCTTCAATGCAGACGAGATGAATGAAGGGGGTGATAAAAATGCTTCTGGTTCTGCGGCAGCAAACGCAACCAACACAACTGTGGAGGCGAAATCGCAGAAGTATTTCCGGCCGATTCAGTTCTACTCCCCGGTGTCCTACTCGAACCGCAGTCGCAGCGTGTCTAGCAACGGGTCGCTCTACCGTCCGCGGTCCGCGTCCGAGGAAAGTCGAAGGTTCGTACAGAACTTGTCCAAATTGCAGTTGCGCAGCCCCACGTCGAGCGGGTCGAGCCGGAGTTACTTCGAGAATTCTGTTGTAGTTCGGAGGAATTATGATCCCCGGAAAGTAGAAAGGGGTCTTCAGGACGACCAGGTTGTAGGTCGTAACGAACGGCGTGACGAACAGCATGAAGTAGACAACGTCGTGATGCATAAGAAGGGCGGCATCGCAACGATCTCCTCTCCGATGGGCGCCGGACGAAGGAGTACTAGCCCACATCATGGGACGAGGGCCACGACTTCTCGCAGCACTGCTGTTCGAGGTGTAGGTGGACAAGCTGGACCGAAAAGACGAAGTAGAAATTCGAACCTTGTAGCAACCAAAGCAGGGACAACTGCAACATCAACGTCTGGTGGATCTGGTGCAAAAACAAGTACAAGTAGTAAGCCCAAGCCGCCCTCGGCCTCGCCGTACCTGCTGTATTACCAAGAAACCCCGACGGACAACTACTCGGACGAGGAGAATGACGGTTTGGAACAAGCCGCGAAGCAGCAGTTCTTGTCGAATAACACCTCCCGCTCCAAAACAAGTTTGGATTTCGGGGCCGGGATTAAAACTGCAAACGATGATCTTCCAGATGATCTTCAAGTAGAAGATGAAGTGCATGTTGATGTCGGCCTGCAAGACAGATCAACACACGATGAGCTTCTCCTCAATGCACTCGACAATCTGGATGCTTCCTGTGCGTCAGTACGGCAATTGAGTCACGATTATTTTCTTGCGGCTTCGAATTACAGCGTCTCTGCTTGCTGTTCGCGATCAAGTTCTCGCCACTTCGCGAATTCTACTGCGCACTCGAAAAGTTCCTCCGTTCTTGTGCTGAATAACGATTCAAAGAAGTCTTCTTCGGCAGAAGAAGTAGGAGTAGAACAATCTTCTTCGACTACGTCGGCGCTGAGCCTCACGAGGCGTGGCTCTTCGAGGGACAGTAGTGCGGGGCAAGTGCATCTGAGTGCAGCTGCAACAGAAGCTGTGACTGCTCAAGGGCAACAAGGGGCAGTTGCTGATGATTTTTCATCGCAGCAAGTAGAGGTCGCTTTGGCGGAAGGAGAAGACGAAGACCACGACGACGATTCTCCCTCCTCCCTTCTCTCCTCCCCTTCTTCACTGTCTCCCAGCGTCAAAAATAACCTGTTTCTGTACTACGGAGAAGAGAGCGAGAGCGCGCAGGCACAGCAAGACCAAATGGATGAGAAGAGCAAACGAAAAAACGCACGGAACAGCAGAAGGAATGCACGGGAAAAAACACCACTGGATCATGAACAACAAGTAGATGGGGAGAAAACGCTTATGCAAGAGGAAAAGCAGGAACCGGAAGAGCAGGAGATCTTTCTGTTCATGCCGCCCACCCCGGTCGTGGAACAGGAATACACGGCTGACCAAATAGACGTCGAGGAAGAACATCCAAATGATCCTTACTACTACGAGAACCAAGACTACGAAAATTACGAACAGGATCAGGACCAACAGGACGGCAACGTTTCCGAGGACCATTTTGAGCACATGAAGAACCACCTGAAAACCGGGAAGCACGGGGATAGCAAGGCGAAGAAAATTCTGGACGCTTTACCGGATCACCACCGCGACACGCTCCTTCACCCGGGACTCCACACCGCGCCCCCCATGAAACCCCCGAAGAAGAAGAAACGAAGGAGCGAGTCTAGCCTGTCCGCGGATGGAGGTGGGTCCTCTTCTTCGCCTGGAAACCAGCAAGGGCAAGGCGGCGGTGGTATTATGGCGCAGTTGGGTTTGCCGAACGAGGTGCAGGGCTTCGTCAACGATTTACTGCAACTCGCGCCGTGCGACGCTTGCGAAGACCCGGCTACGGTAAGAGCCGCGGTGGATGTTGACGACGCGGATGAGGAGACGAAATCGGGCTTGATGCCACAGCTACAACTACAGCAGCTGCAAACTGCAAGCGAGCACCACGTTCACCATTTAACCGATCCGGATGTGAAGCACATGACGGAAGCGGAGCTGGCGCAAATCATGGGCGTGTATGGTGCCGTATCAAATGTAAAAATGTCTGGGTCTGGACGGTTGGAACTTGTCATGGTAAATCTGAAGCATGCAAAAATCTGTGTTGCATGAGTGCCAAAAGCTGTCCACTTGTGACCAAGTTGGAAGGGAGTCTCTCATGCAGGATATGCATGATAGGGATCTCACAGAATGTCTGTCATGCTAGGTCTCGCATTCGAGATCTCATGGGTCATGAAAAATCTGCATGACAAGTTTACACTTTTCCAGACCCAGACATATTTGCATTTGATATGCCGAAGCGCTCCATGACTCCCGCAACTGGCACGCGACGCCGCGGAAGGAGTCTAAGGAATTACCCGCGCACTACACATATCCTGTGCAAAAGTATCGTACTCGTACAAATGCAAGTCTTGCATTACAAATCTTGTCTCCAAGGCAAATCTGCATTACAAATTCTATTTCTCATGCTGGGGAAATTTGTAATGCATTTGTACGAGTGCGATACTTTTCCTTTTGCAATGCATAACACAAATCCTCCGGCACCACCAACGCTAGACATGCTGAACTACGCGGATCCGCCCAGCGAACAGCCGTTGGAGATCATTGTGCCGGAAGATTTGCTATGCAATGCAAAAGCATCGTACTAGTAGTAATTGCATTACAAATTACTTCAGCATGACAAATGAAATTTGTCATGCTGTTTTACCTTGGGATGTAGATTTGTAATTCATAATTGCAATTACTACGAGCACGATACTTTTGCACAGGATATTCGCCCACGATGGACGACTACATGCGAGAAAGGACGCACGACATGCTGGATCAGCTGAACCGCGAGGTGGTGACCACGCTCCGCGGCAACCACTTCCAGTTCAAATCCGACACCTCGCCCCCGGTATCGCCTTCTGCGAACCTGACTACTGCGCTAACCGCCCCGACTTCCCCGCTAGCGGGGATGTTGCTCACCGGGTTGCGGAAACCTGTTCCGCTGAATATCAACACAACATCTTCGGCGGTTTTGGATTTGGAGAAATTGTTGCAGGAATCGGATTTGATCGAAAGGGCCTACGAAATTTCGCAGAAGTTGAAGCAACTTCGATCCCCTACCAACGTGGAAATCGTGCACAAGCGATCGCGGTCCGCAAGTCCGGCAGGTCTTTTGGGTGGAGCTGCAGGGGGAAGCGCGAGGACCACGCCACGGGAGCAGCTTTTGCGTGCTGCGCCAGAGGTCGGGGTTTCGTCCCTGTCCCCGCCGGTGCTGTTGCGAGGAGTGGGAGTTGGGGGTGGGCTCGGCACCAGGCTGCATCGGAGCAACAGTCCTCCGGGGATGGTGAACATGATGGGCGGGGGTCTTAACGCAGTAGTACAACAGCTTCCGTCCTCTACGACGCTGCGCGGCAACACGCTGACCCTTCCGTCCAACGTACTGGAAAAAGCTATTGCGGAGCAGCGGGAGCGCTTCTCCGCTTTGCAGCGGAAGCTACTTCTGGAACACGAGGCCCTGCAAGCGGCGTTGCAGGTGAGAACGAAGAGCTCGGAACTCCTGCTGCGCCCATCAAAAACTAGAACTGCTGCTACAGTTACAGCAGCAGCCTCGTCGTCGCCGACAAATCTGACATCATCATCTTCCGCGGCTCGGCTAAATACTGCACAACTCCCCCTCCCCATAGAAACCAACGCCATTCGCAACCGGAAGTACGGTCCACGTTACCTCTTCGCCGAGCAGGCGGCCTCGAGAAAAGATTTCCTTGATTTCCAGCGGCGACAGATGATCGCACAGGAAAAGCGACTACTCACGGCATCTTCAAATATGAACTCGCCAAGCAGTAGAAATGGTGACAGGGAGCGTCTGAAGCTGGAACTGGAAATGCTAGAACTGGAAAAGGAATACGACAGCGCATTCTACCCTCTCGGAGATGGTGGACGAGACAGCACTTCTTATGACTTCGACCCGGCGGCCCGACCACCACGCAGCAGAACATCAACTACAACAGGAGCAGGCCGTCGTGGTGCCTCCCCCGCCCCCTACGCACACCGGTCGCCGGATAACGAGCGCATGCGGAATCTGCGCGTCGGCTCGCCCGCGTTGTTATCAAATGTAAAAATGTCTGGGTCTGGAAGAATCCGGCTTGTCATGCTGATTTTGGATTCTAAAAAAATCTGTATTGCATGAGTACCAAAAGAAAGGCAGTTTTTGCTACGCTGAGAAGGCATTTGTCATGCGGAATACGCATCAAGAAGCCCTCAAAAAATCTTTATTGCTAGGGGATGCATCACAGACATCATGGCTCATGCAAAACGTGCGTGACAAGTGTCAGAATCTTCCAGACCCAGACATTTTTACATTTGATAGTTGTTGCTGGACCTGACTGACCACAAGATGCGGCAGATGCAGAATATCCCGTGCAAAAGTATCGTATTCGTATTGCAATCATGCATTACAACTCTTTTTCTCAAGTTAAATCAGCATTACAAATTTTATTTCTCATGCTGAGGAAATTTGTAATGCATTTCTACGAGTACGATACTTTTGCAGTTCATACAGAAAACGGCAGTGCAATTCCAGCAGGAGTTGGAGAAGTACAACTCGCCGACGGTCAAAGAAGCCTTCACCGCGGAGCACCAGCGGCTTCTGCAAGCCGGAGCTTTGACGAGTCAAATCAACGACAGTGGGAGAGGGAGAAGTAGTCGCAGCAGGAGCCCTTTGGTAGTTGTACCTACAGCTGGAGCTGCAGCTGCTGGGGTCGGGCGTTCTATAACTTCGGGTATGCCGGGAGCGCATTCCTCAACCCTGAGAGCAGCGATGACGACGACGACGACAACAAGCAAGCTTTCCCACAAGAACAGCGCTGCTTCACCCTCACCCAGCCGCGACGCCACGCTGATTGCCAAGTTTCAAACCGAACAGATTTTGTTGCGAGAGCTGGAGAAAGTGCGCGTCCGCAGCAGTGAGCAAAAGCAAAAGGTTGTGGTTAAGGGTGGAGATAATGATAAAGGAGGCGAAAATATTGGAAAACCCGATGAGGCAGTAGAAGATGAAGACTCTCCCGCAGTAGATATCACAGCGAAAAGTGTTAACGTTAACGGAATTTGGCATGCAGGAATGCACGATAAACGATGACCAAATTTGTATTGCATAGCATACACGATAGCGAAAATCTGTCATGCATGAGTGCAATGCCCCAAAACCGTTTAACGTTAACACTTTTTTGCTTGATAGCAGAAGTCCCTACCGCGGCTGAGATTCTCGGCGCCGCGGCGGCGGCGGCTGTGGAAGCGACAGCGACTACAGGTGGACGAGCAGCGCTGAATTACAACAACCTTGTGCAGCTGTCGAAAGGAAGTACAACTTCCGCGGCGAGTCGGGCTGCTCTGATGTCCTCTGCAAAGCAGAGCAAGAACAATAACATCCTGATCAACGATGAGTTTCTACTACAGCTTCCCACCACCACCAACGAGCCCTTGTCAGGTCTCTCGCTGGACGAGCGGTTTCACAATGCGCAAGTGCTATCACCGGATTTGGCAGTGCCGATGCCGCAGCGGCCCATCCCGAAACGGGAGGTCGACGCGGCCTTTTCGCCCGAGGCTATCCAACGGGAGTTGGACAACGCCGGAGCGGCGCGGGCCCAAGCTGGGGCGCCGGCAGCCGCGGTGTCGAAAAAAGCCTCGCCGAAGCCGGCTGTGCAGAAGAAATCCGCGGTAGTAGTTTCAGCGCCGGAACTACCAAAATCGCAGGCGGAGATGGAGCGCGCGAAGGCCCGCGAGGACCGGAAATCGCGGGCGAGCGACCGTCTGGCCCCAACCGAGATGAAAATAAAGGGAGCTAAGTAGTAAAGAGGTACTCATCAAAGTGTAGTTCTTGGTGGCGCAGCAGCCACACTCACTGTAAGTACCTTTACCTTTAGAAAAATTAGGGCCTGTTTAGATCGTTGCACTTCTCCGTGAAGGAGTGAAACGAGTTTTTTTCAACATAATGTTTTTGTTTACAGAGTCGTACTATGTTAAGTGCTACCTTTTTGTCTTACAACGCATTTTGTCTGTACTGGCAAGCCTCGCGTTCCGCGTGTGTGCGAGCTCAGGTTCAGCAAAAGCCTGATGCTATTTATTTTCATATTGTGCTAGACATTCATAGCTGCGTTTTTGATGACAGACTGACTCTGACAAAAAGACAAAAGAAGCCACGTGAGTAGTTGTACATCGTAATCATACAATCTCAAAATCAAATGCAGCTATCTCTTCTGCATCAGCTGCTCGGTATTATCCTGATCCCCTCACTTAATACGCTTTTCCTTTTGTACATTATTCTTGCTACCTCCACATGCACATTGTATGTATTGCCCAACTCTACCAAAGAAGAACGCTAAAGCAGCTTTGCCACGTTCGGGCACGTTCTCTTTATATTTTGCAATTTTGTTCGACTTCGATCTTCCCCAAGCCGCATTTCGTTGAGCGACCAAAAATGCTGTCCTCTTCATCAAAATTTTAGAGTTACAGCTTCCACCATTCTGCCCTTGATCGAGGCTCTCTTTTCCTTTGGGAGGAGTTGGAGTGACGAAAACAGCCGAGGAGGCGTGAGGAGTGAACATGAATAAAACAGATACGTAGCTGTTTTACTTGTTTTTGCACGTGCTGCAAGCTCCTCGTGATTTTACCGAAGCATGAGAAAGGGTATGAACAACGACAACTCCACGTCGCTCTATAAAATGTGAATGACGAACAAGAATCCAATTACAATACTGTAGCGTGAGTCCACCTGCAGCCCTCGACTTTGACGTCCGGGCTGAAGATCTTCACAAGAACGAAGAAAAAAACTTGTCGTATTCTGTAGCTCAAGTTTCAGTTTATCAAAAATTATAATCTATCATGCCGTCGCTTCACGATCGCCGCAGCCGCCGGACAGGTGGCAGAGATGATGATGATGATGAACCACGGGAAAGAACTGCTCAACACCGTGGCTCGCCACGGCGTGGTGGCGGTGAATACTATGACCCGAAGTCCGGGGGCCGGGGCCGAAGTGAAGGGCAGCGGGCGTGTCGTCATTCTCGCTCCCCAATCTCCCGAGCAGACGAGCAGATCCACCGCACCTCAAAAAACCGACGACGAGGAGGACGAGCTGCAAAAGAAGACAGGTCTAGGTCACCGAGACGTAAACGTGCTCCTCCAGAGGACCGCGATCGTCGTCGTGAAAAATCCGCGTCGACGTCCAGTTATAATTCGTCCTCATCAAGAAGAACACCACCACCAGCGAATGAAAAGAGGAAGATGAAGAACAAAGGTAGAAGTACAACTGCTCACTCCCTCCCCGCCGCGCCCGCCGGTCCACAGCACGAGGAGGACGCCAAGGATCATGACCAGCAGAGACAAGAGAGGCCCAAGATGAACAACCTGGTCATTCTGCGACCGCGTGTGGAGGTTGAAGATGAAGAAAAAAATGCACGAGGAGACGAGGGACATAATCATCATCAAGTCGCAGGAAAAAAAGCGTCACAACACGACAGTGCTTCAACTTTGGTTGATGTTCAACATAGACGAGGAACACAAGATCTTTACGAAAGCAGCTTTCCAACCACGACTTCCAAGACGAGAAATAACCTTAACCACGAAAAGAACTACAATTCCGGCCTCAACATGAACAATTCCTTCGAGGACCCGGACCTCCCTGTCCTGAATG
Organism: Amoebophrya sp. A120; assembly: GCA_905178155.1. Lineage (NCBI taxonomy): Eukaryota > Dinophyceae > Syndiniales > Amoebophryaceae > Amoebophrya > Amoebophrya sp. A120. The sequence goes on along the minus strand of CAJINV010000004.1, from coordinate 6,995,443 downwards.
ACGACCCCCGCCCGCAAGACCGCCAGGTGAACCTGCACAAGAAGGGTCGCAACACCGATATGACATTGCACAACTCCCCCTGCTTCCCCTCATTTGTCATGCAAAATACCCAATCCACCCGTTGGTTGTGTCTTGGCACTGTTTGCATGACAAGTTCTGGTAGCCCACACTGGAAATTTGTCATGCAAAACCGGCACTCTTGCTGATGCTTGTACTATTACCGTGCATGCTATACAAATGAGGGGGAGGGCGAGTTGTGCACTGTCATGACCGAGTCGTTTGATCCAAAATCCACCCTGGTCCGCCCGGATCTCCGCGTGTTCATCGGGAACCGGGGGGAGGTGCTGAAGAAACGTCTGAAACACGACGACGTGGTGATTGTGCCCGAATTTTTCTGTGAAGAGGACGACTGGTCACTGTATTACAAACTAGTGGACGAAATTCGGAAAAACGGGCAAGCCCAACAAAGCAGCGACCGATCCTCTGGGACCACAACGACGTCCACCAGCACGTGGATTTCGTGGCACGAAGGTTGTCATTTGGTCACCAAGCAGCCGGAGGTGGCGCCGACGTACCAAAAAATTGTGGAGAAAATCTGCAAGTATTTTCACATCAAGAACGTGAAGGCTATCGGGACCCGGTTCAACTGGTACCGTGACTCGCGGGACTGGAAGCCGTTCCACCACGATTCGGCGGCCTTCAACCCCCAACGGGCAAAAAACCAGAACATAACCGTGGGCGCAAGCTTCGGGGCGGAGCGCGAGCTGGCCTTTTTGCGCGTGGACCCGGCCGTGCGGGATCGCGAACCCGTGAAAGCCTACTTCCCACAATCGAACGGCATGATGTTTTCCTTCGGGCGCGATGCCAACATCAACTGGAAGCACGGGATAAACGCGCTGGCGGAAGAGGACCAGGACGGCAAGGGGCGGATCAGCATCATCGTCTGGGGCAACGCCGAGAGCGTGGAAGAGGAGGCCAACGCCCCCGGGTTGCTGACCAACGATGCCCGGAACGGGTTCGATAACCGCGGGCAAAAGGGTATGGAACTGTCAGGATCGAAATCGGCAAAGTTGAAATAATTTGTAATGCATAAAATGCCACGCAGAGAGTGGCTCTACTGCAGAGGATGCAAAGGACGAGGCAGATTATAGTCCTGGAAAAGGTCTTCAAGGGTTGAGCTGCCGACTAGCATGACAGAAGGCAGCTCGTTTTCCCTAAATCGCATGACAGATTCGCTTCCAGTACGGGGACAATTTGTCATGCGCCGTCTACAGACTGGAGGTTTAATTGGCATCGATTTTGTGCATCACAAGTTCATCTTTGATTTTGTCAATTTCGATTCTGACACTTCCATAAAGGGCTCCGGCCGTGGGAGAACAAACGAGGGAGGTCGTTGGGGGGATAGAGGTCCTCGTAACGGTCAGCAATCTCCGGGGAGGCGGGACTACCACTACCAGCAGAGAGGGAGAGGCCACTGGTGAAAATGGCAGCATCTACACTCCATATTGCACATCACCGACACTTCTCTCGATAGGTCGTGAAGATTGAGCCAAGAAGTTTTTTACAATTTGCAGAACTTCTTTGCAACTACATTGTCCTCTACTTCATCATCATCTCTACTCCGAGCGTCAGCCGGACACTCGTGCAGCTGGGGCGTCTGCTTAACTGTGCCTACAACACCTACAACTGGTACGTGACAACAAAATGCAATTGTTGAATGGCGGAAGGAGATTGATTGGGAATGTTGTGAATGTGCAGAAGGAAGTTTCAAAAAGAGCGTAGTGAATGTGAATCTCATATGGTGTTGATGATGATCCAATACCGGAAATAACATTTTTGTTCATCCCGAAATATTACAATTATGAAAATGGATGAAATTATACGAAAATCGGTTTATTTGACCACATGTTCTTGGAATGAGTGAAAGAGATAGAAATGAGCTGAGTGCTATGCTGTAGGGAGCGTAAGTTATTTCTAGTAGGTTCGTTAGCCGTGTGTCTCTACTTCACCGAAAACCTACACCGGGATGATCAGAGACCTTTTCCCGACCCTCCATCCCTGTATTGTCTACCCGATGCCGAGCACATCATAGATACTAGGCGCCCGACCCACGCCACTGGAGAACACCCTGTACTTAACTGCATCATGTATCTCTTTCTAGTCGTTTCTAACGTACCCTCGTTTCTAATGTTTCGAAATTTGTTTCTGGCTTTTATTTGCCGACCTTCTCATTCCTTGTTTATGTTTTCCGGGTGGTCGAATTAAAACATGATCTGCAGTGTGGCTCGTAGCAGCTCATCCTCTTCGAGCTTCAAGCAGTTCGTTCCTGTCGTGGGGGCGTCGCACCTGCACACGGCGTTTGGTCCTCGTGCCTGCCTCCAGCCAGGGATAGACACGTCGACGACTTCTTGGCCCTTCAAAAAACCGCCACCCAGCGCGTCATTCGCTTCGAGCAGCAGCAGAAGGAGCTTGTTTCACAGCGAGACTAGTACAACATCGATGCGGCCACAAGGAAGATTGCGTCGCGGGCAACTGCTCGTGATGCCGATACGTTCACGTTGTGAGAATGATCATCATCCAAAGGCCAGCAGGATTGCATCAAGCATCGTTACACAGCCTCCATCTTCTATCGTGTCAAATAACACGACCCGAATCCCTGCTCAATTTTTACACCAAAACTACACGACCAAGCGTTTCTTTTCCAACTGCGACGATTGTTCCGGTTGCGACCCGCCTGACGGGAAAACAAGTTCTCTCCTCACCGAGGCGGAAAAAGACCAGGGGATTCTGCGCCACCTCCATGACCCCCAGAAGATTCCGAACGAAATCATCCAGGCCTTCTCTGAGCGGGGCGTTCCCTTCTTCTCCATGTTCGGGCCACTGCAGGAAAAGCACCGGAAAAGGCTGTTTTATCTGTCCACGGTCAATTTAGGGACGAAGTTTGCAAACGCCGTTGACAGCAGTGCGAGGACCACAAGTGGCAATAGTAGTACCAGCATCGGCACCAGCGGTGGATTTCATCCGGGCGGCCGAGGTGATGGCGATGGAGATGCATCATCGACAGGCATGAAAGTCTCCATGACTGTCGGTGGTGGCGCTGAAGCAGAAGATCAAACACAGGGACCTGCCGCTCATCTTCCTCATCCAGGAAAGAACTCAGTACAACTATCGGCTCCAGATCCAGTTCAAGCACCACCACCAAGCATACCGCCGAAGAAAGTAAGTTCCTGCCGGGTAGAGGAGATGTGGATTCAGTGTAAGGATTGCGGGATTCAAAAGAAGGTCGAAACCCCGAAAGACTTTTTCGACAAGTCGCGAAACCAGCTCGGACAAGCGGTGTTGGCGATTTGCCCCAGCTGCTGCGTTTTGGTGAAGGAACACTGAGATGTTGGTGGACGCAAGTATGCTATGTTGGCGTTTTGGTGAGCGTGACGCAGATGCGATATTCGACTGCGTGCTGTTGCTGCGCTGACAACACGCTTCTATTGTTGTCCTTGCTCTTCGAGAGAATTACAACAAAGCCAGCGGCATGTGGAAGTTGTAGTGATCGATCCCCATATACAAGCACAGTGCGAACGCATAGGGGTTTTCCTTTGCGGCCGCTGTTCACTTACCCGGACCCGCATCTCCCTCGCACAGAAGGCGTTTCAAAACACAAGCAGAGCAGCACAATGTGCCAGCTTCATTTCTCTTCAATAAGAATCTGAAAAATCAGCGTCATTCTCATTCTAGTCTCATCAACACGCAATATAAACTACGCACATCCGATCGTGTTCACCTTGACATTTTGGAAGTGGCGCCGCAAATAATAATAAAGCCATGACGATCCGATACGAGACACCAGCAATATCAATAGCGAGCGGTCACAGACGTGCGTGGCTTCTCTTCTTCTTCGTATCGCTGAAGTAGTGCACGTGCACTGCTAGAAGTATTTCAGGACGCATGCAAATACGGCAACTGCGATGAGTAGCTAGCAGGAAGAGGTGGATACAGGAAGGAGCGTATGAGTTGCTTGAGATAAGAAGAGAAGTTTCAAAAAAAAGCAAACTAATAATAAATATGAACATACAAAAGTACGGCACTACAACCAAAGTAAAGATGTATATGTATATTGACACTAGAAGTCCCTCCGGCTCTACCTTCCTCCTGTGTGATAATTCAAAATAGCTGTCAGTACTTCGCGGTTGTTTTTTGCGCCACGCCCAGTCATGCATGTCATGACACTTCAGGATCCCCAAATTGATTCTTAAAAACTTACAAGTGTGAGATTCTTTTTCCCGACCTTTAGTGTAGATAGGAGGCAGACGGGGCGGTGCAGCGGGCAGTAGGAACAGGTACAGAAACACCACCGAAAAAAGGAAGAGCAACATAGCACCTGTGTTGTTGCATCACTACAGTTGTCGACTCTCTTGCGCAGCGAGGTTGGAGGCAACTCGGTGGTGTGACTCACCGCCTGCTGACCATGTGAACAACTGTAGCATGTCGCGAGGAGAAGAGGCGAGCAGTCTGGAGCCGCAAGGCGAAGGGGTCAGATGGCACTTACGGACCACGAATACGATGCTGCGATAGAACAAGGACGACGAGCCTGGATCACCTCTTTTTCCGATCTGAAGTTGTCTATGTGATATTTCGCTGCGTTATCTTTGTGATTTGTATATAAAAAAAAAAAAAAGAAGTATTTCTATTTGTGAAAGAGATCTTGATAGAAACGACTACCACTTGGCTGAGGCTGACAATGTTATACGTTTGTTTATTTTCCATTTTCACAGACCGACCGAGTCCGAGGCAGACACCGTGGTCAACAGTTCTTGATTGTACAGATTTTTAAGCAGTTTCTTTAATCCGTACTACGACCTCTTGCTCTATCACTGTCTACGACGGTTCGCCTTAATCGCCGCAAGGTTAAGGTCGTAGGAAAGAACCCACGTAAGCGTATCTCGTACTCGTTGTACCACCTGACTTCAATAATCCCAAAGGAGAAGGAGCCCGATTTTTCATTTTCAACATGCCCTCTCCTGCTTCAGCGAACATCGCATCTGATGGTGCAGCGGCGGTGCGTCTCTTCAAGGAAAAGCGGTTTTCCGAGTCGCTTCCCTTCTTCGACAAATTTTTGGCAGCTAACCCCAACGATGAAGTCGGATTTAGCAACCGCGCGCAGGCGTATTTGGAACTGAAACGATACGACGAGGCACTGCAGGACGCTGATCGCAGCATCGAGATCAACTGTTTATACGCGAAGGCATACAAGCGGAAAGCCGACGCGCTTGTCGGCGTTGGGAAGAAAGAAGAGGCGCTGAAGGTGCTACTCAAAGCGCACAAGATGTTCAGTTGGTGGAGCGCCGCAGGCGAGACGGACCTAGTAGAAGTAGGAGCAAAGGGGATGTTGCAGCTTCGCGGGCCCATGGTCAAGCTGAACGAAGAGCTGGGGAACTATGTTCCGGACGTGGAGAATTCGCTGAAGGCAAAGACCAGCATGCACGCCGTCAGCAACGTCCTAGCAACGGCCGGAATGCTATCGGAAGCGCTTTCTGAAGTAGAGGAGATCGAGCAGATGTATATTTGCCGAGCGAGAGCACAACAGCCGGATGCTGATGCTGGCCAAGTAGCCAAGCTGTTGAAGAGTTTTGAGGGCGAAGCAGCATACTTCTGGATGTTGTTCACGAAAGCGGATCTGCGCATCGTTCTCCGGCGTGATGATGACGCTACTGCTATCAAACGTTTCGAACAGCTGACGCAGCTCCTCCTCTCGTCCCTCCGCCCCTCCAGGAAAAACCAGCCGGCTCGAATCAACCCAATAGAAACCATCGCTGGTAACACTATCAAGAATTTGCGGTTTCTCTACCAGCAAAACGGCATGCGCGAGAAGGAGAGGACATTGGTAGCTCAGGTTGAAAATCTTGATCCAACTTTACTCGACTCGCCTGCATTCCAGGGGCATGCTTCCCTCAAACAAGCCAAGAAGCACGTGGATGCCGCCAACGCGTTTTTGAATTTCGAAGCGAGGAAGAAGTGCAAGGCACCGACGTGTGACCTTGAAGGAGCGGCAACGGAGCTTCGGCTCGCAATTGACATCCTCGAACAGCCATTTTTGGAATGTGGACGCAGTCCATGGAGTTGGTTGAAAATGCCGCCAACGGTGGAAGAGCAGAAACAGTTGTTCGCAGAGAGCCGAGCGCGGGGAGGTAATCCTTCCTCCATCTACGCGCTCGTCATGGATGTTGCAGAGGTGCGGCGACTCATTTTGTTACAAAAACGCAATCCCGGATGCAGTCAGACTGTGGCAGATACGTTGTCTGAGGAAGCCATGAACCTTTGTCAGCAGGTTGTGACTTTGGGTGACGCCTCGGTATGCAGGGGCGTCACGCAACGATTTGTAAATAGCGCACGACGGGACCTTGCGAACATCTTCGATGACGCCGATGCTTTCCGGCGGGTCGCAATTAACGAGGAGTGCCCCATGTGCATGAAATCCTTCTCGCTCTCTCCGGATGAAGAAGAAGTCGCTGAAACAAGTGTCCTTCCGTCGACGTCCTCAAGTGGTATAACAGCGACCGCGGCCACGGCGCAATTTGACTCCGGCCACGACCTACATTTCGGTCCACAGGCGATCATCAGCAAGAGGAGAAATAAAGCTTACGTCCTCGAATGCAACCACGCGGTCTGCCTGGAATGTCTGCATCAGTATGTCTGCAGCGACTCCACCCATTCAGGGATGGGTAGTGCTCGTAAAATCTGTCCAACTTGCCGCGATCCGTTTCCTCCCCAGATATGGCTTGGGGACACTCTGTTTTCTGAAAAGTACCCGGGATGGATCGTTGCGAACTTTTTTGACTGCGGGCGCCAGAAATACATCGGAGAAGACGAGGTTGAGGCGGCGGAGGAGCTTATTCGGTTGTCGTATGAAGTAGAGGAAGGTTGAAATCTTTCACTTTCTCGTCGGAATGCGGTTTGAAGCAAGTGCGAAATCGCATGAGAGGCGGTGAGAGCCGGCGGTGACTAAAGCCATCTTGCCCAGTCGCGCAGTACTACTTCCTTAGCTGGCAAGCGAAAGCTGAAAAAATCAATACAACTACCCGAACTGACACTGAGTACCAAACTAGGTCGAAAATGCAGAAGAAATATCGGCCCCGGCTTTTTTTTATATCAATCAAGAAGACACTGACGCCCAATTTTTATCCTCCTTTTATTCTAAACAGACCTACCCCTACTTATTTCAAAAAGCTAAGCTGTCATCTGTGCTTTATTTCATTGTTCGTCGTATTTTCATCATCAACGCGGTGCTGTTAATGGGATACTTGCATTTGAAGGATCAGCTGCCGTCGAAGATGGAGGAGCTGTAAAAAGCCAAAGAGGGGGAACTGGAGGGAAAGTTGAAAAGATGGTAGTGGATTTTAGAGAACGAAAAAGAAGGAGATCTATCTAGACACTGCAATGTTCTTGTAAGTTTTATTTATAAATCTGGCGTCTGACCTGCGGGCGGCTGGAAACTTTCTTGAAGAACTAAAGAGCGAAGAGACCAAGCACATGCAAAACAAAAATCACCGAGGAATAGATATATAAACAGCACTACGTGTATGATTTTTTGATTTATTTAAAGGTAGGAAACGGTATGAGATAGAGTGTAAAAGACATCGATGATTTTTTCGGATCACGTCGTACCTAGAGCGACAACTGTGTTTCAAAAAATGTAAATCTCGATCGGTCAATGCACACTGGAACTAAAATGCTCACATCAAAAACGCAAACCTGTATATGCAAATTTCGAAGGACCCACAGCACAAATTCGGAACAGAACTTTTTTTACAAATCGTAGATGAAAATGCAACTCAAAGAAATCGGCTCGTAGCAGAAGGAAGGAAGAACAGGATGTCGGTCTTTCGTATGAAATTGATCGCGCAAAAAAGGTCGTGCAATGCTACTATGTCGCTTTCTATAGAGTTTAAAGTGCGTCTTCAAATATTTAGCTCGTTGAAATTGTCACGCAATCGTCTCCCAGGGTTATGTCGTGCGCTTAAAGAATTCACGGTAGGCGCGGTTAGATTACCACTCGAGCCCGTTTGTTAACAGCTCTCGAGTACATGACCCAAAAACTGCATGACAGATCTGAAAAAGACGATGATGATGATTTAGAGATTTGAAAAAAGAAGAAAAACAAAAACAACACCACACGATGGGGATTCGAATTGAAAAAATAGGCTTGATGTGTTTTGATTTTTGTGTTCTGCCCTTTGTACGTGACCAGTAGACAGAGCAAAGGCAAGACTCTCGAGAAATATGTCGTGTTTTCAGGTCAAGAAAGCAAAAGAAAGCGCATGCGCCTCATCTTGCATTAAGTTCCCAAGACATTGATTCCAAACTCTTGTTCCAGAAACCTACAATGAAAAATAGTACAAGAAAAGCGGTCAGCTGAGCAGAGGACGAGTAGACCCAGAGCAGATATTAAACGTGCTCCTCTGCCTACAACCTCTTGGGTTCAGTTTTTCAGCTTTTCAGGTTTCGTTCGCGAAATGTAGAGATCGCAAAAGCTGAAAGAGTTTTCACGACACACGCGGTCCGACTCGGAGACAGAGTATGCAACAAGTTCCATAGAAGCCTTGGTTTTTTTCATCTCAGTCGGAGAGATAATCACCAAGCTCCGGCGCCTAAGATAAATAAGTACGAATGCCAGAACGAATTTGCTTTTGCATTTTTCATTTCCTGGTGAATTTCCTTGCACTTGACCAGATTCACATTCAGCGGTTCCGCATTTCCTAGACCGCCAATTTGAAGTCGTGAACTACTTCATCGCAAGAAAGTAGTATTTTCTTACGATAGTCTCTCTTTCTTGACTCGAATTGCAGCGGGGCGAGCAAAGTCTTTTGATCATGGGCGAAAGCTTATCCTGGATCAACACGATTGAACCTTTCACGTTCCCACCGAGTGGATCCGCATCGACATGTTTTCAAATGACGATGAAGCCACAAGATCAGAAATTTCATTCCACACTTCGATGTTCACCTGCGACGCTTAATTCTATATTACGAACGTTTTGTTGATCTATGTCCGAATAAAGTAAATGTGATGCCAGCAGGAGGTTTGGAATCAAGTCGAGTTTCGCTGAAAATCTACTCTCATTGATTTTTCGCTTTACAAAACTTTTTTTCTACTTCCCTAACCACTCCATCAATTTTTCATCCCATAAAGGTCCAAAATTTTCCTCATTTGATTTCGCAAGAATGAGCTCTTCCCTTTTTTCCAAAACCTCCCAGCGCTCCTGTACTACAGCATCCGCATCCGAGGCGACTCCTGCGCCATCCCCGACGGAACCAGCGGCGCCAGAAAGCCATGGAGGGAATTATAAAGAGAAGAGTCCTCGTCCACCTAGCGCGGCAGCCACGACTGGCGCAACCAAAATCACTGTCGCCGACATTCCGAATAAAGGAAAAGGCGTTTTCGCGACGGATTCCATCAAGCGGGGGGAGATTGTCGTGGCGGAGCAGCCGAAATCGATCCTGCCCTACGAGTATCACATGCAAAAATGGCTGGGTCTGGAAGCGGGTACACTTGTCATGCAGGTTTTCCATGACCCATGAGGTCCGGAACAATGCGAGACCTAGCATGACAGACTCTGTGAGGTCTCTGCCGTGCCTCTCCTGCATGAGAAACTCCCTCCCAACTTGGTCGAAAGTAGACAGCCTTTGGCACTCATGCAACACAGAGTTTTGCATTTGCATGATTCGGATTTAGCATGACAAGTTGCTACTTTCGAGACCCAGACATATTTGCAATGCATAACGAGCAATCCTGTGTGATCCAGGGAAGGAACAAATTTAACATGGCGAAAATGATTACTGACGAGAAAATGCTGGAGTTTGTGGACCGAGAAATTATCTGTAGGAGGAGCTCTGGAAATTCTACAAGAACTTGTTCCACCACCCGCGAGGATGGTGGAGAGAAACAAAAACAACAGCAGCAGAGCACGCTTCCAGGGGAGGAGCAGCACGACCACGACCACGACCGGAAACCAACCCTACAGGAGAAGATCCTGCAGCTCAGCGATTTTGGGAAATCGGTCGGCGTGCCAGCGAAACGGTACGAAGAGAGCGTTTCCGTACGCCTGTCCGCAAAATTCTGGTCCAACGCGGTGCCCGGGCCGTCGTGTTATCGGGTGGTTGCGGATGAAAATGGGCACCACAGTCAGGTCCAAGAAGAGGAAGACATGGCCCTCTGCACGGAAATCGTCCCGAGGTTCAACCACAGCTGCCGGCCGAACGCGGTTTACACCTGGCATTATGACCAAGAAGGTGCGGCGCCGACGTCAGGTAATGTTTCTTCATCGAGCGACGCTGTTGATGATGAAGCAGGAGGAGCAAAAATTTTAGCCGAGCCGAGCAGAAGTGCTGTCAATGGGAAGGTCGTCATTGTCGCCATTCGCGACATCGAGCCGGAGGAGGAAATTTGCATCTGCTACATGGACGTCGACATCATGGAGAGCGACAGAAAGACCCGCCTGCAATGGTGCCAACAAACCATGGGCTTCACCTGCCAGTGCGAGGTGTGTAGTAATCCGAGCGGAAAAAATGGTATTGGATCCTCTCGCGCCCTCGGTGACCGCCGCGATATGTGCTCGCCGGGGACGACTGCAAAAAATAACACGGAGGGTAAAAGCTGCAGTGAGGCGGCTCGGAAAAGAACCAAACAAAACGCCAACTGGGACGACTTCCTAGAGCAGAGCGACGAAATACAGGGCAAAATCGACTATTTCATGGAAGCAGGAGTAGAGGCGGAATTTTTTCAGAAAATGCCGGCTAGCAAGAGGAAAAAAATCGTCCAGGACACACTGGAGAAGAAATTCAAACTCCTCGAAGATTGCAATTTCTTCCTCCCGTGCAACATGCGGATTTTCGGCTACGAAGGCTACTGCCTGTCCGTTCTGTTTGACTTCCCCAAGGAAGAGAAGCAAAAATACGCGGAGATCCGCTCGCTCGCGCATGCACAGATGAGCGGACGGGACGCGGAGTGGAAAATGCTCTCCCTTGCCGAAATAAATCCGGCGAAAGACACGGTGGCATTGGCGCAGGGGCAGGAGTTGTTGAAGCAGGTGAAGTTGCAGCAGCGGGAGAAAATGTTCCGGAAGATGGACGTGGAGATGGTAAGATTGGCGGGGAAGTTTCTGGTGGGAGATGCCGAGGGGAGGTGACGCCACTACTACGGGTTGTGGAGCCAACAGCACATTATAAATGCACCTGTCATCAACGACGTGAGGAGACCATATTAGCCGAGATGGTCCAGCTCCTGGAGATGAAGATATCAGCCGACGAATATGTGAAAAGAAAAAACTGTAGCAGATAGTTAGAGCCAATATTGAGGCCGGCTTTTTCTTCTTGGTCACGATCAGCTTCGTGACTGCGTCAGCAAGTTCAACATTGAAGTTGTGAACGAGCTCGGGGTCGGCGTCGAGCTCTACCACTTTATGACTTTTATAATTTATTGATTAAGATTATCCAGCAGCGACTGCGACATATATAAAAACTTAAGGGACGAGACAGAGCATGCAAGAAGTGTCTACTTGCTGAAGATGTAGCTTACTGCTGCGTTTGCGGTCGCGCTCTCCCCTGTTTGCTCCGAGTTTGTACCGATCTACAGATCCACACAAGGTCACACAATCTCACTCACTCCGTTTTGGAAGGGCTGAGTCGACCATAGCATGCAGTCTATATGCGATGTAGACGGTTTTTCAGGGTCTCCCCGAGACCGGCAGAAAAAAGTGTTCATCTGGCACCATTTTGAGCTCAAAAAAGCCACGTCTGCAAAAAACCGTCTACGTCGCCTCCAGACTGCCTGCTATGGTCGACTCGGCCCTTCCAAAACGGGGTCCCGGGACTGGCGACCCTTTTGGAGCTCCTGAATCGACCATAGCACGCAGTCTAGATGCGACGTAGACGGTTTTTCTGGGGTTTTTTGTTGGTCAGGGCCACTTTTTGACCGTCTACATGGACCATGCCATGCAGTCTAGTGTCGATGTAGACGGTTTTTGGGGTACCTTGGAAATTTGGCCTTGGAGGCAGGCAAAATTTCCGAGCTCCGGTTTTTTTGTTCAAAATGGTGAGCAGATAAGTCGCAAAATTTGAACAGCAGACGAATTCCCTAGAGACAATCAACACAGTTCGCCAGGGCTTTGCGAGGGTTTTGCGAGCCGTGAGCAGGCGCATCGCTTCACTGTCAATCAGCTTCGCCTCCGCCAACTGGGTTAGCGCCTTATTTGCGGCGGCCCAGCCCTCTCGCAGGGAAACCCTGCTGACGTTCCCGCCGGAGAATTGCCTGACTCTCAGCCGGAAAGTTGCAGACTCCACCCAGCCGGCCTGTTTCTGGGGCGTTACAACCCCGGGCCAGGAACAGTGGTTGTCCAGACAGGTCTCCTCGAACGGCACTTGATGGATCGGCAGGACGGCGCCCAGACCTTTTGCACAAGCTAGCGCAAATGAATTAAGCTACAAAGGAGTCCCGCAATAGCTAGCCATGTGAGTGCGTGTTCTTATGGCATTCGTAATATCCTCTAGGGTGCTCACAAAATTTTTTTGTTGCATTTTCTTAAAACCGTCTACGTCTACACTTTTTCCTGTGATACGAGTTTGTACCGATCTACAGATCCGCACAAGCTGAAACAATCTCATTCACTCCTTTATGGCTCGCTTTGGCTTTTATGGTTTCTCGATCTCGATCTCGAAGAGATGCTATCGCGAAGGAGAAGGACAACAATAAGACAAAAACTCGAACTCCTGTGCTGTAAATAAGATCACGCCCGTTCTTCTTGCAGAGTATGGATCTTTTTCACCACCGGCTGCATATGAAGTGATTTTGGATCAATTTTGTTTCACCAAAGTATGTCCATGGTTTATCTCTTCCAACTCCAAGCATACCAACAGGCGACACCGAAAATCTACTATTTTTAAACTGCGAACAAATATTGCTTCACCGAAAAAAACGACCTGTTTTCTTATCGTATCTCTTAGCGACTCCGACCTCCGACGCCAAATAAAGAACATGTCGGCCATCGGCAAGAAGCGCAGTCCCGGCGAGTTTATCCAGGGCGTTGTCGGGAAGGCGGTAATAGTAAAGTTGAACAATGGGACTGACTACAGGGGCGACTTGACATGCTTGGACGGGTACATGAGAGAAAATCGAGATTTGTTTTTCCTTTTTTTTTTTTCGTAGTAAACCACGATAGTGTGTCCTCGTACTTAAAAACACCTCATCAACTGCTGTTTCGGTTCCCTTTCGTCCCCATAACAAACTGACATTCCCAAAACGACCAAAACCAGGTACATGAACGTGGTCCTGGACAATGCACAGGAATTTAGCCCAACCGGTGCTGTGGTCGCAAACTACTCAAGTAACTTGTTCCTCCGAGGGAACAATGTTCTCTACATATCAGCAGACGAAGGGGATGGGGAAAGGTAAAGACGAACCATTTGTATCACACAACGACCGACAGAAGAACAAGTACAACTCTGACAAAATATTACTTGATTACAGAGTAGAACGCCAACGCGCAACCGCAACATGATAAAAAGCATGCAGCCTGAAGACCTCCTGCATTGGCGAAAGCAGGGGACAACGAGCATGCGATCACGGCGATTGTTCGATCATCATGGAACAACCGATCCCGTATTTGCATTCGCTCTTGCTGTCAAAGTGGTCAAAAGATCTGTCAGACAAGCACAAAAAAGGATCAGAAGAAACGCCCCTGTCAAATTCGTTGGGCTGGATCCAAGAGAAAAGAGAATTTTGAAAGTACATCACGTTGATCTTCCACCTCTGAAGAGATCACGGTGAAGAAGAAGAAACCAGAGTTTGAAAGCAAGGTGGAATTTCTGCGATCATCTTCTGACGTACTTACCAGAGGGCCGGGCAAATCCAAAAATTTCGCCCACTTGCAACCTGACAGATCCCCATGGAACCTATCAGCTACTTAGAACAATTACAATTTTATTCGAACGCCTCTTTGAAAATCTGGATCATGTTAGTTTTCTCTATTTCACACAGCGACGCATTTGGTATCTACTACTTACATCTATTGATGGTGCAGGCTTCTTGATTGCATTCACACTGCTGAGCTAGACATTTTGGTCTTGTGTTTTAGACCTTTGCGCGCGCCCACTTCTTGCGGAGATAAAAGATCGAAGTTCATTTTATTGAAGAACATTTGATAAGTACTTTATTTCCCCTTACAACTGTGAACCCCGCGGAAAATTATTGATCCTTTCTTCACGACGATCAAAATGGCGGCCATGACACAGCAACAGCAGCCCTCCATCGTGATTAAGAAGTCCGGTGTCTCCGACAACAACGCCGACTCGGGTTACGGGCTTTTCTGCAACGTGCCCATCGAACAGAATGCCGTCATCTTCCAGGACACACCGCTGTTTTCCCTGCAGCATACGGGAAACCGCAGGTTCTGCACCAACTGCGCGTACTGCAGTAGGTTTGTACCGTGCATCGGGACGCAGTTGGAATCAATGTTTGGCGATGAGCCGCATTTCCAGCCGATGCTCGAGAAAATACTACCGTACGTGGAAAAATGGCAGAGTGGACTCGGCGTATAAAGTTTGTTTTCATCTTGCATAGAAAGTTTGATGATGTTGTACTCGGGATCTGCAATAGCAACAGGCAGAAGCAGAGCAACAAATTTTCCATGACATATTTCAACTTTTTCCACCGACCTCAATCGATATCAACAGGCCGCCTCCACCATGGTGAAATGCCAGTGCGGCGAGCGGTACTGCAGCGAGCAGTGCCGCCTCGCGGACTGGACGCATTCGCACGAGATTCTGTGCGTTGCGAGTTGCGAATCCCAGACCGACGCCTATCCTGAGTAAAAACGTCCCCACACCAGAGTTTTGCAAAGACAGGAAGACTTGTAATGTGCATCCCCTTGAGAGCCATTTCCAATCGTGTTTTGGAATTTGTGATGCTGTGAACAGGATGAGCAGATGAATCTGTGACGCGGCTGCACTTGCTAACCTGCACTACACTGCGGAATGCAACTTGTCATGCGTGACTCACAAAACTCCTAGGCTTGTGTTGCAAAATCCCCATCCTGACTCTGGTGTGGGGACGTTTTTACTCAGGATAACGCCCTTGTGGAGTTCAAGATGCACTCGATCGAATTCATAGAAACCATGATGCTGGCAGCAAAGGTTATGGCGCATTTGGTGCAGAAGGTGAGGAGAGGGATAAATCTAAATGCGGCGGGAAATAATAACTCGTCTGGATCATCGTCTTCCTCCTCTTCTTCCTCTACTTCCTCGGTTCCGCAACAGCAACAGCAACAGCAGCAACTTCCACCTCCGTCTATGAAACTTTTAATGCAGGAACTTCTCGAGTTTTGCCACGGGGATTTCCTCGACGTTTGTCGGCCGCCCCCGAACCGCCCGAAAGACGACGAGTTTAAGAAGGAAACTGCTCAAACGCTGTCCCAGGGTTTTTTCTTACTCAAGTCCCACTTCGCGAAATTTTTCAATTCCGAGTGTCAACACAACAAGCAGCTGGCCCGTGAATTGGAGTTGCTTTTTGCAGACGAGAAATTTTTCACGAAAATCCTCGGATTGTTCGAGGTCTGCAACGTGGATTTACAGGTGGACAGCTTTCTCACCCCGTTTTTCGCGAACCACTTCGCCAACGTGGCGAACCAAAAGAACGTATGAATTGCAAAAGTGTCTGGGTCTGGAAAATGCAAGGTTTGTTATGCAGGTTACGCATGACCCAGAAGGTTGGAATGCGGGCTCTGGCATCACAAGTTTGGAGAAGGGGGCTCCTCGATGCTTATTCCGCATGAGAAATCTTGCGTTCGAGTAGCCAAAAGTGGGAGCTTTTGCTGGTCATGCAATACAGATTTTTGTGTCGATCAGATCTAGCATGACAAACTCAGATTCTTCCGGACCCAGACATATTTGCATTTGATAGAACGCAGACGAAGCGGCTGCGTACGAGGAATTACTGCGGTCGCGGGAGGTTTTAACGAGATGCGTCTGGGACGACAGTATCACGGGGAATTACGACGTGGATGATGACGAAGAGTTCGAAGACGACGAGGACGAGGAGGGCATGGAAGAAGAAGGTCAAGAACAGCAGAGTAGAAAAATGAACAACGCCGAAGATAACGGCCTCGAATGCGTGGATTGCCCCCCGGAGGAGATGACTTTGGAAGAAGCCGGTGGCAACGGGATCCCGGACTTTCTGTGGGAGCAAATCCGCGCGGAGGTTGCGGCCATTTCCGGGGCAGATTTGCTGGCCAAGGAGTGGCCGGCCTACCACGCGACGGCCTTCTCCGCGAAGATCGCGCGCTGCAACCACAGCTGCGAACCGAACATGAAATTCTTCTTCGACAACGGGAATCACGTCATGTCCGCGCGCGCCCTGCGGCCCATCCGCGCCGGGGAGGAGTTGTTCGTCTGCTACGTGGAGGACAGCGATCCGGTGGAAAAGCGGCAAAAAATGCTGCGCGAATACGGCTTCGACTGTCGCTGCGTGCGGTGCGTACGCGAACTCGCGACGGGTCTGGGTGGGGCGTAGGGTGTTGACGACGTGGGAGTACTTAGTTGATTTTGGGGTGATCCTGCTATGCTGCCCCGGCGCTCCCGGAGGTGATGCTGATGGCACAATTGACACATATTGCAAAGGCAAAAGCACTGCCAGCGCAAGCTTGCTCTGTTTCTATTCCGTGCCAAATCGCGATGCGCAGAATGAAAACACCACATGGATCATGTGTAGTGGTACAGTACTCGGAAAAAGAAGATCAAACTACTCAAGGCACCGATAAATACAAAAACAAAAGCAAATCCACCACCTCGTCCGGGTGATGTTATTATATGGACGACCCGCCATTCATTATCATTCATCCCATCGGATGGCTTGCCTCCATGCGACATAAAGTGTTCTCTTTAGAAGACCTGGGACGGCGAAGATATTTACCAAGTCTACACGTATTTCAATTTTTTCCGTTTTCATCTGCGTCCCTCTCCCTGTATGTCATCTAGCCGCGCTTTGGTTTTGTTGCTGGTTTCATGTTTTCATGCCGCTCCTGCCTCGTTTCATGCTGTTTCCGTGCCGTTCCTGCTCGATCCGGGTGACACATGCAAACGCATTGCGAAGGAATGCTTTGTTCTGCTTCTGGCTCCGGCGGAAATTATAAGACGACGGCACGACCGCATGAGCGACACCGATGCGCTGTAAGTACAACTTGCAAATAGACCAAATTCACGACTAGACCTCGTCCTCAGCAGGGTTGTATGATTTAGACCAATGTATACATGTTTCAGCTGGCAGTTTGCAGCTGTTCTTTCCGTCTGGTTTTCAACACGAACGCCCTCGTCCGTGTTTTCCCGCCGATCTCTACTTGCATTCAGCCACCACTACTCTTTTGAAAACCACCAGCGCAAGCGCCGCGTCTAACTGTGTATAAGTAAATGAATTGAGATGAAAGAATGTGAATGACGACTGGAACTGGTGCAAGGGTATGAAAAGTGTTCATGTTGGTTACTGCTCCTGCCCAGGAGGGAGCAAAGGATCACTAGGGAACAAAGGATCGGGCGTTCCCGACTGCAAGGGATCTGCATGGCCATGGAATGTAGCCTTTATTACTCACCATCTCAGCCCAGTACTTGCCTGCTCTAGTGTTTTTTCGTTTTCTTTTGTTTCGTTTCTTCATTCGTGCGTGTTATCCTTATCTTACGCATATGTATTGCAAGAAGCAAACAGGGCCTTGTTGCCACAGACGCCGTTTTCTGTTTTCTGAAACTGATCTCCAGATGCTCATCCTGCATGATCGACACTGCTGCCACAAGCAGTACTACTACTAGCACACTTGTGATCGACATTCAAGAACATAAAAGTAAGTCAACAACACATCATGTCTTCCTCTTCGTCCTCGTCTTTACGTAGTGACGTAGATAATCGCTCGACTTTGTCCCCCCACACGACCACCACCAGCCTCTTCTCTTGCTGCGCGCAGTGGTTCCGGCTTCAGGGAGACCCGTTCTACACCAAAATCTCCAACTATGGAAGCGTCAGGTTTGAAATCGTCAAAGTTGAAATACTTTGTAATGCATAAAATGCATGACCCGAGGTACGTGCGTTGCAGAGCGGGCAAATGAGGCCGATTGTCAGCCTGTTTGGGGTTACAGCTCCAGCTGCTAAAGTAGCATGAGAAAATCGCTCTTCTCTGCCTAAACAGCATGACAGACTGGATTTAGGGACCACCGAAATTTGTCATGCGCCACTTGGAAACTGGGTTCCAACTGGTATCCATTTTATGCATGACAAATTATTTCAACTTTGTCGATTTCAACTCTGACACATCCATACCAGCACCCTGAAAAAAGGCCGGGCGATCACGCTCAACGACCTCCCGCCACTCGCGCGCGAAGATGCTTTTGGCGATACTAGCGAAATAGAACCACGACCGGGCACTTCTTCATCTAAAGCTCGTCCGGCTACCGACAAGCAAAGCGGGAATGGTAATGATGTTGATGCCGGAAACGAAGAACAGCCTCAGCAGCACCAAGCGACACCAGGACAACATCCACCTTCTCCTCCCCGCCGCTTCCGCGAGGAGGTATTCCACCGGGAGAAGGGCCATTTGCTCTTCGGCGCACTGTATAAAATGCAAATATGTCTGGGTCTGGAAACCTGTGATGTTGAAGTGTGCATGATGGAAACACTTCCGAATGCAGGAGCCCAGCATGACAACTTTCCGGAGCGCTTTCTCATAGGCAGTGCGCATGAGAAACTGCTTTCATTCTTGCATGACAAAAATGGCTGCGGCTTTTGTCGGTTAAGTATGCAATACAGATTTCCCAGGAGTGTAAAGCTAGCATTACAAGTTCAACCATCGAGACCCAGACACATTTGCACTTGATACACTGTTGCAACTAACCGAGGTCTGTTGGCGGTTGTCGATCCCGCTTGCCATCTACGCACTGCTGCACAGCATAAGGAAGGGCGACCGCGAGGACGCCCTCTTTTTTCCATCCGGGGTTGGCAGAAACGGCGAGGATGCGGCTGCGCAGCTTATCAAAGTGAGAAAAGCCCCCTCCCCATATTGAACCGGGAACTTATGTTGCTGGATTTGTGTACACAACTAAGGTCTGTCTTGCTGGAGAGGACTGCAGGCATGTGCCGAGCCTGAGGCGAGAGGTTTTGACGTAGGCGACTAGCATGGCAGATGTCTGCGCTGTAAGCCCAGCAGCATCGCAAACCGCCTGCATAAACATAATGCGACGGACTCTCTGGCTTTGCCTTCTCGGAAGACAGGCCGGATTTGTGGTGACAAATGTGCATCACAAATTTTCAGACGAATGCGCTTTGAATATGGGAAGGGGGGATTTTTCCTTACGATACAGCTGTCCCCCATTTCGGAGCTGGTGGCGCATGTGGAAAACGATCTTGGTTATCAAATGTAAAAATGTCTGGGTCTGGAAGAATCCGAAATTTGTTATGCTGTTTTTGCATGACACAGAATGTCTGTCATGAAAGCCCTAGTATCACAGATTTCAAGAGGCCTTCCTGATGCCTATTCCGCATGACAAATCCCCTCCACGCGTAGCACAAACCGGACTCCTCTTGCTGGTCATGCAATACAGAATTTTTTAGAGTCCAGAGTTAGCATCACAAGTTCCAACCTTCCAGACCCAGACATTTTTGCAATCCATATTGGTCAACATGGAACAAGTGAAGATGAACATCTACAAGCGCATACCAGTACACCAGGAGCAGAGTTTTTAGCAGACAACAGCAACACCATCCCCCACTCCTCCCACGCCGCCTTCTCTTACGTGGTCCTCCTCTACCTCGCCTTGGTGATGAGCTGCGTTGCGCAAAACTGGGCGGTGCACACAAATATGCGGCTCGCGGTCCGGATTCGCGCGTATCTGATTCACAGGTGTTTTCTCTCGACTTTTGACCTTCACAAGACGGTGGGGCAGCAGGACGTCGGTAGCTCGGGCACGGCAGCTGCGGGGGGAACTACAGATAGAGGTGGGGACACCAAGGATGTTGAAAAGAGTAAAGATGAAGTACTAGTACCATCCCGTCGCTTATCCACACAGCTGCAAAACGCTGAGAAGCGCTTGTCCATCCAGCACCGAAGCTCCTTCGCTTCCAACTGCGCCAGTCCGGATGCGGTCCCCGGGTTGGCGGTAGAAAATGAGATCAGACCACTGGTTGACGTAGGTCCTCAGACAAAGGAACGGGGGTCTTCACCTGGTGCGCACCCGCCCCTTACACAACGGGGAGAAGAAGACCCCGACGAGGACCGCGCGGCCATTGCGACCATATGAATTGCAAAAGTATCACACTCGTATAAATGCATGACAAATTCCCTCAGCGCGAGACATAAAATTTGTAATGCGGATTTACCTTGAGAAAATATATTGTAATGCATAATTGCCATACGAGTACGATGCTTTTGCAATGCATAGACCAACCTGATCTGCAACGAGTCGCAGCGCTTCGTTATGCGTTGCAAATATGTGGTCTGGGTCTGGAAACTTGTGATGCTGTGTGGCGTACCATGAGGTGGCCACAAGTGCTGGCTCAGCATGACAAGTTTCCGAGCTGCAGCTTCTAGGTGTTGCCTATTCTGCATGACAGTGCGCGTTTCTGCATGACAGAAAAGCGTGGCTCATGGGTAGCGTGCGTGACAGGTTTAAGAGTCATGCCACACAAGCATGACAAACGTGCACTCTTCCAGACCCAGGCATATTTGCGCTTGATATTCGTCGACGCCGCGCAAAACCTGCACCAAGTCTGGGGCGCGCCGTTGCTGGTCTTAGCGTCGGCTGCGTTTCTTTTCGAATTGTTAACCCTCGTCCCAGCCGCGCTCTACCTCGCGATTCTGACACTTTCCGGACCGCTCGGCTTCATCTGGAGCAAGTGCCTGTTTCGTGCGAAGCACAAGCGGGCGACCTACACGGAGCAGCGGCTGCGGCTCTGCGACGAGGTTTTGTCGAACATCCGGATAGTGTATGACAGTCAACAACCCCCCCTCATCTCATTTGTATTTTTGCATGAACTGCAATACAAACGCCAGCTACCCATACCCACCTGGAGCTTGCGCATTACAAATTTATGTGCCTCGTACTGTAGTACTGTATGTTTGGGCTTTCGAAATTTGTCATGCAAACAGTGCCACAGCAGGGAAGCGACTGGATTTGGGATTTTGCATGACAAATGGGTGGGACTGGGAGGGGGGGGTTGTGCGCTGTCATATACTGAAATACTTCGTGTGGGAAAAGGCGTACTTTGACAAGATCGAAAAATTACGAGACGAAGAAAACAAGCAAGCCTTGAAACAGAACTGCATTTTCGCGTCGAACGCCACGCAAATCGTCTGTATGCCCTTTGTATCTTGTGCAAAAGTATCGTACTCGTGCTAATGGCAGTTATGCATTAGAGGCCGTACGATTAATGGGCCCCCTTTTCGATACCGAAAAGGGGGGGGTAGGTGCGGTCGGTCGTCTGGCGGGTCGTATCCAGAAATGGCCGGGTGACCAGTTTTTCTTTTCGGACTTCAAAAATCTAAATCCGCAACTTCCCGCCCCGGCAAAAAAGCTCTCGTTTTGTTTACTGCGGTTTCTCAGCGTGTCTCTCTTCTGCTGCGGTTTCTGCGGCGTGGCTGGAACAGAATGAAACAGAACAACAGAAATTTCTTGGGAGGGCGCGCGCGGGCGGCGCGCGCGGATCGGCATACGGATGCAACAACAGAAAACGGTTAAAGCGCGTGATGCGCGCGCGCAAACTGAAAAAAAGCCCGCGGCGCGCGCTGGTGTGTGCGTGCAGCGGAGAACATGCAGCGGAGAACGTGCCGCCCCAGTGGTCGAAGTGGCCGTCTCAGCTGCTTTTCCAAATGCAGGAAGTGCTGGGATGGTCGCTTCAACAGCCCGAGGGTGGTTGTGCAATGCTGCGTTCTAAGTAGCTGCCTCCTGGTGGTCTATTGCGTCGCAGCACTGTTTTTGTGCAATAGAGTTACTTCGCAGGAGAAGAAGCTTCGTCGTGATGCATCGCGAACAGCTTTCGTTTTTGAGTAATAGAGCTGCTCCACAGTGGGTTTACTTCTACAAACTGCGCCCAAGTTACTGCGAAGCAGTTCTTTTTTTCCGCTGTAGGTCCACGGTCTACGTCTACAGCTACCAACTGGGATTGTTATCAAGTTGGAGATGATTTACTCCAGGGTAGCTGTGCTGCTGCTGGGTTCTGCGAAAGAAAGCCGCCCCCTTTGTCTTGGGAGAAACGGGGCCGGCTTTATTTTGAGAAGCAGAAAGCGCGTCGCTTACGCTTTGCTTCTCTTGCGCTTTTTTTTTTTGAAAGAAAAAGAACAAACAAGAACTCGCTCCATAGCGTCGGCGCTGTGTACTTTGCGCACGGTAGTGCGCGTCACAATCCAGCGAAGCTAGCTGTAGCTGGGCACCGCATGTGGCTGCGCTTTTGAAAAAACAAAGCGGCGAAAGGTGTCAAGCGCGCCGTGCCGCCCGGATTCAGATTCGCGATAGGTTTCGCGATAAACAGCCCCCGGATTTAGAAAAGGGGGGCGTGGGGGGGTAAGCTCGATCAGATTCCCGCTTCTACCCCCCTTTTCGGTATCGAAAAGGGGGTCGATTAATCGTACAGCCTCTTACAAATCTAGTTGCTAAGGTAGATCCTCATTACAAATTTGGTTTGTAATGCTGACCCGATTTGTATTACAATTTGAGTAGGCGTGTGCCTGTAGGCGTTAATTCGGGGTGGGTTGGTTGGTCGGTTGGTTGGTTATGCAAATGCTGAAGACGGCGGGCCGTCGCGGGTTATAGAAAAACATTCTTCCGGAGTCGCAGTGCGTGGCGAGGTCGACGTGCGTCTGGTTTGCGTTTGGTGGTGGACGTATTGTGGCGGAGACATATTCGGCGTCGCGGTGTCGCTATTTCGCTTATCCTGATGTACGTGAGTCTGTCGACGACGTTCTGCTTCCCACAATCGAAGCTGGAGAAAGTTGTGCTTTGATATCGGGAATGAGATGCACGCTACCCACCTACCTCCCTACCTACCTACCTCGTGATACTGACGCTCCTCTCGTCCATTCATAATCAACCGAAACAAAAAAGATCACGCCCTCCTTCGTGGCTGAGCAGTGGGTAGGTGGGTTGGTTGGTCGTCATTGGACAATGATGCGTCCGCGTGTCCTCCAGGTGTGGGCGATTTTCACTTGCGGGGCGCAACGGAGGCGCGTCTACACCTACCTTCCCACCCACCTACTTCTTGATGCGTGTGACAACGAAAATGCGGGAGCTGGGGCAGCGCCCAGTTAGAGTGAAGTGATGAAGAACTACAACTGCTCAGAGACAGTCTTGGCTGCAGGCCGGCGACGCCTGGCCCGTGTGTGGTGGCCCGCAAAGGCTCCCGCGTAAACGGTTTGCTATCGCGGGCACCGAAATGGGTGAAATGATGCCCATCCTGATGAAAAGCGCCCCGCCCGTAAAGGGCGGTCTTTGATCTAGCAGCCTGTGGCGCTTTTAGTTGCCCGGGGCCCATCGGCGCGGCACGGCCACAACGCCGACCGCATCCGCGGGGCGCCACTTGAAGTCTAGAACCCCACTGCTATGGCAGCTTTTAGATTTCCCCTCGCAAGTGATCGGGGTTTTAGTTGCGATAGAGTGAACTACATACACTGAGGTAGGCGATACGTCTATGCGCGGCGCTTCTCCACCCTCGCCACAAAGCGCACTGCGTGCGCAGGCCAGGGCCAGAGAGAACGAGCTGCGACATTTTTCTTCCTCCCGCCGAAGGAGCTCGGCTTCATCTTGTGAGAATGAAACGAACCAAGCCAGCGCACCAATGAAGGCCTGACCCTGAGGCAGAGGATTTGTTTTTCTTTTCTCGTTGTGATTGTGCCACTCACAACAAAGTCACTGAGGATCAGAATCAATTTGAGAACCAAGAACAAACTTAAGTGCCTGGGATCGCATTGGGTGCAAGTATGTCTGTGTCTGGTCGAAGCGTTGAACCTTTAGGGCGCGCCCTCACCCCTGCCAGGGAAGGTGGGTGGGTGGGTCGGCATGTGTGGTCAGCAGGCAGCGCATGCTTGCTCACCCGTGCCAAGGCAGGTGGGTCGGTAGGTCGGTAGGCGTGGCCAGCAGGCAGCGCATGCTCACCCGTGCCAAGGTAGGTGGGCCGGGAGGTCGGTAGGCGTGGCCAATAGGCAAGGCACACTCGCCCCACCCCCCCACCAGGCAGGTGGGTGGGTAGGTCGGTAGGCGTGGCCAATAGGCAGCACACGCCTGCCCCCCCCCACCCGGCAGGTGGGTGGGTAGGTCGGTAGGCGTGGCCAATAGGCAACGCACGCGCGCCCCACCCTCCCCACCAGGCAGAGGGGTGGGTAGGTCGTTGGGCGTGGCCAATAGACAACGCACGCTCACCCCACCCGCCCACCAGGCAAGTGGTTGGGTAGGCCGGTAGGTGTGGCCAATGAATGCATAGGCCGCGCACCCTTGCCCCCCGCACCAGGCAGGTGGGTGGGTAGGTCGGTAGGCGTGGCCAATAGGCAACGCAAGCTCGGCCCACCCACCCACCCGGCAGGTGGGTGGGTGGGTCGGTAGGCGTGGTCACCGATCTCCTCTGGGTGGAAAGGGGTAGGTAGGTAGTTGGGTCGGCGCGATCACGGTAGTACGATCGTAAAGAGAGGCGGTAGGTGGGTAGGTAGGCAGCTTCAACGGTGATAGTAGTTAGATGAATCTCAGAAAAACACAAGATACAGCGCAGCGGGTTTGGTTCCACGGGAAATTTGCATAACCAACCAACCGACCAACCAACCCACCCCGAATTAACGCCTACAGGCCCACGCCTATTGTACAATTTATACTACGCGCGATACTTTTGCAATTCATACTTGCTCGCCCAGGCGGTGTGTTTGTTGACGTACGTGTTTCTCGTTGTCGGAAACGAAGAAGCGGTGGGGGAGGGGGAAAAAGTGAAGCAACTCACCCCGGAAATGACCTTCTGCCTGCTCGGTTTCACGATGATCCTACGGTTCCCGTTGCAGCAGATGGGGCAAATTTGGGGAAACGCCACGCAGTGCTACTACGTGTTGCAGAAGGCGGAAGCGTTTTTGCAGACAAGCTCGATAGGTGAAAACTATCGTCGTGGTGGGACAGCGTCTACTTCATGTCAGGTAGGAACGGAAAAGCAAGCGAATCTTCTGGAGGAAGAGAAAAAAACAGCGGGTAAAATAACCGAACTACTGAAAAACAGAAACACTCCTGCGACGCAAAGCAGGAGCAGCAGCAGCACAACAACAGCTGCAAGCCCTGCTACTACAATCCTCTTCGACGTCGACGGAGCTGATGTTAGGTGGACGGCGGATGAAAAATTAACCATGCAAGCAGGCAAAAGAAACGAAGGTCAAGAACGTGTCGACGCAAAGGTTGTGCTGGAAAAGAACAAAGAAACAAAGCTACAACTTCATAGGACCGGGTCCGGCACATCATCAGCATCCTCCTCGTCGGGAGGTGGACCACCTTCTTCAAACGTAGTCCTGTCAAACCTATCAAATGCAAAAATGTCTCGGTCTGGAAGGTTGCCGGGTTTGTCATGCACATTTTGCATGACCCAGGATTGTTTGTGATGTATGCCCTACCATCACAGATTTCAGAACACTTCCTGCTGCCTAGTCCGCATGAAAGATGCCCTCCCCGCGTAGCACAAACTAGACTCCTCTTGCTGATATATGCAATACAGATTTTTTCAGAGTCCAAAGTTAGCATCACAAGCTCCAACCTTCCAGACCCAGACATTCTTGCATTTGATAAAACCTGAAAGTTCAAATCCAGTCTGGCGACCTCGTGGAGGTCACGGGAAAGACCGGGGCGGGAAAAACTGCTTTTCTCCACACCTTACTCGGTGACACGAACATCACGCCAACTTCTGCGGTGAACAGAAATGCTTTGGAAATCAAAAAATCCGTAGAGCACAATGTTCACTTGCTCTACGTGAGTCAAACGCCCTGGATCAGAAACGCGACGATTTTCGACAATGTGGTTTTCTTTCTAACGAAGCCGGCTCTGTATTCATCATCCGGCAATATTGAAACTGATAAAAAGCAGGATGAGAGTTTTTATCCTTATCGTTTCAGATCGACAGACAGGATCAACGAAAAATTCCACCGAAAGTGTTACACCGAGGCGGTCTTTGTCGCGAACCTGGAGCCTATCACAGGAAAAAGTGTGTAACATTAACGTTTTTCACGGATTGCAATCATGCATCACAAATGTAGCCCAATATGCATGCTATGCATGACAAATTCTGACACGTCTTGTGATGCATTTCTGCATCACAAATTCCAAATGACATTTTTTCTTGTGATAGAGCCGGACATCGCAACCTTTGCGCAAAGGGACGAGATATCCTGTGCAAAAGTATCGTACTCGTAGTAATCGCAGTTATGCATTACAAATCTAGTTGGTTAGGTAAATCCGCATTACAAATTCAAGCTGTAATGCTAAGCCAATTTGTATTGCGATTTATACTAGTACGATACTTTTGCAATGCATACGAGACGGAGATCGGGGAGCGCGGGGTCACTATGCAATGCAAAAGCATCGGGTACTAGTACAATTTGCATTACAAATTTGCTCAGCATGAGAAACGCAATTTGTAATGCTGTTTTATCTTAGGAAGAAGATTTGTCATGCATACTTGCAATTAGAATTAGTACGAGTGCGATACTTCTGCACTGGATAGGCACGTTGTCCGGCGGCCAGAAAATGCGGATCGCGCTGGTATGAGAGTGCACAACTCCCCTTCCCCTCATTTGTGTTGCATGAACAGCGACACAAGCGCTGGCAAAGATGCAGCTTTCGCATGACAGATATCTCGAAAGCCAAAAGAGCATTACAATCCTCTAGGAATTTGTCATGCAAAAGCTGCATCTTTGCACGCGCTTGTGTTGCAGTTGCTGTTCATGCAACACAAATGAGGGGGAGGGGGAGTTGTGCACTCTCATAGGTGGCCCGAGCGGTGTATTGCGGACTCTTTCACCACTACTGCGGTCTAGAGGAGGAGGAGCGGCGGGTCGTGGGAGGTGATGATGATGATGATGTTGACTGGAAACTGTCCAAATCTGCGGCCTCTGCAGCAAGTACCTCGTCTTGTCACCTCGTTTTCCTTCTCGACGACGTCTTCGCCGCGTTAGATGCGGGCACCGCGGTTTTGGTCGCCAAAAACCTCCTGGAATTGAAGCATAGGCTGGAACAAAATCAAAATTTGCCAAGTACAACAAAATCCTCGTCTTCATCTAGCAAACGAACACCTGGACGAGCTGTTGTTCCAGCAAAGAAGAAGACCACTGTCACCATCATCTGTGCCGGAAATCTCTGTGGCGCGGCCCTCCGAACCGCTCACGCGCGAGCGGGCGTGTGTCTACCAGCCATGGCGGTACAAAAGATACACATCGACGCGGATTCCGGTATCCGGTGCGAATTTTCATCCGTACACGTAGAAATGCGGTGTCTGCATGACAAGCCTCGCATTCGATCCTCGTCAGCATGACAGGAGGTGTTGCGCTTCAAGTTGGCGTCGAAATTTGTGATGCATTTTGTACTTGGGTGTGCGGGAAATTAATTGCATTGCATATGCGGAGGACAGGTGAAACACACGGAGGACTGGTTGGTGAATGACAATGAGCGCGGTACTTCTGAGGGCACAATAATACCGGGGACGATGAAGCAGAGTCCCTGCATTCTGCCAAATCCAGGTACTGTTCCTGGTGCAATACTGAATCTTCAAACCGCGGCGGCGGCCTCATGTAGGTCCGGAACAGGTGGAGGCCCAGAAGGTGATGACCTCCACACAGAGACAGACACTACAGCCAAACCTACAGCTTCCACCGGTGGGGTATGGCGTTCTCAAATGTTACATTCTCAACTGTTACATGATTTGTTATGCAAAGTTGCAATCAGACTCAGAGTCGACACGATCAAGCTGCTTCGCATTACAAATTCTCGAAGAGCCCAACAGGCTGAGAATCTGTGCGAAATCTGTCATGCAAGACGCGCAAGGTCCCCTCTTTCTGTGTTGCCGTTCTTGCATCACAAATCCATGGAACAGTTGAGGATGTAACAGTTGAGAACGCCATATGGAGCAGGAGCTTTGATGACCCGGGAAGACGACTCCGGCTCCATCGTGTCCCTCCGCGGTGCCATGTGGAATTGGTTCGTTGCGCTCGGTATCAAATGCAAATATGTCTGGGTCTGGAAACTTGTGATGCTAAAATGTGGATGATGGAAACAGTTCCGAATGCAACCCAGCATGACAACTTTGCAGAACGCTTTCCCATACTAGGCAATCCGCATGAGAAACTTCGTCTCTGCATGTACAAAAGAGGCTGCGACTTTTGTTGGTTATGCAATACAGATTTTCTAGGTGTGGAAAGCAAGCATTACAAGTTGCATCCTACCAGACCCAGACATATTTGCAATCCATACTCGGCGCGTTTATCCCGATTGGCGTGTTCAGTGTCATCTCCATGTACATTGAGCGGTTTGTCTTTATCTCTGTCGTATCAAATGTAAAAATGTCTGGGTCTGGAATAATGCAACTTGTCATGCTGTTTTTGCACTCTAAAAAAGTTTGTATTGCATAACCAGCAAGAGGGGCACAATTTGTGCTACACGGATAGGGCATTTCTCATGCGGAAGGTGCATCAGGAAGCTTTCTAAAAATCTGCGATGCTAGGCCATGCATTACAGGCATCATGGGTCATGAGAAATATGCATGACAAATCTTGCACTCTTCCAGACCCAGACACTTTTGCATTTGATATGTCGACCGCACGGTCAAGACCTGGTGCGGGCTAGCAGGCGCGTTATCAGCAGGAGGTGGGTCTGATACCTCAGCGTCCGCAGCGGAAATTGTCGCGGCGGATGCAGCTCATCTTGACAACAACCCAGCGGCTCACGACGATGCGAGTACTATCAGCGAGTCCTCCGAGTCTATGGCCACCATCTACATCCGGCTTACCATAATCGCTTGCATCTGTTGCGCCTTGACCCGCTATCTCGTGCGAAAGCATCGCACTCGTAGTAATTCTAATTACAGCTATGCATTACAAATCTCCCTCTGAAACTGAATTAGCATGACAAATTCCATTTCTAATGCTGAGCAAATCTGTAATGCGATTTCTAGTACTGCGATGCTTTTGCATTTCATACCCGCTTTTCCTTCGCGATCGTCTGTACCAGGGCGGGAAAAAAGCTCTTCGCGCAGATGTTTATCAGAGTGCGCAACCCGTCCCCCTCCGCCTCATTTGTATGGCATGAACAGCAATACAAACAGCAGCACACGTGGAGCAGGTGCATGACAAATTCATGTGCCTAGTGTAGTACTGTTTGGGCTTCCGGAACCTGTCATGTAAACAGTGCCACAGGGAAGCACTTGGATTTGGGCTTTTGCATGACAAAAGAGGGGGAGGCGGAGTTGTGCACTCCCATAATGTTCGCGAGTATTTTAGAAGCCCCCTGCCACTGGTTTGATTCCACGCCAATCGGGAGGATCACGAATCGGTTATCCTTCGACACAGAAAACGTCGACACGGTCCTTTTATCAACAGCAAATATCCCTGGCTGTCTGGAAGGATCCAACTTGTGATGCTGTCTTTTGATATCTAGAAAAATCTGTATTGCATGACCAGCAGGAGGAGTCCAGTTTGTTCGACGTGGAGAGGGCATTTAATATTCTCATGCGGAATAGGCATCAGGAAGGGTAGTTCTAAAAATCTGTGATGCTAGGGCATACATCACAGACAATCATGGGTGATGCAGAACCTGCATGACAAACCTGGCAGTCTTCCAGACGACCCAGGAGACATATTTGCAATGGATACCTTTTCACCAAAGTCTACCCGGCGACGGTCTGTATCTCCTGGGTTCTCGGCGCTCTGGCGGTAATTATGACGGTGTTATGCATTGCAAAAGTATCGTACTAGTATAAATCGCATGACAAATTTGCGCAGCATGAGAAATAAAATTTGTAATGCGAATTTACCTGAAGAGAAAGATTTGTAATGTATGATTGCAATACGAGTGCGATAGTTTTGCAGTGCATAGCTGCTGTATCCGTACAACTTCATCATCTTGCCGTTTTTCGTGCTGGGTTCCTGGTACTGCATCTACTGTGCCCGCGTGGGGATCGTCCAAATTCAGCGTTTGGACAACGTGTCCCGCTCACCCATCTATCCTGTGCAAAAAATTCGTACTCGTATTGCAATCATGCATTTACAAATCTTTTTTTCAAGGTAGATCCGCATTACAAATTTTACTTCTCATCATGCTGAGGAAATTTGTAATGCATTTATAGGAGTGCGATACTTTTGCAGTGTATACCATCGCGTCGCTGACGAAGGAAGCGCTGTGTGAAATGCATATATGTCTGGGTCAGGAAAGTTGTGATGCAAGTCCGTGAATGATACAGCCCAGCGCACTGTAATGCACCGCCAAGAAGCATGACAGATCGTATTTCCGTGCTGCGTGTGTGTTGCGTATTCCGCACTAGAAAGAGAAAGAAAAACTGCGGCTTTGCATGACATGCAGGAGAAGCTCTGCTTCTTTGCCACGCAATACAGAGCTCAGAGTAATGCCAGATCAGCATACGAAATTTTGAAACATTCCAGACCCGCCAGACACATTTGTTTTGCATACGCTGCAGGGCAGGCTGATAATAGCCGTTTTCCACAACGAGGAAAAGTACCAGAAGAAGATGTGCAAGTTGCTGAACCAGAACACGTATGCAGTGCACAAGCATCGTACTAGTAGAAATGGCATGACAAATTTTATCAGCATGAGAAAGCAAATTTGTAATGGGGATTTGACGTGAGAAAGAAATTTGTAATGCGTGACTGCGATTAAGTAGTACGAGTACGATACTTTTGCAATGCATAACACGCAAGCCTTGTTCGCCTTCAACTCCGCGTCGAGGTGGTTGGGAGTCCGAGTGGAATTTGTCGTAGTGACCACGACGTTCTTCGTTCTACTCGCCTGCGTCTGGCTCCAGTTGCCAGCGGAGCAACTCGGGTTCTCCCTGATTTGGTGCTTGTCGCTTGGGATCTCGATGGCCTTTTTGAGTATATCGATGTCTTCTGCCGAGGCGGCGTTCACTTCGGTCGAACGGTTGACGGAGTACAGCGGGGCGCATGTTCCGAATGAAGGTAAGCGGAAGGACGCACTGGTAGAGGACAATGGTGTGGATGTTGACGAAATTAAAGATTCTACTGCCGTTAAAGCGATCGCAGACAGGAGCTGCACTGAAGTTGATGTTGGATGGGCACCATCATCTCACGACGATCAGGACCACCACGACCATTTCCGCAACCTACTATCCAGGAAAAAACATCCATCCCCATCCATATTTTGCATGGCAAATAGCGGACTCTATGCATGTTTTGTATGACAAACTGGATGGGGATGGCATGAGTGTTTTTTCCTGGATACCTACCACACGAAGAACACACCGCAACCACCACCCGTCGCGCATCCGTATGGAGCAGCTTTAAGCTACTGCTGAGGAAGATCAGAAGTTTGTTCGTTCTCTTGTGGCAAAAAATTATCAGTCTGCTTCCGCATCGAGTCCGGGAGTGGCGGATCTTTTCGTCGGATCGATCTGAAAACTACCCAACAGCGGCTGACATCACAGCTACTCCGGGAGGGGGAGCAAGAGCCGCCAGTCGTTCCATTCTCCTGAACGATTTCAGCTCCAAAGACCTCCACGGCGAAACGGCGACTACGACGCCCGTGCACATCAAAAAGGGGTTGCTGATTTCTAACTTAAGACTTCGCTACCGCCAGGAGCTGCCCGACACGCTACACAACATCTCCTTCTATTTGAATCCGGGGGAGAGGTGCGCGGTGGTTGGAAGAACGGGCGCCGGGAAGTCGAGCTTAACCGCGGCATTGTTTCGACTCGCAGAGGACGTGACCGCGAGGGTGTGCAGCATAAACGGGGTCGATTTGCTCAAAGACTTACCCGTGGACTCGGCAAGGAAGAGACTGGGGATCATCGCCCATATGAAAGCCTCAGGTTGGAAATCCTCAAAGTGAAAATAGCTTGTAATGCAAAAAACCACTCCAGTTGAAGCGCCACTTCTATGTGGCGCATGACAAATTTCCATGGCACTCAAATCATGTCTGTCATGCTGGGTAAGGCAAAGGGGTGCCCTTTTGTTCTGCTATTCAGAACTCCAATTCTTCACCCCTAGAAGGACAATAATCGGCCTCTATTGCGTCCTCTGCAGCACAGTCTTTTTTGCATCGCATATCGTGCATCAAAAGTGATTTCCACTTTGAGAATTTTCATTATGAGGCTTTCATAGCCCAATCCGCGCACGTTTTCGGCGGTGTCACTCTACGTTACAATCTCGATCCATTCGACGAATTCACCGATCAGGAATGTGTCCAGGCGTTGAAATTGGCGCATTTCCCAGTCTACGCGTTGCAAATGTAGTATCGTACTTCTCGTATACCAAATTGCACTTATGCACGACAAAAACAAATGCAGTAGCAGTTTCTGTACCTGAATCAGCATGACAATATTGATTTCAGTTTTCGTCTTAAGAAAATCACTTGGCATGCAGTTTATACTAGTACGATGCTTAATATTTTCCACTGGATATAGTCTTGAAGAACGACAACAGCCAGGTGAACTTGAACTTGCTGGCGAGTGGTGGTGGAAGCACCAGTGGTCTTCAAAATGAGGAAGACGAGGATGTTGAACGGGAACTGCTGCTCGCAGCGGATATCGGCATTACAATCAAACCGGCAAATAGAAACTATAATTCCGAGCCGGAGCCAGAAGACGAGCAGTATCGTGTTTCCAGTTGCAGTACCGCGGTGCCGGCTTTTCGACAAACCGCGATTTCCTCCTGCAATTCGTTGGCGTCGTTAGGAGGCTACTTTGGTGAGGACCAGCAGACCAGTGCAGACGTTGACGCACGAGCACTGGAAACAAGAACCGCTCCAGCACTTTCGCAAGTAAGGACCACCACGCAGAGGACTACAGGCAGGGTAACATTACCAGATCCGACTGTTGTCTATAATCTGCCAAGGAATACAACTACCGCTGTCCTCGGGCAGACAAGCGAAACGGAAACAACGTCGACTTCGACCACTTCCAAGCCGACCCAGTGGGTCACCTCCAAGCGAAGCAGTAGGCATACCCGGTTTACAACTTCCAACTTTTGGTCGAGCCCCAGCCCACCCATTCTAAGTTCTCCCCCCTCGCCCGGCGGCGATCTGCTAGCGGGCGGTGCGGTTGCGGGGAACGGGCTGGAGTTGGTCCCTGTCGCGAGTGTTGTTCAGCAGCAGAAGAAAATAAATAACCGACCACAAATAATGACAACTATCGCGGACTTGGATGAGCACGCGCGCGCTCTGGGGATCGATACGAATAAGAATAGCAACGACAATGTTGAGACGCGGCAAGGCAAGGTCGTCTCTCCTCCTGTTTCTGATGTTGATCGGAATGAATATACTAGTAAACGCCCTTCCAGGAGTACAAGTACAGCCATGGCTATCAAACAAAAAAGGTTCGTCACGATCACTCATGCGCATTTTTGCAATACAAAATTGGCTGTCATGCGTAAAAATGCATGACAGCTAAGCTTCATAGGGGATTTCCCTAGTGTTTCTGCAATACAAGGAAAACTTGTGATGCTAAAAAAATTTGTAATGCAAAACCTGCAAGTTAGTGACTGTGACAAACTTTTTTCTTTCCATAATGGCAGCAGAAACAGCTGGAACCACGACACCTGCGAAAGAGACGCGTAAAAAACCTTTTTCAACAACATCCCAGCCACAGTACTTTGAAATAGGCTCGCCCGTGCTCGACGACGAGCTTTACTACAGCGTTTTGAACCGGAAGTTGCAATCCGAAGGGAGCTATGCACTGCAAAAATGTCTGGGTCTGGAAGGTTGGAACTTGTCATGCTAAATCTGAATCACGCAAAAACCTGTGTTGCGTGATTACCAAATGCTGCCCACTTTTGATCAAGTTGAGAGGCAGTTTCTCATGCAGGATAGGCATGATAGTGATCTCGCGGAATCTGTCATGCTAGGTCCTCCATTACAGATCATGTGGGTCATGGAAGACCTGCATGACAAGTCGAGCAAAGTTCCAGACCCAGACGCTTTTGCATTTGATAGGACCGACCTCTCCGTGGGAGAAAGGCAGCTGCTTTGCCTCGCCCGGGTGCTGCTCCGGAAGCCGGAGCTACTGATCTGCGACGAAGCCACTGCGTCGGTAGATTTCGAAACGGACAAAAAAGTGCAGGAGTCGCTCCGGGATTGGAGCAAGGAACACGGGAACGCGATTGTGTTGACTATTGCGCATCGATTGGAAACCGTGGCAGATTACGATAAGGTATAGTGTTAGAACAAAAAGTTCTCAAGAAGATCTTGTCAACACGCGATTTTATTTCTAAGGGCGCACGAGGACTGTGATAGTGATTTGGATTTCGATTTCAACAATTATTTTTCAAATATTGTTCTTGAAAACCGAATCAATTGTACCAGGTCCTTGTCTTGGACAACGGTCACGTTGCAGAATTCGGGGATCTGCAGGACCTTGCGCACCGTCCCAATGGGATTTTTGCGGGCATGGTTTCACGCAGCAAGGAACTCGGGAATCGGAGGTGATGAAAGTAAGAACCGGTCCAGTAGAGTGCGAAAAGAATAAGAACTTGGGCGCTGTTCTTGGGAAACAACAGAGATGTATTACTGATTTTTGGTCTCTACTGACAATTTTAGTGAGAGGACCCGGCGAAGATCATCTTCTACCAGTAATTTTGTTTCTTTTCTTCAAATGTTTCCGTCTTGCCGCCCATCAGGGTCAGCTTGCGAGGAACCCCATTTTGATATAATCTATGTCAATGAAGTTGTATTCTCACAAGTCATGCATACGACACACCGCTTACGCTGTTTGCTTTTACCGTTTTTTGGAGTAGAGTATATCTTCAAATAGAAAACGAGAATCAGCAAATGCCGAACAATGAACCTTGCTTCTGAGAGACACTGAAATAGATTCACAACTAACTGAATTTTCCTGTAACATTTTTGTCAATGCACCTCTACATCAGAATTACATGATCATGTACTTGGCACACGGTACTAGAGTGGTTCATCAATACAGACTCAGATTTTCCTCGTTGCGGACGTTGTGCAGAAAATCAAGAATGCATCAAGGCTTGTGCGGATAAGCAGCTGATGGTGTACACGAAGCTAAAGGCCAATACTGCGAAGTCTTGCTTATGGTGGCCCCTTCTACAAGCATGAAAACTAGTCTTGGCGATTTTTTTGACCAAGCTCGCGAGGAGAGAAAGAGATCTCCACATGGGAAAACTTTGCACAATTGACCCTAGACCTGGCTCCTCGCTTTTCGATCTAAGTACTTTGCGCATTTTTGAGGGTAGATACGTAGTAGGACGGATCCAGATCCAGGGCATCCGGCATGTAGTGTTTGCGGCACTGATGTAGAAGTAGTTTTTCCCAAAGAGCGTCGATGGTGATCCGCATTTCCATTTGTGTGGCCGGCGGCGTAATCTTCAGTTCTACTAGAACGAATGGCAACATCCATGAAGACGGCAACTTTTTGATAGTAGCTTTCTGATTTCTAGATCTTGATCCTGTTATACGAAGTTTGTTGCGAGGATCCTATGCAGAAGTCTGTAGACATTGCTTTGGAGCTCACTTTTTTGTTTTGTTTCGCGTTAAAAAAAGCAAGAGGTCGTGATACGTTCAGCAGCGGACGAGTAAAAGTTTGCTCTAGTAAAGGCAAAGCGGCAGATGAAAGGTTTTTTTAGAAATCAAATGTTAAACAAACATTCTACTTGCTCATTAATCTTTCTCCGAAAATAGTTCTAAATACTGGTGGCGACTTAAAAGTTAGAGCTTGAACTTGGAAACAAACCCAAATAGCAGCTGTCTATTGGACGACGACCTGTTTTTGTTTAGCGGTAGATAAAGTGACACTAGCTACTTCCCATTTCAGAAGTTTTTTCTCTCACCAAGAAATTTGTTTCGATGTACAAGAATTCATTTTCTTATTATTCTGTTGTCGTATAATTGCTCATTCCTTGTTATTGTTTTGAACGGCAAGCGCGAGGCTGATCTTGATCTATCAGAGGCAACAAAACCTCCTGCAACACCATGCCGGGCACCAATTACGGCATGAATCCCGCCCGTTCTCGGGGCTACAACACCTACGCCAGCAACCGCAATGGCCGCTACATCGAACAGGACACGGCTACGACCCAGCAAAACAATGCTCCGACCCAGCGGACCACTGCGTATAATAGCAGTCGCCGCAACTCGTTTCACGAAAACGAGACTTACGAGAAGGAACGCACGAAGTCCGTGGAGGTGGATCTGAAAAAGCGGACGGATAACAGTTACAGCAAGATCGAGCTGAAGGGCAACGGAAATTATCGGAAGCGAGACAATTACGAGGAGGAGAACGCGTCCTCTATGCAAAACGTGGTGCTGAAACCGAACTACTCGTCGGCTTATAAGGTACTTAAAGAAGAACTAGAGTGCAATTATCACTAGAAGTGAATGCATCTTCAAAAGTTTCGTGCTCGGCCAGTGCATTTTCGCAAATGTTGAAATTTTTGAATCAGGAATGCCATAGCATTTTCGGCATCAGAATAAATTGAAATTGGCAATGGATACAAGAACGCAAATGACGACAGCAACGCTCGAACTACGAAGATGACTATGGAAGTCAGAAATACGCGGCGGTGGATGACGACTCTGAAATGCGGTATGGGAACAGAGGTATATCAGACGGTGAGTCTAGCATTACAGAATCTTCGTCTGTGTTGCAGGACGAGGTGGGACGTCGAAGCATGTTTCTTCATCTGCTAGCAGCACTGTGGATGTGAAATTGTATAAGAAGTTTTTGCAACAGCAAAAAAGCCTTACGCATTCATTGAAAATTGCCTGCACCACAGATGCCAACGCCGGCGTGACTTTGAAGTCCCGGCGCCAAGCGGAGGAGATGAAGCACACAACGACCGGCGACCGGTCGTCTCGCGACGGAGCCATCATCTCCCAACGCACGGGCAACAACCTGAACCAGCGTGGCCGCGGGAACTTCCAACGGTCGGATGAGGTTGGGATCGGCGGACGCGGCACTGGAAATCGCACCTTTGAAATCGACGACGAATTAGACTACGGGCAGGAAAATCAAGATCTCCAAATCAAGCCGCGTACCCTAGCCGAGGTTAACAACGAGATGAACGCCAATGTCCACCATACCGATGACCCCTTCGACCGCCCCTTCGAGCCGCGCCAAGATAATTACCCGGGAGCGGGACAAGGAGGTTCCGATGACGAAGAGGGAAGTACTGGCGGTGGAGGACACTATATCACAAGAAAAAAGTGTTACAGTTACATATTTGTAGTCTATTCAGCAACACAAATTTTTCTGCATGGGGGAGAAAACTTGTAATGCAGAAATCCTACGGGAAAACAAGACGAGGCTCCTAGTATGCATATCCGGCATGACAGAGCTTGTCTGTCTTGCTTGGCCTGCAGCACAATACGTAACTGTGACACTTTTTTTCTTGCGATACGCTACGCGAAAGTTTCCCTGCAACCCGCCCCGCGACTCCGGACGGGGGGCTTGCGCCCGGTGCCGCGACAGATCCAAGTTCCGGCAGAGCTGTTGGAAGAGAAAAAAGCGGAGGATAATGATATCATGGTGGAGGAGGATTTCAGAGATCAAAACGCTTCGTCCCCAGCGGAAGAACAAGAAGGAGTTCTTGGGCAACTACAGGATCATGGTGGAATTAATGCTGAGCAAGATGAAGAACTCCCCCGGCTGCGCGACCTCATTGTGCCGCAGGACCAAGAGCAAGAGCCGCAGCATTCGCCCGTGACCGACCATCGTGACGAGAACAAGGCCCAGCGCCGGGAAAATCGACGCAAACGCCGGGAGGAACGCAAAGGTCGTGAACAGGAAAAAGGAGGAGATCACGACCAGTGGGACAGCAGTCCCCCGCCCGCTCCGGAGTCGGCGTTCAGGCAGAACAATGATCAGGATTTTATTGTTGAGCAAGATGCTCCTCATGAGTACGGTGGCCAACGAGCGTACCAGGGCTACGACCGAGTCGATCATGCAGCTCAAGACAAAGAGCTTCTGAAGGAGGCTGCCGCCCAGCTCGCGGACGGAGATATTAACGACGGCGACCAAGAAGATGCGGCGATCTGCAGGGAGCTGCTGGAAACGGTCGATGAAAAAAATCCGAACGATGCGTCGACGAAAAACTACCAGCAGCGGAAAAACGACAAAAACCGATCGCCCAGCCGGTCCGGGGACCGCGGAAGAGCGGGTGGTCGGGATCATGAGGACTACGGACCGCGCGGCCGGCGTGAGGGCGAGCGTGGCACCCGGAATGAGCGTGATCGTGAAGGACCAGATGGTCATCAGCACCGTCGTCGGGGACGAGACTCGCGAAACAAAACCAGACGCGGGCGTGACGAGCACCAGCGAGGTCGTAGCTTCGAGGTTGAAGTTGAAGAAGAGAAAGACAATAAAGACGATGAGGCCATCGCCCGACCCCGAGATGCCACTAGAAACCGGGACGATCGGCGGAACGCGTCCGGCGGAGGTGGAGGACGGCGCGCCGGGGGCAGGTACTACGAAAGAGGTGTCCGGGAGGAGGTTGAAGAAGAAAATAATCAAGATCGTCGGCGTCGAAAAGACGAGGATGAAGAAATTCATCCCCGTCGTGGGCGTGATCAAGTGACGCAGCGTCGCCAATCGGTGGCGCAATATGAAGTGGTCGAAGAGGTGAAGCAAGAAGATGTCGCCCGTGGTCGACGTGCTGAAAACAAGCGTGGTCGGTACGACGATCGGGAAGAAGAGGTAAACCGTCGCGGAAATAACGAGCGCCGAGATAAACGGGACCAGGAAGTTGTGGAGCAAGACGGCACAACTGGCCGAGAAGTAGAGCCTGCTGGTGAAGAACGCCGTCGTCGGGGTGGTACTAGAGACGACAGTCGCGGCCGGCGTGAACGCCGTGGTGAACAACACACGACAGCTGGTGAGCTGCAGCAAGCAGAGGACAATCTGCGTGTTGCTGAAACGAGCAAAGACGAGCGCGGCTACCGAGGCCGGGATCGGGATCGCCGCAGCAGCCAAGAAGAACAGCACCAGCGGGAAGACATCGAGGATAATGCAGACAATTACAAGCGTCGTGGCGGGGGGTCAGACCGTGGAACTGGACGGAAAAATGAGCGGTACAATAAACGGGGCGATCGTGTTGAATCCACCGCTAAGGAGGAAGAGCCAGACGTCGGTTATCGTCGCGGGCAGCATGAGGAACAACGGGACAAAAAGCAACATCAGTACGAGGTTGAAGAGGATGAAGACCGTCGTGGTCGTCGGGGTAAAAAGGACAAGGAGAACGAAGATCGCGAACCCCGTGGTCGTGGGCGGGAAGGACTAGACAAGAGTCCGCAAAAAGAAGATGAAGATCAGCCGCGGGGCCGCAGTCGTGATCGCGCTCGTGATCATGTTGAGCAACATCAAGAGCAGGAAGTAGGCACGAGAGGTCGGCAAGAGAGTCGTGGACGTCGGCGCAATAAGACTCGCGAAGACGAACAACAGACCCGTGCTGGTACTACTACTCGAAAGGAGGAACACGACGATCGTGAGGATGGGCGTGGACGACCCCGCAGAAACGCGTCCTCTACCCATCGCCGCGAGGTGGACGTTGTAGAGGAGCGCGGTGCCCGTGGTCACCGGCGGACGAGAGACGATGATCATCACGAAGTTGTAGAGAAGCAGAACGACCGCTCTCTTTCGGGAGGACGAGGCCGTCGAGGTGCAGCAAACACGTCTATGACTGTGCACAACTCCCACTCCCCCTCATTTGTGATGCAAGTTACCAAATCCACTCCTCTCCATGCCTTGAACACACCGTTTGCATCACAAGCTCTGGTCGTCCAAAGAGCACTATACTCTTCTGCAGATTTGTCATGCAAAACCTGCACTCTTGCTGACGCTTGTATTGCTGTTCACGCCATACAAATGAGGCGGAGGGGGAGTTGTGCACAGTCATAACGTCGCGTGATGCTGCAGAGAAAACAAAAACTCGTCATGGCCGAGAGCTGCAAGAGGAGGAGGAAGTTGGCGTGAACCGCAAGAATCGTCGCGCTTCGGTCGTGGAACTCGAGGCTGATGGTGGTCACAGGCGTGGTCGCCGTGAAACGCTCGCTGCTCCTCGAGAAGTGGCAGACGAGGAGAAGGAACTTCTGGATCGGCCCCGCGATAAAGGGCGCGGCAAAGACGAAGAACATCATGGTGGCACACGACGCGGGCGGAATAAAGAAGACAACTCTCGTGGCCGCGGGGCCGCGCATGTTCAAGAGCGCGAAGGGGAAAAAAACGACTATCGCCAGGGCCGCGACCGGGAACAGTTGCGCCAGCGCCATGACACACTCGCCGTTGCTCCTTCCCGCCGCGGGCAGCAAACTGCAGGAGCGAAAAAGTACGAAATCGAAGAGGATGAACGCAGCCGCAGCAGAGAACGGCGTGGACGTGACCGTGACCGTGACCAGAACCGTGGGTCGCCGCGAGAAGAACAAGAAGAGGAAGGTGGAGCGCGACGAACCGCCCGTGAGCGTGATAATGGTGCCGAGGCCAAACAAGCGAACGACGGGAATACGAATAGTGGTCGCAAGCAGGTACAAGTACGGGAACAGCGAGACGAGGATGTTTTGTCCTCTTCCGTCGAAGAGCAAGAAGTTCCGGAGCAACATATCAAAGTGAAAAATGCCACCACCTCCGAATTTGGGAGCATTTGTATTGCAAACCTTTCCAAATGAAACACTCGCCCTCTTGCATCTATCAGCATCACAGATTTTCAAGCGGGAATAGCAAAAATTTGCATTGCAAAAGACCCCAGCAAGAGTGGCGCTTGTCATGCAAGCGATGGGATACACGCCTAGACTCTGCATCAGAAAGATGCATACTTCTTGCATGCATGACAAAAAGTTTTCATTTGGCAACCTCCCATCACAAATTTTTGCGACTTTGGGTGTGGGGGGCATAATTTTTCACTGCAATACAACAGCCTGGATCCTCCAGTCGCCGTCACGCGGAGAAACAGAACAGTAAATCTGTGCGGGCGGTGGAGGACGAAGACGAGGTTCGTCGAAAGGAGCAGGTGGATAAAGCTCAGGAAAAGGAAAAGTCCGATATGAGAGTGCACAACTCGTCCCCCTGCTCCCCCTCATTTGTCATGCAAAATACGTACTTAAATCCACCCTTTGCCTCTTGGCACCTTTCATCTGGTAGATCAAACAGCACTACAATGACAGGTTCATCTGGTAGATCAAACATGACAGGTTCATCTGGTAGATCAAACAGCACTACAATCTACTCGGGTGAATTTGTCATGCAAAACCCGCATTCTTTCCGACGCTTGTGTTGCTGCTCATGCAATACAAATGAGGGGAAGGGGGAGTGGTGCACTTTCATATCCGACTCCCCCGGAGCAGGCGTCCACCTCCGTCGTAACAAGGCGGCTTCCTCGAAGGAGCACGCGACTAAGGCTGACAAGAAACTAGCTATCCTGTGCAAAAGTATCGCACTCGTATAAATGCAAGTCTTGCATTACAAATCTTGTTCCCAAAGCAAATCT
Organism: Amoebophrya sp. A120; assembly: GCA_905178155.1. Lineage (NCBI taxonomy): Eukaryota > Dinophyceae > Syndiniales > Amoebophryaceae > Amoebophrya > Amoebophrya sp. A120. The sequence continues at coordinate 6,953,742 of CAJINV010000004.1, read as the reverse complement.
GCATTACAAATTTTATTTCTCATGCTGAGGAAATTTGTAATGCATTTGCTGTAAATGCATTACAAATTTCAAGAGTGCGCCACTTTTGCAAATCATACTAGCCCGCAAGAAACAGCAGGATCAGAAAAAAAAGGAGGCGAAAGAGCGGGGGAATATTAAACACAAGACTTCTACGCAGAAGAAGAAAAAGCAGCCGGTGAAGCAGCAGCAGAAAGTGGAATCGACAAGCTCGAGCGATTCCGATGATTCCTCGTCGTCTAGCGATTCCGATGATTCCGAATCCGAGAAGCAGCGAAAAGCGGCCTTGAAAACGGCTAGCAAGGACCAAAACATCAATTCTGGAACCGCCTCCGCGTCGGCTTGCTCCTCGGCGATGAATGCTGCGGGTACCAGCAATACGGATGATTTGAAGAAGCGGAAAGCAGAGTTGCTTCGCGACAAACTCGGGGATCGGAAAAAATTGAAAAAGAATCTTCAGGAGGAAAGCGCCGAGGGGGAGGTGAATAAAAGAGAAAATGTCCTCGAAGGCAGTGCTGGCACGACCATGGATGTTGGCGCACCGGGAGGTAACAATCATATGGACACAACTAACCTGTCTACCACCCGCACTACGCCGACCAACGCGAAGCACCAACAGCTGACCGAGCAGCAGGCCGCAAAGGAAAAAAGTAGTGCGCAACAGCAACAAAAGCAACAGCAGGGTACTGGTGGTGGCGGTGTTCAACACCAGCAACAGCAGAAATCTACTATGCACTGCAAAAGCATCGTACGTTGTAATAACTGTATTCCAAATTAGTTCAGCGTGACAAACGGAATTTGTCATGTAGTTTTACCTTAGGATGGAGATTTGTAATGCATGACTGCGAGGATTACTACGAGCGCGATACTTTTGCACTGCATATCTACCTCCGGTCCGCCCCCGGCTGCGCAGGTGTCCCTGGAGCCGGGGCAGATCTACAATTTGTCCAATATCAGCCTGCACATCAACGTGATATCCTGTGCAAAAATATCGTACTCGTATAAATGCATTACAAGTTTCCTCAGCAAGAAAAATAAGATTTGTGATGCGGATTTACCTCAGGAAAGAAATTTGTAATGCATGATGCAATACGAGTGCGATACTTTTGCACATGATACGTGAAAGGGTTTAACCAGTGGTACGGGGACAATTCCTTACTCGAGATTCCCTTTATATGGAAGCGTCAGGATTGAAATCGTCAAAGTTGAAATAGTTTGATGCATAAAATGCTAGACGCAATGGGCCTGTCTTGCAGAGCAGGCAACTGAGGCCGATTGTAAGCCTGTTTGGGGTGTGAGATAGCGCTGCTAAAACAGCATGACAAAAGCAGTCTTCTCTGTCCAAACAGCATGACAAATCGGATTTCCATGCTGTCAAAATTTGTCATGCGTCACTTGCAAACTGGGCTCCAGCTGGTATCGCTTTATTGCATTACAGATTCTTTCAACTTTGACGATTTCGATCCTGACACTCCCATACTTGAAAAAGATCGAGGAAGCCCGTAACAACATCATCACGATTTTCGAAAAGCCACGGCACATCGTGGAACACGAAAAAATATCCCGTGCAAAAGTATCGTACTCGTATTGCAATCATGCATTACAAATCTTTTCCCTAAGGTAAATCAGCATTACAAATTTTATTTCTCATGCTGAGGAAATTTGTATATCCATTTATACGAGTGCGATACTTTCGCACTGCATGAAAAATCGTGGACTTACAGCGGGCGGCCATGAAGAAGGTACAGGAGGAGAAGATGCTGCAGGATAGAAATACTAAGCGTAATTCGACATCCGTAGGAGACCACCCAGGGCAAGAAGCTGTGGACAACAGCACGCCGGCGAGCGGGCAGCAGCAGCCTCTGCAAGACGAGCAGGGGCAAGTTATTTCTCCGGAAAATCAGAAGGTAGGCGGCGATGGAGACAAAAAAGAAGACGACTCCTCGTCGTCCAGCAGCGATGACAGCTCTGACGACGATGACGAGGGCGAGGAGCAGGATGCTGAAAAAGAAAACAAGCCGGCGAACAAAAATAATCCTGCTGCTTCGGCGGAGCTCGGACCGGCAAAAAACGACAACAAAACCATTGCTCAGGAAGAAGACGCCGCCGCAGCGGTTCTTGCTCCCGAAAAAGGAGAACCTCAACCAGAGCACCAGCAACCGTCCGGTCGTGGCCGACGCAGCCCCGACAGCAAACAACTCGGGAACAGCCGTCGGGGTGGTCGAGAAGAGAACAAAGGAGGTCGCGAGGAGAATAACAAGAAGCACAGTGGAGAAAATAAGCCAGCTGCTCGTGGCGACAGCCGCGGAAATAGAGGTGCGACGTCGAAGAAGAAGCCCTCAGCTGCACCCGTCGAGGAAAATAAAGGCGAGACTACCCGGCGCGGCAGGAACAAGTCGGCCTCCGGGCGGCGGCGCGGGAAGGAACGAGAGGAAGATAAAGAGGGCGCGGCAGCTGGTGGTTACCAGAATACTGGACGAGGACGCGACGGTCCTACAAACAAACGGTCTCGGTCCAAGAATAAACCTGCTTCGCAATCTCCGGAAGGAGACCACAAAGACCGGGCCCGCGGCGGCATGACGACGCGGAATGGCGGACGCAATCATGCCACGACCCGCAATGGGGGGTTGACAACAAGAAACAACAACCGGAGTGGCAGTGTTGCGAAATACGAAATCGAGGAAGAGGAAGAAGACCGCGCCAAAGACGAGCATGGTAATAAAAAACGTAAGATTGAGATCAAACGCCGCGAGGACAAGCATGACAAAGATAAGGATTTTTATCATGACGGTCATCGTCCACGAAAGGACAATGCCAGTCCTGTTCCGGGAGAAACTTCGGAGGAGCGCAACAAGCGTGAGTACCAGGCTATGTACAACAGCAAACCGTATGGAGCGGTTCTCAAACGTTTTACATTGTTTGCGTGTTAGATGTGTGGTTTTTCACGCGATGAAATTCCAATTACGATTACCATCAGCATCCATCCGTTCGATCAAGCTACTTCGCACAACAAGTTGTTCTCGATGCAGCGCTTAACTACAGCGGGGAAATATTAATCCGTTCCAAATTTGTAATGCAAAAGGTGCAATTTACCCGTCCCGTACCCCGCCCTTTCAGTTTTGGTTTTCCTACATCATAAATTCATGTGACAGCTGACAATGTGAAGACGCTTGAGAATTCCATAAACCGCCGGAGGCCCGCATGAGCGACCGGTACGTAAATGACGAAACGGTGGAAATGCTTCGGAAAAAGCAGGAGGAGGAGCAACAAAAACGCGCAGCACAGTTACGCCGGCGGAGCAGCCACGGAAGTGGAGAGCAGGAAGCGAGCCGCGGCCCCTTTGGAGGAGGTGGTACAAGTAGAGGGGGTTATGGCCGGGACCATGAGTATGGTGGAAATAGAGAACACGAGCGGAAGGACGACCACTACGAGCGGGATGAAGAAAGGGGCGGTAGAAGTACCAGTAAGGTGAGAACTGGGTCTACAAGGGAGTACTACGGAAAGAATAATGGTACTAACAAGGGGAACAAAAATCACAGTTCCCCAAACCGGAACTACAAAGGTGGGAATTCGAACAATTATGATCGGAACCACAGCAAGAACGAACGCGAACATCAACGCGAGGATATGAATTATAATAACGGTGGCAAGACGACGCGCAACCGACCGAGCCAACGGGCGCCGCAGGAGTACGGGAAGGGCCAGGGCAAGACGCAGGCGCCGCGCGAGTACGGACACAAGGGAGGGGGAAGGAAATATAGCAACAATTACAACGACGACAAGAACATCAGTAACCGCGGCGGTGAACATAAACGGGCGGGAAAGGCGCCGGCGGAATATCGGAGATATTAGAATCATTTGCAGGTTACAGAGAAAAAAGGCTTTTTCGAAAATCCGGCGACCAAATTCAAATACTACTCATAGTCGGAAAATGAAACCCTCCGTTGACGTTGTAAAGTTAGTTTACAACTCGGAACAAGTAACGTGCGGGAGGACACAGGCCACAGCACAACAGCTTACCTAGTAAGAAAACATAAGGACTTCCTTCGTTGTACACGTACTTTATCAAGTACATAGCAAGTGTTGACATAACGAAACTCCCTCGGTTTTTACTTACCCGCCCCTGTTCGAGGCCAATATTAGAATTGCACGAGCAATAAACAGGCGCTTTTGTGTGTCTGCCATGAACGGCAAACGCAATCGAAGTCGGAAAGGACAAAGCCGTTCATGCAACTACACTCGTTTCAAGAACAAAAAAACAGAAGAAGTGGCTCGCTCCGGTTATTCAAAAAACCAAAAAAAAATAAAGCGACGACCACCTTTTTTTAATCTTTACAAAATCAAAAAAATGATGAAAATCCAAGATTTGATACCACGTCGCCCGAGTTGATTGTGGAATTATTTACTACTCGCCCCTTCACACAAATTACCCCATTTATTTTTTGAGCGCTCAGAAACAGAAGTGGCACAGCCACCTCAACTCGAACTTTTAGAATGCTGGTTTGTCCTGTTTTTGTCGGCTTGGGTTTCTCGTCGGTCGTGTTGTGCAGTAACTAATGATAAGATAGACGAGCCATCAACAGTTGTTCTTGATCTAGGTTTATTTGGATCTTGTTCTGGTTGTTGTTTTCTTTGCATGAAGATTTGAATTTCTCGGGCAAGCAAGCTACACAGGATCGGAAGTTTTACCCTGCTCCCTGGAAAAAGAAAAAATAAGACAGATCCAGAAGATGAAAAAGAAGATTGCTGTGCAGCTTCTTGTGCTACATAGCATAAAGAATGCCGGAAAATAAACGAAGAAAAGATCCATTTCGTGAACCTCTCTGGTTCGTGTTAGTACAGATGGATCGATGTGGCCGTGGTCCCCATGATGAAAATAAGCGCCACGCACTGTATTGTGTTGATCATCCCTGAAATGCATTTGCATATCCAAAGAAATATGATCCGGAGCTGAAGTATCAAGTAGCTCAAGCAGCTCATGGTCTGGACAGAAGCGCGTGATAAAAATGATCCGCAAATTGCGAAGGAAGCTCTTAAATGGCTCGGGTCTTTCTCTTTCTAGGTACTAGCATTCTGCAGCAAGTAGAATTGTTCACGCGGATTTTGAGTATTTTCCTTCATGCGACCCACATATAACTACAGGAACCGCTGAAATTTAGGAAACAACTTTAAACGCCATAGCAACTAGACCTATTCCTATTACCCACGCACCTGTTTTGATGCCATCATCATGCTTTAGCTTTTTCTAGCGACAATTTTTTCTGTGAAGTTTTTCAACATAGTCTCACGACAGTGCATACGCGCAGTTCACTGTCCTCTTTTTACAGACTCAGTCGATGATAAATAGTTCGCAGCTTTTGCAAATTTATTTGAACGTAGCAGCAGCAGCTTGAGTACATCGTTTACTATGATTTCACTTAGCCATTGATACAAAAAAGACCGACGCCACTACCTCTTTTTTGTATCTTCCTATTTTTTGATCCGCAGCTTCTAAAACTGCAATATAAAAGTTCTTTACCTATCAAAAAACACCTGTCGCTGCTGCTGTTACATCACACAACCCGCAGCGCTGACAGAATTTCCATGCACCTATTTTTCGGGAATAACGATGAGCCCAGAAGTCACTGCGCATCTACCTACCGTCGATGTCATTGACGGTGTGCCATTCCCCTCTCACGAGGGGCAGCAGATTCTTGTATCCACCGCCGCAGCGGGGGCAGGAGCAGGCGTTGCAGCAGCTAGAAGTAGCAACGGCGGGTTTCTCGCGCCGGTGACGAGTCATGTGATCGCACAAGAACATGGTCACGACGTCACGAGAGGCACAGGAGTTGTCCCAGATTCAAGTACATCGACAATTCACCACGCCATAATCAACCACGCGGCCGCGGCAGGGCAGACCCATCAGCAAGATCCCGGGCAAGGCTCCTTACCCGTCGCAGACCCGTTCCCAACCGACGTCAATCTCCCGGGCCAAGCCGCCTTGGCCTGGACGTCCGTCGCCGCCTTCGTCGGCTTTTTCACGCTGGTGACGCTCTTTTCCGTGCTGCTCACCCGGAAAGCCAAGTCGTACGACGATGAGGTGCTGGAGAAGCAGAAATCTTTGTGGTTTTACAACTGGCTAGCGAACTTCAATTGGGACTTGGCCGCGGCGATTCTATTCACGGTCGGGGAATTCATCATTTTCGGCGTGGAATGTAAACACTACGGACAGTGCGTGTACGAGGAGAAAAAGGGCTATGGGGATTGCTTTGAGCGCTACGGGCTCAGCATGCTGGGCACCTTTGTCGTCACGTTCGGGGTTATTGCGTATTGATTTTTATCAGATAGATGTTTTTTTTAGAATGATGTTGTGTAAAAATTTCGCTTACTTTGTTTCATCTCCCTGAGAGGACTACTGCCACAACCCTCAAATGAAAGGTCAAGCTAGACGAGATTTCCTACATGAACGAAGAAATTTGTCATGCATCTTGATCTACTTCTGATAAGCAAAATCATCCCCCTTTTTATCAGGTGGTTCGTGGGCATTCTGACTTCTGATATGGCGTTCTCAACTGTTACATTCTCAGCTGTTACATGATTTGTCATGCAAATTTGCCACCAAGATCGCCACGATTAAGCTGCTTCGCATGACAAATATCCGAAGGGCTAAACAGCATCTAACTCTGTGCCAAATTTGTAATGCAAAAGGCGCAAGCTTCCCCCTTTCACTTTCGCCATGCTTGCATCACAAACTCATGTAACAGTTGAGAATGTAACAGTTGAGAACGCCATATCTGACGAGTTGACCGTTGAGGTCGAGGAGCGGGAGGACGACGAAGAGGTATCCTGTGCAAAAGTATCGTACTCGTATTGCAATCATGCATTACAAATCTTGTTCTTGTGCTAAATCCGCATTACAAATTTTACTTCTCATGCTGAGGAAATTTGTGATGCATTTATACGAGTACGATACTTTTGCAGTTGATAAGAGGAGGAAGAAAACGAAGTTCAGCTAAACGAAAAGAAGGTCCGCACGGCGAGTTCGATGTCGCAAAACGCGATAAACATGATTCGCGACCAGCAGATGAACACACTCTTACCCCACTCCGCGCCGAAAACGCTTCGGATCCACAACGATAGGAATAAGATGAAGGACGGGCTAAACCGCGAATTGCGTCTGTCGCAGACGACTGGGTTGTACAATAAAGACGCTGGTGGCGGGGCTACTTCTTCTGGTATGCAGACCGGTGGACAACAACAAGGTGGACCAGGTGATAGAATTAGAAATTACAACAGAAACTTTACTGGTGGAAAAGGAAATGGAATTATCGGAGGTGGTTCCGAGATGAATAACAACGGAAGAAATTTTTATCGTGCTGGGCAACATCAAGACGGCAGAAATTTCTCCACCAAGAACCGGGATCAGAACGATAATTTTTCTAGGAACAAACCCGGCGAAGGTGGTGGAAACTACTATCACCAGCCGGGTCCTTCAAATGCGAAAGCGCGGCACCAACTCAGGCTGAACATCGGTGCGGACCGCGGGAAGCGCATAAAGGCCGCGTGGGGGATGAAGTTCCACCCCAGTCCACCGGCAAACCCGGCGAACTACCAAGGAGCCGGAAATCATGGAAATGCTTTTCAGGGGTGCAGCCCACGAGGAATGAATAACGACTTTCGCGGGGCGCACGAAGATCTCGTGCCGGGCGGGACGCCAAATTTTTACCTGAACACCACACTGGCAAGCTTGCCAAGAAGTATTTTTGGATAATTGATTTCATCTACCGCTTGTATTTTGGGTTACTCGTGCATAAAAAGAAAAACTACACTTGATCAATCATAAAACTTCTGTTCTTTCCCGTCCTATCGATCAATGAAACTATCAAAACCTCTACATCAATTTTTGTCAAATTATAACTTCAATATTATGCAAATGCACGACAGCCTCCGTCTTCTCCGAGCCGGTCGACGCCTACAAATCCGACGCTTTTTACAAGAAGCAGTCCATATGTAGTTTCGATGGCGCACCGACCAACGCAGCGGCTGACCACAATAATACCAGCACGACAAGGGGAGCAGGGCAGCAAACAGGAGCAAGCAATAGTTCGCAGGCGGCCGGATGTACAAATGCAGCGGATCTACTCGCGCTGCAAGAACAGCAAACAACCGATAATTTCCTGGAGAACATCAACCAGCATCCGAGCTGCGCCTCCAGCACGACGTCAGCCAGCCATCAGCAGCAACATCCTTTTCCGAATATCAAATGCAAAAGTATCGTACTCGTATAAATGCATTGCAAATTTTCTCAGCATGAGAAATAAAATTCGTCATGCTGATTTACTTTAGGAAAAATATTTGTAATGTAAGACTTGCATCGTATGATGTCGATACTTTCGCAGTTCATACCGAAGATCGATTCCACGCTGTTGGAAGAAAACGCCGCCACGTGGTGCGTCGGCGATAACGCGGCGCAGCACCAGCAGGCAAGCGCAAGTAAGAATCAGCAGTACAACAATCTTCATCGAGGATATCCAGGAAAAAAACTGTGTAAGTGTTGAAAATGTGTAGGAAGAGCAGCATCACAAATTCCCTTTGCATTACAGGGAAATAAACCTGGCATGCGCAGCTAGTATCAGTGGAAACGCGTATGAAAGCGGCCTATAACTACGCAGATCCAGCATGACAGGTGATAACTGTTTTACATAGTTCCGCATCACAGATTTGTTACACTCACATAGTTTTTTTCTCGCATAGAGGAGAAGAGCACCAGAACTTATCGCCGGTGATGTCCGACCACGAAGAGCAGCTCCTATCCTGAGTAAAAGCGTCCCCACCTCCCCAGAGTTGTCATGCAAATGCGCAATGACAGGAATCGATTTGTAATGCGCAGCTCCATGAGAGGCATTGTTTCCAATCGTGTTTTGGAATTTGTATTTGTAATGCTGTAAACAGGATGAGAAAAGAGCTTTCTCATGCGGCGTTCCTTGCCAACCAGCACTACACTGCAGAGGGAAACTTGTCATGCACAGCTCCCAAAACTTGGATACTTGTGTTGCTAGATTCCAAACTTGGCTATGGGGTCGTGGGGACGTTTTTGCTTAGGATAGCTCCAGGACTTGATTGTGTTCGACACCCCGATCTTAAACCACGAAGTAGATCATTTGTTCCAACTGGAAAATAACCAAAGCCAACACCACAACTACCAGCCGCTGCAGCTGCAACAGCAAGAATTAGTAGAGCCGCTTTTTGTTCAAGTTCAACAGTCGTCAACACCTACACCGATCGAGCGCGCCGATCATCAAGTTCTTGCTGTAGATCACCGATCAGAACAACAGACGCCAGATATCCGGAGTGAAAACGTCCCCACCCCATAGTTGTAAAATGCAAATCTACATGCTGAGAATGTTTCTCATGCGGAGCCCCATGGGCAGTGTTTTCTTGTCGTGTTTCGAAATTTGTCATGCTCCAATCTCCATGATATGCTAGATCTGTGATGCTGCTGAACTTGCTAAACAGGATTAATACACTACGAGGCCACACTTGTCATGCGCAACAGCCAAAGCTTGGTGATTTGTCTAGCAGACTTGACTATGGGGTGGGGGCGTTCTTACACAGGATACCAAATCTACTGCTTTCCAGCCCTCTGGGGCCCTTCGGGCTCCACGGGAAACCGGCTTCGGAGGGGATTTTGATCCCGCCGTCCCCGCTCGGTGGAGGAGGTGCACAGCACGGTAGCAGCAGTACTGGACGTATGGTAGAAGACGTAGACCACCAGCATCATCATCATCATGTGGAGGAGGAGATAAAACGGGGGACAAGTAGAAGTACCGACGGACCACAGGAAGATCATTTTGCCGCGGAACAAGCAGGGGACAATTTTCGAATTTCCGGGAATATGACAGCGAACGAGCAGGCACGACAGGCGTTGTTGGGAAATGATGATGAAGAGGACAGAAATAATAGTTATGCTGCACGTGGTAGAAGTCCTTACGAAGGAGACAACAGCATGCCACCTCCGCGAAGCTGAACTGGTATTGCAAAAAGGTATGGCGGTCCTAGTCTTCCTTCATCACGCCACGAGCACGAACGCAGTCGTGCCGGCCACTGACTCGCGGACATGCCACCGACTACTAACTACACATCAGCTGTTACAACTGTATACAACTACGCTCATCATCTCACGACCATCTTCCAAAACCAAATCCAAACCTGCCGAGTGGCTCTCGAACAAAATGTTGCCGCGCCAACAACCTCTACAAGAACCAGTTCACCTTGGAGTTAAAACAGTAAAAAACAAAAAAACTGAAGATCACGAGAAAGAACGGGCGGAAAGTCGTTCGCTGAAGACGCGTTGCTTCTGTGACTTCAAATTCCTCTCAATTGGTCGCTCACGACCTCCAAATGTGTTCATGTATAAGTGCGCCGAAGAGCAGTAGAAGATCAGCATTAGCATATGAACATATTGGCTCGATGTGTCGTGTGTCCATTGATCGATGTTTGACGTCGTGGTGGTGGAGGTTTTTTATTGCTCTTCTGTAGTTCTTTTTCGTTCCGATTCCGACGCTTTTGTTCTTTTCAACGCTTGCTCGCCAGCGCCTGTCATCTGTTTTGCCCTTTTGTATGATCTTGATGTTCTTTCTGATGCGTTGACTCCTAATATCTTCGTGTTCGTTCCCCCCCGGCCCCGCCGAGTCCTCGTCTGGCCATGACTCCGGGCACCGGTACCCTCCGGCGCGGCCGTGCTCGCGCGAATCCTGCCGGCTTGCTCCAGCGGAGTGCGCATTTCACCGCGGCGGACTACCAACCATTACATGGAAACCAGCGTCTGCATAATTTCCGGTGGAACTTTCTCTCCTTCCTCCTCCTCTTCTCAACATTTTACTCATGCTTCGCCACCAAGACCATCGTTTTCAGCTACGACAAGCGCGATTTCGACGAAGTGCCCTGGCTGGCCGGGTTCCGCGAGGTCAACGGGCTTTATGCGTACCGCTGGGGCTATGAGTACCGGTTCTACGACCGGACGAGGTTTCACTCCGACGTTATGGCGCAAACGTGGGTGAAGGTGTTTATACATCGCAAACGCATCGCGCACGTACTAGTAGTTGTAGTCATTGCATGACAAATTTTTTCAGCATTAAAAATGAAACTTGTCGTGCTGAATGACCTAGGAAACCAGATTTGTCATGGGTGACTGCAATCAGAAGTACGGGGGCGAGAATTTTGCGGTGGATAGTGTTTCTCGGGTATCAACTGGTGATCGAGGAGTTTGGCGCTTGCGGGCACGATATCAAATGCAAATATGTCTGGGTCTGGAAACTTGGGATGCTAGTTTGTGAATGATGGGCGTGCTGCAATACACTACCGCGCATGGCAAGTTTTTGAGTCCCTATGTGTTTCGCTTTGCGCATGGCAAACTGCGTTTTTCTTTTTGCATGACAGACAGGAGGGCTTTTTCCTCCTGCTCACGCATTACAGATTCAACTGTCGTGTGAGACAAGCATGACAAACTTGCATTCTTCCAGACCCAGACACTTTTGCAGTTGATACACGACGCCATGGAGGAGCTGAAAACAACCATTCTAGGAGAGGAACTTTACCAAAAAGTGGTCCAGCCACACTCTTTATTCTGAGTAAAAACGTCCCCGTGATCCGCCCAGAGTTGTCATGCAAATCTGCATGCCAATCAAAAAACAAAAAGTTCGTCATGCGGAGCCCCATGAAAAACGTTTTCTAGTCGTGTTTTGCAATTTGTGATGCTAGAATCAGCATGATATGCTAGATCTGTTATGCTTCGGAACTAGCTAAACAGGATTACACTACGAGGACAATATAATAAACTTGTCATGCGAAACAACCAAAGCTGGTTGATTTGTCTAGCAGATTTCCCATCTTGACGCTAGTGTGGTGACATAATTTTTGCTCAGGATACTCTTTCGACCACTACTACGCGGACGACGAGGACTATGGGAGTGTCAGGATTGAAATCCACAAAGTTGAAATAACTTGTAATGCATAAAATGGATGAAAGTTGTGACCCAGTTTTCAAGTGGCGCATGACAAATTTGGGTAGAGACGAACTCTAGTTTGTCATGCTGTTTGGGTAAGGAAGACGCCTTTTGTCGTGCTATTTTAGCAGCTCGGTTTCTATCCCTCAACAGGCTTACAATCTGCCTCACTGACCTACTCTGCAAGACAGGCACTCTGTGGGCTGCATTTTTTGCATCACAAATTATTTCAACTCTGACGATTTCGATCCTGACACTCCCATAAGGACAAAGTGGAGAAAATCCGACCGGACCCGAAGTACTTGAAGCATAGAGGGTATGAAAGCCTCAGGTTGGAAATCCTCAAAGTGGAAATAATTTGTAATGCAAAAAAAGAACGACGCCAGTTGAAGCGCCATTAGTAGTCGGCGCATGACAAATTTCCCAGGCACTTAAAGCATGTCTGTCATGCAGGTTAAGGCAAAGGGGTGCCCTTCTGTCGTGCTAAGCAGCACAAGCACTCCGATTCTTCACCCCTAGCAGGACAATAGTCGGCCTCCATTGCGTCCTCTGCAATACAGTCTTTTTTGCGTCGCATTTCATGCATCACAAATCATTTCCACTTTGAGGGTTTCCATTCTGAGGCTTTCATAGAGGGTCGCGACTGTTCCTCGGGGATTTCATGTCGGGGAAGACAGAGAAAGAGCTGCATTTGGCGCAGCAATGCGACAACGACTTCCATATCAAATGCAAAAATGTCTGGGTCTGGAAGAGTGCCAGGTTTGTCATGCATATTTTGCATAACCCATGATGCCTGTAATGCATGACCTAGCATCACAGATCGGAAACGGCCTTCTGATGCGTATCCCGCATGAGAAGCGCCGACTCCGCGCAGGTGCACAAACTGAACTCCTCTTGCTGGTCATGCAGTACACATTTTTTCACCTTCCAAAGACAGCATCACAAGTTGCAACCTTCCAGACCCAGACATATTTGCATTCCATATTCCAAATTATGTTCCTTGACTCCGACGCGGTGTGGCACGCGCATGAAATTATCCTGTGTAAAAACGTCCCCACCCCAGAGTCAAGATGGGGATCTCGCAACACAAATCTCGAAACATTGGCAGTCACGCATGACAAGTTCTTGCAGGCCGTAGTGTAGTGAAGGTTGGCAACGACGCCCGCATTGTAAATCCATCTAATTATGCTGTTTACAGCATTACAAATTCCAAAACACGAACGGAAATGCCTATCATTGGCGGGATGCGCATCACAAATGGTTCTGTCATTGCAAATCTGCATGACAATAATTCTGGGGAGGTGGGGACGTTTTAACTCGGGATAGAAATTTCGGTTGAGTCCCTCTTTCCGGAGGAACTGCTAAAAACCGGGGGGATGATCGCGACGGCCGCAGACGTATTCATTGCAAAAGTATCGTACGCGTAGTAATTGCAGTCATGCATTACAAATTTATTTTTTTCTAAGCTAAATCCGCATGACAAATTCCATTTGTCATGCTGAGCGAATTTGTATTGCAATTACTACTAGTACTACGATACTTTTGCAATTCATAAGACGTTTCTGGCGTTGGCGTGCCGTTACCGCATACCAACGCGTGGGTTGTCCGGGGAGAGTTGGGTCGGGAGTATCTGCGGAAGTGGCGGTTATGGGAGTGTCAGGATTGAAATCGACAAAGTTGAAATATAAATAAGTAACTTGTAATGCACAAAATCGATACCAGTTGGAAGCCCAATTTCCAAGCGGCGCATGACAAATTTCGGCACCGTCTATTAAATCCAGGCTCTCATGCTGTTTAGGGGCCCCAGAAGGCGTCTTTTGTCATGCTACTTTAGCAGCTCTATCGCAGACCACAAACAGGCTGACTGTCGGCCACACTTATCATCCCTGCAAGAGAGGCACTGCAAGCGTTGCAATTTATGCATCACAAACCATTTCAACTTTGACGATTTCGATCCTGACGCTTCCATAGCGGTATCAGTTCAAGTACATCCGGCACATGTGGACACTATGAAAGCCTCAGGTTGGAAATCTTCACAGTGAAAGTAATTTGTAATGCAAAAAGACGACTCCGGTTGAAGCGCCATTTCTAGTCGGCGCATCACAAATCTCCCGGGCACTCAAAGCATGTCTGTCATGCTGGTTCGTGCAAGGGGGTGCCCTTCTCTCGTGCTAGTCAGCACCCCAATTCTTAATCCGTAAGAAGGACAATAGTCGGCCTCAGTTGTGTCCTCTGCAATACAGTCTCTTTTGCGTCGCATTTCATGCATCGCAAATTTAAATTGTTTCCACTTTGAGGATTTCCGTTCTGAGGCTTTCATAGACACAAACGGCCGGGGAAATGGACACCTGCGCCGGGGAAAAGAGGTGGAAATGTACCAGCTTTGTGTTGGAGAAGAAGGAAAACTTCGACGAGGAGAGAGCAACTACGCAGCTTGCGTCTTCATCTTCAGCCTCACCAAGTTCAACTTCTAGCGCCGGCGCAACTACAGAAGTAACCGCCCTCCATATCCTGAGTAAAAACGTACCCACACCAGAGTCAGGATGGGGATTTTGCAACACAAACCTAGGAGTTTTGTGAGTCACGCATGACAAGTTGCACTCCGCAGTGTAGTGCAGGTTAGCAAGTGCTGCAGCCGCGTCACAGATTCATCTGCTCATCCTGTTCACAGCATCACAAATTCCAAAACACGATTGGAAATGGCTCTCATGCGGATGCGCATTACAAGTCTTCCTGTCTTTGCAAATCTGCATTACAACTCTGGCGTGGGTACGTTTTTACTCAGGATACTCCAGAAGTCTCTCACCGCCGCAGCCCCGCGGGACTGCATCTACCCCTACCACTATCCTATGTAACAACGTCCCCACGCCATACGTCAAGATGGGGAATCGGCTAGACAAATCCACAAGTTTTGGCTGATTTGCATGACAAATTTGGGCTCGCCGCGTAGTTCTGTTTGAGGTACTAGCTCAGCAGCATCACAGATCTAGTATATCGTGCTGATTGGACCTTGACAAATTCCAAAAAACGGCCAGAGAGTGCTTCTCATGGGGCTCCGCATGAGAAACATTCTCAGCATGCAGATTTGCATTACAACTATGGCGTGGGGACGTTTGTAAATACGATAACCACGGCTACGACCCCATGTCGCTGCTGTCTCTCATAGCGGAGTCGGCCTATTGGGACGAGAAAACCCACCGCGTGAAGTTCCGCGGTTTCGAGATTCCCGCGTGGTCGAGAATGAATCTATGAGAGCAGTGCACAACTACTCCCCCTCGTTCTCATGAATTTCTCATGCAAAACACCACCTCCAGACTCTCCCCCCTGTCACTACTATGCATGACAAGTTCTGGTAGGAGCCCAAATTATAGCACTACTACATTCCTCCAAACTAAATTTGTCATGCAAAACCGGCATTCTTGCTGATGCTTGTATTGCCGTCCATGCTACGCAAATGAGGGGGAGGGGGACGAGTTGTGTACTGTTATAGAATCTCCCCGCCCCCTGGAACATCGCGGTTCGACCGATGCCTAACGGGAAATGGGTGAATGGAACGCTGGGGCACCACTTATGGACGTGTCAGAGTTGAAATCGACAAAGTTGAAATAATTTGCCATGCATAAAATGGATGCCAGTTTGAACCCAGTTTTCAAGTGGCGCATGACAAATTTTGGTGGTCCCTAAATCCAGTTTGTCATGCTGTTTGGGCAAAGAAGAGCGATTTTTTCATGCTACTCTAGCTGCTCGATCTGTAACCCCAAACAGGCTGGCAATCGGCTTCACTTGCCTGCTTTGCAACACACGTACCTCGGGTCATGCATTTTATGCATTACAAATTATTTCAACTTTGACGATTTCAAACCTGACGCTTCCATACCACTTCCTGACCCTCGAACACGACGACACGGAGCTGACGTACAGACGATGGAATGCAAATATGCCTGAATGTCTGGAGGGTACCAACTTGTGATGCTGTCTTTGGACGCTAACAAAATCTGTATTGCATGAAGACCTTTGCGCTACGCGGAAATAGTTCACTTTGCGCTACGCGGAGTGGGCATTATTTCTCATGTGGAATACGCATCGGAAGGCACCTGAAAATAGATCTGTGATGCTAGGTCATGCATTACAGGCACGATGGGTTGTGCCAAATATGCATGACAAACCTGGCAATCATCCAGAGTCCAGACATATTTGCATTTGATACAGACAGAACCAGTACTACATCTGGTGGAAAAGACGCAGATCAGGGTTGAAGACGAAGAAGTGGTGGGTGACGCCTTCATCTACTACGAGTGCTGCAGCTACACCATATCTAGGAAAAAACACCCATCCCCATCCATGTTCTTTTGCATGAGAAAGTACGCTGGAAGTGATGTTGCATGTTGTTGAGCATGACAAATTGGATGGTGGAGTTGGGCGGGATGGGTCTTTATTTGTGGATACACGAACAGGTGGCGCGACTACAACCTCTGGTGCAGAGTCGACAACAGATGAAATCTATGAAAACGAATTGCAAAAGTATCGTACTTGTATAAATGCATATACAAATTTCCTCGGCATGGGAAATGAAATTTGTAATGCGGATTTACCTTAGGAAAAAGATTTGTGATGCATGATTGCAATACGAGTGCGATCCTTTTGCACAGGATGAAATCAAGCAGTGCTCCGCCCAGTCCCACGACGCGCAGTGCGTGGCCGATTTGATCAAGCAGCGCGGGGAAGATTTTCTGAAGACCCTCGGCCGCGAGCAGCTGCTGACCCATCAGGTCGCCGGGAACCCGACTATGAAAACGGATTTCATGATGAAAATGATGGGCCACGACTTGATCGACCACGACCCGAATTCCCGCGCGCCGGAGCTCCGCCCGACGTTCACGGTGAAAAGGCCACTGCTCTCTGTATGAAAGCCTCAGGTTGGAAATCCTCAAAGTGGAAATAATTTGTAATGCAAAAAAACGATTCCAGTTCGAACGCCATTTGTAGTCGGCGCATGACAAATTTCCCGGGTTGTACTCAAAACGTGTCTGTGATGCTAGTTAGGCAAAGGGGTGCCCTTCTGTCGTGCTAATCAGCAGCCCAATTCTGAACCCGTAGAAGCACAATAGTCGGCCTCCATTGCGTCCTCTGCAATACAGGGGCTTTTGCGTAGCATTGCATGCGTCACAAATTATTTCCACTTTGAGGATTTCCAACCTGAGGCTTTCATACTCTGCCGGTGTGGAGGACGAGGAGAACGAGAAAACATTATCGGAATACAACGAGAGATCCATGGACAGCAAGCAGGCTCTCGTCGGCCTCGCGACCCACATGCACCTGTCAGAACACGGGGAGCACGACGCGTCGGTAATGAACACGAGAAGGATACTGCAAGGAAAAATCCCCCCTCTTGATACTGAAAGTGCACCAGTCTGAAATTTTGTGATGCAGATTTGTGACCACAAATCGGGTCTGTCTTGCAGGAAGGCGCGCGCAGGCTGTCCGCCACGTTATGCAGGCGCGTTGTAATGCTGTAAGGCCTACAGGGCAGCCGCCTACCATGCTAGGCTCCTACGCGAAAAGGTCCGCTCCTGGGTTTAGGATCTGCGTGCAGTCCTCTACTTCTGCAAGAACACAAATTTGATTTGTGTATCCAAATCCAGCGTCAGAAATTCGGTTTTGCGATGGGGAGGGGGGATTTTTCCTTTTGAGAGAGGAACGACAACAAGAAGATGGTCACCATCGCGGACAAATCCTACCCGGTCGTCTACCCGGTGCGGTGGGTTCTCTGTGCGCACTTCCACTGGAAGAACTATCGCAAGAAAAAACTGTTTCACTGTGAACCTGTGATGCAGAGAACGAAACGCCAAAGTGTTTGTCTTGCTACACCTGCAACACAATGGATTATTAACCGTGTTTTCCCTTGGGAAACGCGCATGGCAAATTTTCTGTGCCATGTGTAACAAACTTGTGACGCAGATCTTGCAATAAAACCATCACAGTGAAACAGTTTTTTCCTGCGATAAGAACCGGGCGAACTACACTATGCACAACTGCGACCAGCAGCGCTACACGCCGCTGACGTTTCTGTATTTCACGGATGAATACATGCGGAGACACTGGTACGCAAGAAAAAAACTGTGTAAGTGTAACTCTGTGATGCAGAACATGCAACAGAGTCACACCTGTCATGCCAGGCAACCACGAAGTCCTCTTTTCGTGTTCGTCTTCCCTCAGGAGCCACGCATGACAGGTTTTCTCTGGTGATGTCATGTAGAGCATATTTGTGATGCTGTCAGCCAAAGAAAGTTACAGTAACACAGTTTTTTTCTTCCATAACTGGCCCGCCGTGAAGTTCACCAGCAGGCCGAGCTGGCTGCTGCGGATCGACCGGTTGAAGCTGGAGCAGGAGGAGGCGTATCAAATGCCAATATGTCTGGGTTTGGAAGGATACAAGCTTGTCATGCTGCCTCTGGATTCTACAAAAATCTGTATTGCATGAGCAGCAACAGCAGTCCAGTTTTGATTACGCAGACAGAGTATTACTTCTCATGCGGTAGAGGCATGAGGAAGCCGAAGCCCTCGCATCAAAATCTGTGATGCTAGGGCATGCATCGCAG
Organism: Amoebophrya sp. A120; assembly: GCA_905178155.1. Lineage (NCBI taxonomy): Eukaryota > Dinophyceae > Syndiniales > Amoebophryaceae > Amoebophrya > Amoebophrya sp. A120. The sequence continues at coordinate 6,935,141 of CAJINV010000004.1, read as the reverse complement.
ACAAGACATCCCGGGTCTTCCAAAATCTACATGACAAACTCCTACACCCTTCCGGACCCAAACACTTTTGCAGTTGATAAGGCGGATAGGCGGATCCTAACCGAGCCTGATTTACTTGAGAAAAACGTCACGCTGCGAAAACTGAAAGACACCTGGATCGAGCCGGAGGCCAAGCAGCGCAGCGAGTTGATCACGCTGTTCGAGTATCCTCAGCAAAAACGGGCGGGCCCACACCCCATAGTCAACGATTCTTGGTAAATTTGCAATACAAGAAGTTTCCAAGTTAAAGTTTTGGAAGTTATGCAGCATGAGGACAAGTGTAGTGCGGCTTGTGCTTACGCTTAGCGAGGACAGCCGCATCACAAAGATGCCTGCTCATTCCGCTTACTGCATTACAAATCCCAGAACACGACTACAAAGGAATCCCTCTCATGCGGAGGACGCGAATCTCCGTGACAACTATGGGATCAGGCCGTTGTTTTTACACAGGATAACGAGCGGTGGGCCTACGCGGGCCTGTTGAAGTCCGTACAAAGAGCGCCGGTGGAGGTGGGCCTGTATCCGCAGGGAGATTTGGGGGTGTTTGAAAAGATCGCCAGGATATTCCTATGCATTGCAAAAGTACAGTACTTCTCGTATATAAATGCATTACAAATTTCCTCAGCATGAGAAATAAAATTTGTAATGCTGATTTACCTATAACAGAAAGATTTTGCATGTGTGACGTAATGAGTACGATACTTTTGCGCTCGATAATTCCCGAGCACGGCGAACGTGTTTGGGCGGGACGAGCATTTTCCGGTGTTGAAGCCGTCCGAAGTGCAGGAAGTGATCGACCTGCAAGATGCGCTGGAGCACGGGCCGTTTGAGAAGATTGACGAAACCTTGCTGTTGGAGGAAACCTTGGCAAGGGCGGAGTCGAAGGGAGCGCTGGTGTTGGATTTGGCATAGCTTAGTGAAGGGAGGGTCCTTGCGTTATTGTTGAAATAATCGCTTTCCATTGGCTTGTTTTGAGCAAGGAAAGTAGGTAGGGTGATATGGATGTTGTAGACTGCGCTTTTATAATTTCTGGTTTTTCTGGATGTTGCAGCTTCATTTGCAGTCCGTCGCATCGTCTCCAACAGGCTGTTGCACCACAGAAGCGTCATGCCGATGATCCCTAGCGTTTTCTTCGACCGTCGGACGGTCGGCGCGTGCTGTGTGCATGCTCCTAGCGTTAGTTTTGTTCGGCCGGCGGGGCGGAGCGGGCCACCTGGCTCCACTCTTTCTATTTTCAGTGCATTGGTCCAGCCCCAGTAGTTACCCCGCCGTCTTTTCGCCAATAGGCTGGCTGCAACGCGCAATGCATTCGCATTCCCAGCGAAGCAGATGATCATGCTCATGCGTTGCAAGCTCGTGTCGGTGTGGCCGCCTGATTCAGATACGTGATTTCAGGCCATGGTAATGAATGGGTGGCAAACTACGACCACTATGTCTTGCTAGAGCTGCGACTTCTGGTCGTGTGTCTTGATGCCTTAGAGTATTCATTATTGACGCTTGCGTAGGCATGTGTGATCCACGGAAGTAGACGATGAAAATCTCCTCCTTATGTCGTGCTCGTGCCTCGGGCTCGGCACAACTGCAACTCGCTTTGGTTTAATTATTTCCTTTTCGTCATTTACATTTACTTAACGACACGACCGCATAGCCGGCCCCCAGTAAAAACCGCTTCGTAGACGACCTGATTTTGAGCTGCAGAGGATCGGCCCCAAGAACCATGGTCACCAGGAGCTCGTGTGGGTCAGTTTCCATTCTATGGACTCGCACTGTTCGCCTTTTATGCTTTTTGTGTAGTTGTTCCTGTGTCGCAGGAGCGTCATCGCGCGCCGAGCTAGATGGACCAGCGACAGCACCCGACCGCCCACCGGTCGTTCCTCGCCGCACTATCATCTTCTCCTATGACCGCCGCGACGATGAGGAAATTCCGTTTCTCCCTGGCTTCCGCAGGGTCAATAGCCTCTACGCCGAGCGACATGAAGATTATGAGTACCGGTTTTACCAATCGAGCAGTTTCGACGATCTCGTTCCGCCGACCTGGATTAAGGTGTTCCTTGCGAACGCGATTTTCGAAGAAGTACTACTTGGAAAACAAGCTACAGGAGCGGCGTCGTGTCGTGCTGCCGACACTTCTTCTTCGAGTTCCTCTCCCAACATCAAGAAGGTTAGGAAAACTCCAACTTCTACGCCCCCGGCTGCACATGCCGTTGATGCTGAAACAGTGGCAAAAATAAGAGAGACGGTGACAACAAAGGCAGGCACGTACGTGACAACGAACTCAAAAAGAACCTCTGGTGCCAGCAGCTCTTCGTGTTTGGCAGCTACCGAAACCGGCACGAGGACTACCAGCGTAGCAATTGCAACTTCTAAGAACGATTATCCTGAGTAAAAACGTACCCACACCAGAGTCAGGATGAGGATTTTGCAACGCAAACCTATGTGTTTTGTGAGTCACGCATGACAAGGCGCACTATGCAGCGTAGTGCAGGTTAGCAAATGCAGCCGCATCACAGATTCATCTGCTCATCCTGTTCACAGCATCACAAATTCCAAAACACGACTGGAAATGGCTCTCATCGGGTTGCGCATTACAAGTCTTCCTGTCTTTGCAAATCTGCATTACAACTCTGGCGTGGGTACGTTTTTACTCAGGATAACGATATCCAGGTCCTCTTCCTCGACTCCGATGCAGTGTGGCATGCGCACGACGTTCGATTAGAGGAACTTTTCCCGGAATCTATGGCCCCGGACTACGGCTTCGTCGTCGGCCCATCAGACGCGGACGGCAGGAGTTTGTTTCTCCCGCACACGAATTCCTTCCTGGCACGCGGGGAGCGGGGGTTTCAGTTGTTGCGATATTGGAAACAGCACTACTTGGAGAGTGTGAGAAAACTTTGGTTTGTTTTCGCGAAAAATCATGGAGACGGCAGCGAGACTGAAATGAGTGTGGCGCCTCCACAGAAGTGGGAACCCGCTCCGGATCCCTCATCAGCAGGTGAAGCAACGCTACTGCATCAGCGGCAAGACTCCGAAATCCGTGCCCGGGAGCTGCAGTGGAAGTGTTTCTATGATCCGGCTGCAAGAAGAAGAAAAACCGCGGCCAATGTTGGCAGTGAGGTGGGTGTTGATGAACTAGCAAGCAGTACTACTGGTACTGGAAGCAAGGCTGCGCCGACAACCACCACTACGACCTGTTCCTACCCATACTACGGGTACGATCCTTTGTCTCTGCTGCTCCTCATGAAGCGTTTTCCGGACGGGTTTGCGGTGCTGCCCTGGAGTCGGCTGAACAACTACTTTCCTTGGACCGTGGGGGTCAGGAGAATGACCAGTAGAATGCTCGGTAGAAGAAACGGGGAACAAGAAATACACTACTTGACGCTGGAGCACGACGATAATGGTCTCCTTGTACCTGCTTCATCACCTTCCTCATCTTCGACTTGCGCAGTCGGTGCTGCTAGCAGCGGTCATCACAAGTCTTATGAAGGCCTCAGAATGGAAATCCTCAAAGTGGAAATAATTTCTGATGCATGGAATGCGACGCAAGAGAGACTGTATTGCAGAGGACGCAATGGAGGCCGACTATTATCCTGCTAGGGGTGAAGAATTGGAGTGCTGCTTAGCACGAGAGAAGGGCACCCCTTTGCCTTAACCTGCATGACAGACATGCTTTAAGTGCCCGGGAAATTTGTCATGCGCCGACTACAATAAATGGCGCTTCAACTGGAGTCGTTTTTTTGCATATACAAAGTATTTCCACTTTGAGGATTTCCAATCTGAGGCTTTCATACGTCAATCTTCGATCGTCCGTGGATCGACGGCCCGCAGAATTTGAACTTTCAAACTCTATGCATTGCAAATACTATGTCTAGGTCTGGAAGAGGATCCAAACTTGTCATGCTGTGTTTGGATTCTAAAAAAATCTGTATTGCGTGAACAGCAAATAAAGAGGTCCAGTTTTCGCGACGGCGAGAGGGCATTTCTCATGCTGTATAGGCATCAGGAAGCCCTCACAAAATCTGTGATGCTAGAACATGGATCACAGACATCAGGAGTAATGCAACATGTGCATGGCAAACCTTGCATCCTTCCAGACCCGGACTACATATTTGCATTTGATAAACACCCCTTCTTTCAGCTGGCACTGGTGGTGACGGCTTTGCGTCAACACGCAGCTTTTTTTCAACATCCGTTGGGCCATTTGCATCTTCTTCTTCTCTATCTCCCGCGAAGAAAATGCAGTCGCTGAGCCACAACTTGGAAATGAAAAAGATCACGGCAGAGTACAATGGGAGGAAGACGGTCGCAAGGTACGTTGGGACGACGAGAAAACAGGCAGAAGTATGGGAGTGTCAGAATTGAAATCGTTAAAGTTGAAATAGTTTGTCATGTAGAAAATGCAACGCAAAGGCTGCCTCTAGTGCAGAGGACGCAAGGGAGGCAGATTGCAGTGCTGGTAAGGGTCGAGAATTGGGCTGCTGACTAGCATCACAGATGGGAGCCCCTTTGCCCTGAACAGCATGACAAACTCGCTTTCGGTATGGACAAAATTTGTCATGCACCGACTAGAAACTGCGGGTCCAACTGGTATCCATTTTCTGCATCACAAACTATTTCAACTTTGACGATTTCAATCCTGACGCTTCCATAAGAAGTAGTAGACCAGTATAGCCATCTTCCCGTTCCCCGTCGCGACTGGGTCCTCTGCAGCCACTTCCACTGGAAGGACCGTTATGAATTGCAAAAATGTCTGGGTCTGGAAGATTGCAACTTGTCATGGTAAATCTGAAGCATGCAAAAATCTGTGTTGCATGAGTGCCAAAAGCTGTCCACTTTTGACCAAGTTGGAGCGGAGTTTCTCATGCAGAATAGGCATGGCAGAGGCCTCGCTGAGTCTGTCATGCTAAGTCCCGCATTCCAGACCTCATGGGTGATGGAAAATCTGCATGACAAGTCTCCACTCTTCCAGACCCAGACATTTTTACATTTGATAACCGTGCGTGGGCGGCGAATGAGCAACGGTTGGGATTCCGCTCCTTCTATGCATAATTGCAACTATGTCATCCGGGTCTGGAAGGATGCAACTTGTGAAGAAGATGTAGCTACCACTGGACTCGTCTCCATCAAATCTGTGTATTGCATGAACAGCGAAAGAGGTCCAGTTTTTGCTACGCCGAGAGGAGCCGTTTCTCATGCGGTATAGAGATAAGAATGCCCTCACAAAGTCTGTGATGCTAGAGCAGGCTTCACATCAGACATCATGGGTCATGCAAATTGTGCATGACAGACGTTACACTCGTCTTCCAGGCGGAGACATAGTTGCACTTCATACCCTCCTGTACCTAGCTTTCGCCGCGGAGTACATGGGACGCTACTGGTATACGAAGAAAAAAGCTCGTGTAAGTATAACTCTGTGATGCAGAAAATCCAAAACAGTTACACTTGTCATGCTCATGCTAGCCAGTTATAGTGATAGCGTTCTCTTTTCTCCCTTTTTTTTCACATACTGTGTAGCTGCGCATGACAGGATAGTTTCTCTGTCATTCAGGGCAAATTTGTCATGCTCTTACCGCAAGACACCTATCCTACGCTAACACAGTTTTTTTCTTGCATAAGTGGCCACAAATACCCTTCTATCGTGAGAAAAAAGTGTTACTGCAGTGACACACCTTGTTGCAAGACAAGCAAGACAGACAACGCAACCTCTGACTCTGTCATGCCGGAAATAATGCTCCTTCCCAGCCTCATTTATATGCGTGATTTCTCTTATAAGCTGCGCCGTCCAACAGGTTTTTCTTTTTTCCTCCACGCAGAGCAAGTTTGTGTCGCTGTTGAAATTCCAACATCAAATGTGTAACTGTGACACGTTTTTTCTGGGATACCCTCCGCGCCATTCCGGCGTGGTTAGAGCGAGGGTTTGAATTTATCAGCGAACGACATGATCATGAACGAGGACCTGGCACAGCTGTTGGACGGAGCAGCAAGAACGCAACGTCCGCAAGGACAGAAGATGGCACGGGGGACAACTATCCTGTGCAAAAGTATCGTACTCGTAGTCATCGCAGCTATGCATTACAAATCTAGTTGGTTAGGTAAATCCGCATTGCAAATTTGATTTGTAATGCTGAGCCAACTTGTATTGCGATTTGTACTAGTACGATACTTTTGCAATGCATAACACTATGGGAACTACAACCTCAAGCGTGACAACTGCACATCAGGTCGTCCTGTCCCAACAAGAAGACGCGCTCTACCGCCTGCTTCGTGATCGGGTACGGCAGTTTGAGGGCTGGGCTGTGGTAAAGGCTTTGACGACACTGCAGAAGAGAAAACTAAGTGAGCACTTCTTTCCGAGGGAGTTGTTTTTTGAAAATGAGCAGTTCGAGAAGTCGGAGATTATGCATAATATGCAGAACTGGAATTACACCCATGAAATGAAAATCGTTGACGACTTCCACGATGGAATGCTGATGACTGTCACCACGATGGCCGCTCACGATCCCAGTGATAGTGATCAAGGAAGTCTGAAGATGACAACGGGACGTCGAGATCCTGACGTTGAAAAGTACCTTCGTGAAAATTTTTTGGTGCCTCATGAAGCAGATGGTGACACCAACGGTCGTGTAGTTGCACTCTCCTCTGAAGATGTTGCCGGATATTGTGCTATTTGCGGTCAACCTCGTTGTACAAGGACCACGTTTTCAGGGTCCTTGTCCTGACCTGTACCGCAGGTTTGGCAGCTTGAGTTCGTCTTTCTTCTATTTGCTCCTGTCCTCCTAGTAAGTGGGCTACGTGCCTCACTATACTGTAAAAAGATCCCGCGAGGCTATCTGATCGATTGAGAGACGAGGCTGTCTTGCCAGAGAAGCTGACTTCTTAGCTGCACTTACGCTCTTGACGATGAAAATGCGTAAGCTACGACGTTGTTGGCCTTGACAGTACTTACTAAACTCCTGAGCAGCACAGGAGATGAAGTGCAACCCTATCAAAGTTGTTCATCCGTGAGCTGGTTGTATTGTTCAAATCATCTTCTTAAAATCTTTATTTCTCATGGGAGTACTAGATGTAGAAGTTGCAAAGCATCTTCTTCGCAAGAAGAACAAGAAGGAGCACAAAATCCTATTCGCATGTCCTCCAAGTGAGACTACTTATCGTCCTGATTGCGCAGTGGTCATGGTCTTTCAGTAGCCAGTGTAGTCGTGGGCACGAAGAGCATCATTGCGGACGAGAAGGAGAGGTGGACAACGACAAACGTCGACATTTTACTTCGGAGGCGAGGACGAGTGCAGGAAGAACTTCTACATGGCGAGGACGAGTGCAGGAAGAACTACTACAGGGCTTGAACAATTTCATCGATTGCCAGAAAAGAAATTGTGATAACACGCACGGAAAAACCGCGCCACCAACTTCCCGATTTTTAAGTATGTCCACGACCCGACGCGGCGCCTCGCCGCCGCGGTCCTGGCCCCAACATTTAAACCACAATATGAGAGTGTCAGAATCGAAATTGACAAAATCGAAAAATTTGTGATGCACAAAATCGATGTCAGTTGGAGCCTCAGTTTCTAAGTGGCGCATGACAAATTTTGGGAGAATCCAAATCCAGTCTGTCATGGTGTTTGGGCAAAGAAGACTCCTCCTGTCATGCTACTCTTGCAGCACATTGCATACCCCTGCCAAACAGGCTCAGAATCGGTCTCATTTATTTCCTGCTCCCCAATACAGGCCTTCAGTGCCCTACATTTTACGCATCACAAATTTTTTCGATTTTGTCGATTTCGATCCTGACACATCCATACACAAGGAAAGGAAAATGGTCATGCAGCAGAGCAGCATCTTCGACGACGGCGGCCCCTCAAACGCGAGCATCTATGACCCGAGGAGGCAAAGGGTAAGTACAGAAGTAGATTTTGATGATGCAATTGTTCCCTGCACATACAGCAGGAGGAGCATGAGTGCAGTCACTGAGTCATGTCGTTTTGCAATTCTGGTGCATGAAGGTGCAATGGCTGCCACGAATACCAATCTGTATCAATACTGCAGGAAGTCCTGTGGAACGTGAACAAGCAGGCCCAGGCGGAATTCGTTCCCAACCTAGAAATATCCTGTGCAAAAGTATCGCACTCGTATAAATGCAGGTCTTGCATTGCAAATAATTTTCTTAAGGTAAATCAGCATGGCAAATTTTATTTTTCATGCTGAGAAAATTTGTAATGCATTTATACAAGTACGATACTTTTGGAGTTCATAAGAAATGCCAACCGCCCAGCAAATAAAGATCGCGCACTCGGTATCAGGGTGTCAGGATCGAAATCAACAACATCAAAAAATGTGTGACTGTGATGCACAAAATCGGTGCTAGTTTAGAGATAGAAACGCTGTCTGTAGTCGGCGCATGACAAATTTCCCCCGTCCTGGAAAAGCGGATCTGTCATGCGTTTGACGCAAAAGAGCTCCCTTCTGTCATGCTAGTCAGCACCAGCCTGACCCTTACCAGGGCTATAATCTTCCGCCTTCATCCTTGCATCCTCTGCAATAGAGTCGCTGTTTGTGTCGCACTTTAATTATGCGTTACAGATTATTTCGACTTTGTTGATTTCGGTCCTGACGCTTCCATACTCCGGGGGGCATGGACTGATCTGCGGCGATATGAACTGCAAAAGTATCGTATTCGTATAAATGCATTACAAATTTTCTCAGCAAGAGAAATAAAATTTGTCATGCTGATTTACCTTAAGAAAAATATTTGTAATGCAAGGCTTGCATTTATACGAAACGAGTACGATACTTTTGCACAGGATAGGCGACGGGATTTCCGAACGGGATGCAATATGAATTGCAAATATGTCTCGGTCTGGAAAATTTCAACTTGTCATGCTAAATCCGAATCATGCAAAAATCTGTGTTGCATGAGTGCAAAAAGCTGTCGACTTTCGACCAAGTTGGGAGGGAGTTTCTCATGCAGGGTATTAGGCATGACAGTGACCTCACAGAGTCTGTCGTGCTAGATCCCGCATTCCAGACCTCAGGGGTCATGGAAACCCTGCATGACAAGTTTACAGTCCTCCAGACCCAGACATATTTGCAGTTGATATGCGAAGAGGAAGTCCGAATTGCAGCTGCTCCCGGGAGGGCACGCAGCAAGCTCGTCCAAGGTGAGAAATATCAAAAGTTTGTGTTTGTGATGCTACAAAAAATAAAATAAAATTTTCGCATGCCCGATAAAGTAAAAAACGAAGATGACAGTTCAAACTATCTCAGGAAGGACGCGACTTTTGGGAGGCTAGTAGGGCGTTCGGGGCTGCAGCGAGCAAAGGTGACTATGGGAGTGTCCTCAGGATTGAACTCGACAAAGTTGAAATAACTTGTAATGCATAAAATGGATACCAGTTGGAATCCCAATTTCTAAGCAGTGCATGACAAATGTAGGCACCGTCTAAATCCAGTTTGCCATGCTGTTTGAGGACAGAAGGCGTCTTTTGAGATGCTACTTTAGCAGCTCTATCGCAGACCCCAAACAGGCTGACAGTCGGCCCCACGTGCCATCCCTGCAAGAGAGACACTTCACGCCTTGCAATTTATGCATGAGAAATTATTTCAACTTTGACGATTTCAATCCTGACGCCCCCATAGTGACCGCATGACCTTTAACGGGGCCACAACGGTCCCGCCCAAAAACACGAACATCGAGGCGGCAAGGGTGCTTATTAAATGTAAAAATGTCTGGGTCTGGTTCTGGAAGAATGCAAGTTTGTCATGCTTGTCTGGCATGACTCGAGAATCTGTGTTGCATAGGCACGAAAGGGCCCTCTTATCTGTCATGCAAAAACGCAGTTTGCCATGCGAAATACGTAAGACATGGCAGCCAAAAAATTTGTCATGCATAGCAGCGCATACGCATTGCAGTGCGTCTATCATTCTCATTCATTTCTAGCATGACAAGTTTCCAGACCCAGACATTTTTGCAGTTGATAGTGCTGCGGCAGAGACAACACAACTCGACCGTGTTTGGGGTATGATTTGAAATTGAATTTGTTCTGGTTGTTTCTTTCGCAAGAACATGAGTTCTATGTTTCGTATACGTAGTAGACGGATCGTGAGTGTAGTTGCAGTCGCTGCTGTGATGTGTAAGTACGTGTAGTGAATAAAAGCAGCTTATGTGATGTGATCAGGAGAGATGAACTCCATCTTCCTTCTTCTCAGGCCGACTTCGATCCGAGCACGAAAGCGCGTTCTGCAGAAGGTTTTGACCACGGGTGGCATGAGGGGATAATAAGCTCTGCAGCAACATAAGTATCGTACAACTAGTATGAATTGCATTACAAATTGACTTCGCATTAAAGATCAAATTTGTAATGCGGATTTGCCGTAAGAAAAAGATTTGTAATGCATAAACGCCATTAGTACAACAAGGGCGATACTTGTTTCGCAATGCATAGATAAACCTCGAAGACAGCTTGATCCCCGCCAACGCGAACTTTCTCGCGCACCCATATCCTGTGCAAAAGTATCGTACTTGTATTGCAGTCATGCATTACAAATCTTTTCCTTGAGGTGAATCAGCATTACAAATTTTATTTCTCATGCTGAGGAGATTTGTAATGCATTTAAATTTATACGAGTACGATACTTTTGCACAGGATAACCCAGTGAAAGTATCAACCGCAAAAATGTCTGGGTCTGGAAGGATGCAACTTGTGATGCTGCATTTGGATGTCTAAAAAATTTGTGTTGCAACGAGCAGCAAAAGGAGCCTAATTTTTGCTAAGCGGTGGAGAAGGCATTTGTCATGCGGAATAGGCATCAGCAAGCCCTCTAAAAATCTGCGATGCTAAATCATGCATTAGAGGCACCATGGATCATACAAAATATGCATGACAAGTCTCAGACTCTTCCACACCCAGACACTTTTGCACTTGATAGAAGGCCAACCGCGACGCGGAGAAGTCCGCGGCAGAGCGGTTTATGGATTGCAAAAATGTGTGGGTCTGGAAAGATGCAACTTGTCATGCGCATTTTATATCATGAAAAAATCTGTCATGCTCGGGGAGCAAAAGCAGCGAGCCCCTTTTCTGGTCTCCGAAAGAAGGGATTTGTCATGTGGATTAGGCATTGAGAGTCCTGCCCAAAAGAACCTGTGTTGCTGGGGCTTGCATGCCAGACTTTCTGTGTGACGCAGACTCTGCATCACAAACATTTGCAATCTTCCAGACTCAGACTGACATATTTGCATTTGATACGGTTCTATCCTGTGCAAAAGCAGCGCACAACTCGCGCAAATTGCAGTCTGGCATGACGAATCTGCTTGCTTATTTTACCTTAATCTGCATGACTATCACGATTTATATTTTGTGAGGAAATTTGTCAAGCAAAAAATGCATCAAGCTGTACCTCCTAGAAAAAGTGCGATCTGCGCGATCGTTTTGCAATGCATAGGTTCCACGGGAATTTGCACTCCCGGGAAGTGGAAGGTGAGATGCACGAGCGGAAAAAATTCGAACCGCCTGAAGACCCGAGAAGACACAAGGAGAAAAACTTCTCGGACATTTTCGGTATAACGACCTGGCTTCTATCGCTTTTGTGATTTTTATTTTTTTTCACACACGGACACGACACCTTTGAAGGCATTTTTTACCATTCTTATTTTTTTTCTGGTAGTTTCGTAGTTTGTCGTGCGTGCTGCCGTGCTTATTCGCGAACAAGATGAACCGACGAAATCGATTTAATAACGTGTACTTTGCTAGGTCCCGTCGACCCGAATCTTCATCGAAAAAAAGTGGTCCAGCGCGAGGAAGCCCTCGGTACCTTATCGCAAGAAAAAACTGGCTCAGTCTCAACTTGCAATTTATGCAGAACTTCTTCCAGCAGACGACTGTTTGTGATGCTGAGGACATGCAACAAGAAGTGCGCCTTTGCGTTCTAAAGCCTCAGAGTTTTTTTGATTTTATTGCTGAGTCTGCATATACAGGTTTGAGACTGAGACAATTTTTTCTCATGAGATACCTACCCAGCCGACCACTACCACATCAAGTCAGAAATTTCCGCGAGAAACCTCACCGGGCACCGATCAGACGACTTTAAAACGGCGAGAGAAATATGCATTGCAAATATGTCTGGGTCTCTGGAAATTTGTAATGCTAAATGTGAATGAGAGTTCCACTGCAATACGGAGCCAAGCATGACAAATTTTTGGGCTCCTATGTGTTGCGTGTTTCGCATGGCAAACTGCGTTTTTGCACGACAGGCAAAGGGGCCGCTTCGTCCTCATGCATCACAGATTCTTGAGTCATGTCAGACATGCATGACAAACGTAGCAATCTTCCAGACCCAGACACATTTGCATTTGATAAGAAAGGAAGATGCACAACATGTTCGGAAATGAACACCATGTGTTTGGCAGCTATGCATTGCAAAAGTATCGCACTCGTGGTAATTGCAGTCAACATGCATTGCATTTGCAAATCCTTGTCTCAAGGTAAATCCGCATTACGAATTACATTTCTCATGCTGAGCAAATTTGTAATGCATTCATACGAGTGCTATACTTTTGCAGTTCATAGCAGCGGCATGACGGCAAATTTAGCGGAGGTGCCGGAGCGACGGTCCAGCGCAATAAACGAGTTTGTGTACTTATAGATAAGTACACATTGTGATGGTTTTTTCTCTTCTTGATTGTTGAATTATGCATACTGTGCTATGTTGTTCCTCAATCCTCATGGAACAAGTGCTTGTCATGCCGTTCTTCTTGCACCCCATGACACAAAAAATGCACTTGACAACATCATGCACCCGACGACCGTATCAATTATGAAAACAGTGCCTGCAGTGCCATCCGCGACGGCATGTCTCAGGCGGCGGAGGTTCTGCGCGAACAGCGGGCGATGCCCGCCTCTTCCCGACCGCAAACGCACCACGGTATGAAATGCAAAACAAGAAGTATCGCACTCGTACTAATTGCGGTTATGCATTACAAATTTGATTTGTAATGCTGAGCCAATTCGCAATTCATACTAGTTCTAGTACGATACTTTTGCAATGCATACAAGGCCGGAAAGTGCAAGAATTGTCCGGCAACGGGTATGTTTCGCAGCTCTCCGAAAAAGACTATGTCCAGTCCTCCAAATATGGAAGCGTCAGGTTTGCAATAGCAATCGTCAAAGTTGAAATAATTTGTAATGCATAAAATGCATGACCCGAGGTACGTGTGTTGCAGAGCAGGCAAGTGAGGCCGATTGTAAGCCTGTTTGGGGTTGCAGCTCGAGCTGCTAAAGTAGCATGAGAAAATCGCCCTTCTTTGCCTAAACAGCATGAAAAACTGGATTTAGGGACCACCGAAATTTATCATGCGCCACTTGGAAACTGGGTTCCAACTGGCATCCATTCTATGCATGACAAACCATTTCAACTTTGTCGATTTCGATCCTGACACATCCATACCAAAGCTCGGCAGCTCGGTATTCTGAAGAACCAAGACGATGGCAGCTGGGTGACGCACGCCGGACAGAAAGCCTGGCGCGGGGCGCAGGGGGAAATTATTGTGGGTCCGAGCGAAAAAATGTTAAACGGCGCGGTGGACGATATGCCGAGGGTATGGCATTCTAAATTGTTACATTCTCAACTGTTACATGAATTTGCAATGCAAGCATAGCAAAAGTCAAAGGGGGAGGATTGCACCACTAGCATTACAAATTCCGCACAGATTTAAATGTTGTGTAGCCCTTCGGGAATTTGTCATGCGAAGTCGCTGCGCCGTGTGGATGATGATGTTGGTTTTGCATGACAAATCGTGTAACAGTTGAGAACATAACGTTTGAGAACGCTACAGAGGGAATTGCCCGGGTACGGTCCTGCCGACACGCGGAAGCAGTTGGAATTGCGGGGAAACTTTTGAAGAAAATTTTTTCGGTAAGATAAGTAACTCATTTTAGACACGAAATGTAAATTATGTCGCTTCCTGCTTTCCCTCATCTGATCATCGACATCGTCCATGCCTTCTATACATTAGGTTCTGGCATGATTGAAGATGTTGTTGATGAACTGTAAGGACTACTATTAACGCTATGTTGAACAAGTTCCTTGTCCTTCTGTACATGGATGAACAGCTCAATGGTTGGTTTTGCTTGAATAACGTGCTCGAGTCGAGCTGGTGCTGGTACTCACCATGATAGAAAACACGACGACCCTTCGTCACATTGCTGTGTGCTGGCTGGCCCAGAATCATCTTCCTACGAAACTTGAGTACATGTATGTAAAAGTAGTTCGACAAGAATCAAAATGCAGTCACTGAGCAAGTGCGGTAAGAGAGTGGCTGGCGGAATAGCATCTCTGATCGTTTTATGCAAAGATCTGGATCTCTCAGATGATCGTGAACAAAATTATACTCAAGCTGATCCGACACCGACGCAGATCGCAAGTTCGATTTGTCTGCCTCGAGAAAAATGTAATAGCTCTCCACAACATCTGGATCTGAGAAGAAAAGACTCTCACTGATCACTCAACGTACTAACAACGAGCATGCTGTGCAAATGAAAGATCCGCAGAACAAAAAAACTGACACTGAGACGAAACCGAAAGGATAACGCCAAGGATCAAAATTCAGCTTCTATCGTTTAACTCCAATATCGTAAAAATTTAAGCTATTTTTTTCCGAAACGCACACAGGACGAAGAGAAAGACGACAACGAACCATCACGAAACTTTTTCCGCTAGAAATTGCGAACACAGTAACCCATGTACAGCAAGTTCATCAAATAGTAGTCCCTGCATAGCTAAGAGCGAGAAGAAGTTTAGTTTCTGGTAGCTTGCTCAAACTCTACTGTTTTCTTCTTTTGCTCTGATGAGCGCCGTCGTATATTATTCTAGTCATATTTATGCAAATCTCGTTTTCTGAAGATCATTATCGGTCGAGAAAATGGCGACGAGCACCTTGGTCCAGAACTTGGCCGCCAACCCGGAGGCGGCCGCACAGTGCCTCCTGGAGCGGCTCCGGTCCGACAAGCCGGACGAAGGGCTTTTCCAACTCCGCGAAGCCATCAAAGCCGGCCCGGAACAGTGTCAGCTGCTGGACGAGTATCTGCACTTGAGTCCGCGGTGTGAAGAGCTGTTCAAATTGCTCGAGTTAGGAACACCACGAGCAACAACGTTCCTCGAAGGCTCGAACAAGAACAGCAAGAAGCTGCGCCGGAGCAATGACATCAAGGATGTTGCAGGAGCTGGTGATGATGTTGTGACAAATGAATCTCTACATGAAAAGGAAAACGACGTCGACAAGAAGGGGGACATAATTCAAGATCACGCGCAAATTGGTGGAAATTCTAATTCAGACTACCAGCGACAGCTCTGCGTTTCCCTGGTCATCGACATTTTTGGCGCGATTCTGGTATGGATTGCAAATATGTCTGGGTCTGGAAGAGTGGAACTTGTAATGCAGGTCTCACATTCCTGTAGAATTTGTATTGCATGACCACCAAAATACGCAGCCTCTTTTGTCTACACGAAAACGCAGTTTCTCATGCGGGCTGTGCATCAGAAAGCGTTCTGGAAAGTTGTCATGCTTGGGTCTGCATTCGGAATTGCTTCCATCATTCACACTTTAGCATCACAAGTTTCCAGACCCAGACACTTTTGCAGTTGATATCTGATTCTATACGGTGCCTGGCGAAAACCTGTTTTGACCGAATTATTGCAGTACAAAGCCACCGCTGGGGCGGCTCAGGGCCTGCAGCAACTGCTTTTGGGAGCAGGCAGTCTCGGGGTCGGGACGGTCGTCCCGAAAAATGCAAATGCTGGATCATCTTCATCGTCTTCGACAAATTCAAATCAAATCTCCTCGTCCCGGCACCACCATCATCATCAATCCGGAAACAACAACATTGCGGAAATTGTAACCAACCGATTATTGGAGCAGCAGAATATGTCGACAATTCACCAATTTCTCGCAATTCAAGTTCAGTCCAAGGAGAAAAGCAAGCAGGTCCGCACCGCGGCGGTGTTCCGGTATCGAATGCAAATTATGTTTCGGTCTGGAAGGTTGCAACTTGTAATGCTGTTTTTGGATTTCAAAAAAAATTGTATTGCATGACCAGGAACAGCAGTCCAGTTTCTGCTACACGGACGAGAGGGCATTTATTTCTCATGCGGTTTAGGCATCAGGAAGCCGTCTCAAAATCTGTGAAGATGCTAGAGCATGCATGCATTACAGGCATCATGGATCATACAAAATGTGCATGACAAATCTGGCAGTCTTCCAGACCCAAACATATTTGCATTTGATATCCGGCTGTTGTGCGCCATTTCCGCGGTGAGTAAGCAGGCGGCGAGAACTTTGCTGTATCGGTTCCCGTTCGAGCAGACCGCTGCAGGTCTTGGGACAAGCGATGGGAAAAGCAAGAGGCACACCAACGGCAATGCTTCGAAACCAACCACCGGTATCAACGTGTTTTCCAAAGCCCTGCAGCAGCAACTGGACGCGTTTGATTCGGAAACCGTGATGACAAAATTGCTCCAAAGTCTGGAGAGCCACTGCGTTTTCCAGGTCAGCGACAAGCTTGGGGTGACGCTCCGCGGGCTCACTTGTTTCGAGGCGGAGCTGTACTTCAAGGACTCGGACGTGGACCCCACAGGGTGCATAGACGACTACACCAGAGAGGTGTTGGACGAACAGAGGGTTACAGAACTGCTCGCCGACGCGGACGTACAGGGGCTGGCGATGAAGGAAATCAAGAAAAGGACCAATACACAAGATCCAGACACGACGACACGGCTGGACGAAGAAACAGAGCAACTAGTTGTACTACCTCGAAAGAATAAAACAACTTCATCTACAACCCAGACTACATTGAGAAACAAGTTCTGGCCCAATCTGTTTAATCTGTTCGGGAATTCTGTGCTGTTCCTGTACCTGGACTGGGTGAAAATCTGCCTCGAGTACGACGACAGCGACATTGCCATGGTGCTTCTGAAATCGCTGATGAGCGCGAACGTCTTTCCAGCGTTGGCGAAATTCTGCTGCAGCGGTGGAAATAATACGGAAGGAGAGGTACAACTAGTCGAGCAGCAAGCACGACTTCAGGCCGCTCCCGACAACATCAGCAGCGAATCCATCTTTCCGGCCGTCGACTTTCTCAATTTAATCGACACGAAATTGTTGAAGCCGAAGCATTTGCCAAGGCTGGGGAAATTGTTTTTCCTCAACAACCGCGCGATGTCCGCGCTGACAAACAGTATTTGGGCAAACAATAGTAGAAAAACCCAAACGTTGTTGAATAAGGGCAGCAAGAAGATGAGAACCAAAAACAGTAAAGTGGTCAAGAAATTATCTTCGACATCCAAAATCGCCGCACGAAATTCCTCCGCTGCCCTTCGTCGGCTCTTGACCCTGACCCGAAAAACGCAGGAAGACCTCCTGAACCGGAGTCTGCAGAACCAGCGAAAACGGGAGGCGAAGCAGGCCAGTGGCGCAAAGCGTGTATCCGGAGCAAAAACGTACCCACACCATAGTCAAGTTGGGGAATCGGCTAGACAAATCCACAAGTTTTGGCTGTTTTGCATGACAAATTTGGATTTGTAGTGTAGTGCTGTTTGAGCTAGCTCAGCAGAATCACAGAGCTAGCATACCATGCTGATTGGAGAATGACAAATTGCAAAACACGATTGGAAAATGCTTCTCATGTGGCTCCGCATGAGAAACATTTTCAGCATGCAGATTTGCATTACAACTCTGGTGTGGGTACGTTTTTACTCAGGATAGCGTGTTCGCTTTCACTATGCATTGCAAATATGTCTGGGTCTGGAAGAATGCAAACTTGTGAAGCGCATTTCATAACACATAAGAACCTCTCATGCATAAGCAGCAAAGAAAAGCTGCCCACTTTCTGTCACCAAAATCGGGCATTTGTGATGTAGATTCGGCATTGCGGAAGCTTCTCGAAACCTCTGATGCTAGAGCTTCCACGCCAGCCCTTCCTTGTCATGCAAAAGCAGCATGACTCTTCCAGACCCAGACATTTTCGCATTTGATATTCACCACACGGAGACCAATTTTTTCGAGCCGGAGAGCGGACAAACTCTCGGGCGGCCGGAGGTGACCAGACTACATGCGGACGACGCGAAGGAGAGCGGAGACATCGAAACGGACGAGGAAAGGGAAGCGTTGCTGAATCCGATTAACCTCGTGGTTTTCCCACTAGAAGTATTATCCGCCGGAACCGGAGGTAGAACTACATCAGATGGAACAATATGTTCACCTCGTTTTTTCCGCGGGCGAGAAGGAAAAAACATCGCAGTTTTCACGAAGCAACACCAAATGAACCAATCATCGAAGTTTTCTGTTTCCCTCCAGCAAACTCTGTTCCGCGTCCTCTCCTCCTTCTGCACGAACCGCGTGCTGTTCCGGGGCGACAAGGACATGCAGACGCTGCAGCAAGTTCTCATAGACCTCCCGGTCCTGCGCAGCGAATACGCGAGGGACTTGCTGCTTGCGGTTTTGGGCGACACGCGCCAGACACCCGAATTTGTCAACGACACGCTGACAAAGCTAAAACAACTTAATACGGAGACGACCGCTGGTGGTGCTAGTGGTACAAGTAGCACTAGTTCATCAATATTGAACTCCTCGCACGCGGCCCCCACGCCCACTTCTAACACCTCAGCTCGCCTCTTTCGCTTCTACACGGAGCTGTTTCAAAATCCGAAGATCAGCAAAAAGATAACCGCCTTGCCGAAGGGGTTGGGAAAACAAAGCTTGACCAGCACGATCCGTGCGCTCGAGCAGCTCGTTTCCAAGTGCTGCACGACGAGGATATCGTCGGGAGGTGCTACAACTACGTCAACGGCATCTGAATTATCCACTAGTACAAGTTTTTCATTTATTCCGCAAAGCCTGGAAGCCCACGCGGAATCATTGGAGCAGGCGTTGTACCTGATCCGGACGCTGTTAAAGCACGTCGTGGTGTGTCAGAAGATGCAGAATTCGAGTTTTGTCACGGAGATTCTGCAGAATTTACCAGAAGCGGAGGAAATCGTGAAACTGTTCCCGCTGTGCATGTCCGGGTTTGAGGTAAGTGTAGAACACTACTACGAGCAGCAGAAGAAGAGGGAGGAGGAAAACAAAAATATGAAAGGTGGGAAAATGAATTCAAGAACATCTACTTCTGCTCGGCAAAAAAATCAAACGCTCGGCGAGGGTGACAGCGACGACGATGATGACCTTGACATTCATATGGTCGATCCGAATCAGACTGAAGCTGTGCTGGAAATAAACGAGGACGACGAAGGGGAAGAACAACAAAATAAAGCAGGCTGTGCAGATGAACCAGATGAAGATGCAGACATGTCCAACGACGAGGGAAGCGAGATATTAAAAACCGAGAAATTATCATCCGAAGTAGAGGAGGTGATTTTCGTGAGAAAAAATGCGGTGAAAATCCAGAACCGGCTGTTCGCCGCCTGGTGCTCCGTAATGGAGGCGTTTTTGTGTGTGCTTGGCCCGAGCAGTGTGCGGTTCGACTTCACGAAGCCGCTTTCTTCACTGGGTAATAGTATTATGCCGACGAAATTTCTGCTGGAGTTCGCCGGAGATGAAACGAGAAAGCAACGGGTTCTGGTCTATTTGAACCTCCTGCACACCCGGGTGTTTAACTGCGCAGAGAAAGCGATAGTAGGCGACAAGTACTTCCTCCATTACGTGAATGCGCTAGCGAAATTGATGCGTACAGAGGACCAATCCCTAGAAGCGGATCTGTTTGACAACACGATGCACAACGTCATGCTCTCTGAGCAGAAACAAGCGGTCAAGTGCCGCGCCCGAGACCTGCTGTTGTCGGCCTGTCTTTCCAGCGGGGTCTTCAAAAACGTCTTCGACGAGAAAAGGGTCGAGAAATTGAAGTTGAAACCGGACACCGCACCATCAAAGGACATCTTCGAGTTGGCAGTCACGGTGGACGGGTTTTTTAACAACTTCAACTGTGAAGGTGACGATGAGGCGGAAATGGAAATGGAAAGTGCCAGAAGTTGTGCTACTTCGACTTGTTCCGTCCAGCACTCGGCTGAGGTGTTCTCCAAGTTGGTCGAAGAGGCCTTTCGCGTTCGCGCCGCGTTGTACGCAGAGGACAGCAAGAAGAAAGACCAGGAGTCAACAGACCAGAACCCGCCACAGAACTACAACCAGGAGCCCCCAACAACATCTCCCGCACGGCTTCTCTCGCCCTTCGTCGTTGCTCTGCTGAAGAGGATTGTGTACTTGACATATTGCAAGGGCGCATTTGCAGTAGAAGAAGACGAGGAACTACAACAAGATGAAGAAGAGGATAAGAACGCGGATAGTAAGGAGGAACAGGACGTAGCGAAAACGGAACAAAAAGTAGACCATGGTGCGGCCTCGCCTGCTGGTGTGATGGTGATGGAGGTCGTTGTAGAAGACGATGCAACTAATACGACGACCCGAGGACAACTTCTCGCAGCAGGAGCTGCGAAGATTGATGATGCGGCTGAGGACGAGGGCAGCAATTGGAATTGCAATGAGAATGGTGCGCAAGAAGAAAATAACAATGGCACCAGCAACATCGGGGAAGTGGACCTAGAAGATTCATCGGATGAGGACTCGGACTCTGAGGGTGCGACAGGAGTCATACAGGTTAGGAACAATCGAGGAGCAGGAGTAGATCCTGCGCCATCTGTAGTAGTAGTTGTGCCCAGAAATATTAGCAGCGGTGGTGTGCGTGTGCCTCAACCGCAAGATGATCAAGAGTCGTCCCCGACGGCGTCGAGAACTATTAAACCAGCTAAAACTTCTTCCACACGACGAGGACCAAGCTCGGCCACTTCTACTCCTACTCCGGTGGAGCGAATGAACCGGCGAGAGGGGGCTTTGCTGTTGGACGTCTTAAATCGTTTACTCGTCTGGCACGAGGACTTGAGCAACCGCCGTGACGAGGCAGAGAGGGAAAAATTAAACCAGCTTCCGTCGTTTGCGTATCGGGTGTCGTTGTTTTTGCTGACAGAGTACGCGACCCGCGACGAAAAGTTCTCCGCCACCACCGGCGTGGCGCATCAGGACCGCGAGAACGCGGCGCGGAAAGCCGCGGGGGAGGAGAATTTTTTCGGGAAGGGCTCGCGGCTGGCAAAATTGATGGATTGGATTCTACCTGGAAAAATGGGAATCAAGAAGAACATGATCGTGGTCACCGACGATAGTTGTGGCACAACTTCTCTAGCGGACGAAAAGGAAGGAGATGATGAGGAAAACGAGGAAAACAGCACCTCAGCTGAAGCTGAAGCTGGTTCGCAGGATGTTTCCGGTAGAGGTACTACAAAGCGTGGTCAAGCTACGAAAAATATTAATCACCTCGAATACTACCGGGCCCGAATCTACGCCAACGCACTTCTGTGGCACGTTCGAAAAATGACGGCGGAGATTCCGACCAGGACGTCGTCGAGTAACAAAATTTATTTCCCGCGCCCTCCCTGCGAAGATATGGTCGAGAGAAAACTGCAGAAGCTCACCCTCGGAAACAGAGAGCCCGATGGAATAGATTGTTCCTCTCCTGCCATGCTGGTCAAGGAAACTTGCGGCTTTATCGAAAGCAACTTCTTCCAGCTGCACCCCTGGACCGCGGCCGAGCTACGCACGTGGTTCGCGATACCAGAGCTCATGTTGGATCTCATGTTGACAAATAACGATAATGCTACAACAACCGACGAGGAGGAGGAGCAGCCTGGAAATCCTCCTCCTTCGCCGACGAAAACCCTGCCGGAGCAGCTCGTTCAGCACTTTCTGCTCGCGAGAGGAGGAGAAGTTCATCAAGTTGGTGAAATTTTTAGAGAGGCAGACGGAACATCAAACACGAACCAGTTGCACGAAGCCGAAAGTAACGACGACGGCGGCGACGAGGGCACCAGGAGGAGCTCCTTTGTAGCGCACAGCGAGGACCCTTCTATGGTCGCCACGACCTCTTCTGGTACATCCGACAACAGCATCAACAGTCCACCGTTGGTGCTGTGCAAGAACGAAGACTATACCAGCAGCGGTAAAACCAAATCCAAAAGTCTGAGAAATTCCATCGTCCGCGGCTGCCGGTCTAACCTTATGATCACACCGGAACTGTTACTGCAGAACCTGCTGTCCATTCGCGAAAAGAAACTAGTACACGACGCTAATGCTTCTGATACTTCATCGTCCGAAGATTTCTTGCAACAAGACTTCTTTCAACAAGACGAAACGGAGGAAAAAACCTTCACCCTTCCCTGGCTCGCCCGGCACCTCCTGTTGAACGTCGTCAATCCGCGCTACCGGCGGAAAATTTTGAAGAACCTCACGGCAGAGTTTGTCGCGTTTCAGCAGCAACAGAACAAAGCGAAGGACAGTGGTACTAGCAGCTGCAGAGATCCAATTGTTAAAAATATTGTCACGAATCCAGCTAGTGTCAATTTCCTCCTGCAAGCCACCTCCAGAGATGAACATGAAGAGTCTTTCGCGACGGTGGCGAAGAAGGTCTATGACGAACAGCTGAACCACCCGGACATTTTGGTCGCCGTGCTGAAAAATTTCCTTCAGAAGCCGGAACCCAGGCAAGCGATGGCGGAGCTGGAAAGACGGTTGAAAATAAACTTGGTCTACTTCTGCTCCCACCAGAGTGGCGAAGCTGCAGGGGACCACGGAAGGGCCGGTATGAACAGTGGCAGAGGTGAAAAACAAGATGCACCTGCTTGCAATATCCTTGGAGGATCGTTCGAAGACGCTGAAGAGCAGGACCCAAAAGCGCACCCGGCGTATGACCTCGCGCTCGTCCAGTTGGTTAGACCTGACCTTCTGAGGAACCGCCGGCGTGTAGGAAGTACCAGACCTGCTGAAATTGTAGAAGAGCAAATTACAGCTATGACGAAAAAAGAGAACGCAAGCGAGCAGTTGGAGGAGTTGGTATTGGCTCTGTGCGAAACCCTGACTGCCTACGTACTCTCAGTGCCGCACGGAACACCAGTCACGGACGAGGATGATAAAGCGGATAAACAGGACGACGAAGCGAAACTGGACGTCGACGAAGCGCAACAGGATGACGAAGCAGGAGCGCAAGACCTACTTGTAGAGCCGGCGACTAAAAAAAGGAAGGTTGTTGTTCACCGAGAGGAAATGGACATGGACAGCATCAGCAAGCCAGAGGAAGATGGCCACGAACAAGTGACACTGTCGTCCAACCGATTCTGGCCCAAAAACAAGTTGTCCTTGGCGGGGTATGTCACTTTTCTGAAAAGGGACCTCTTGCCCGCGCTACTGGGGATGATCGCCGGGTTTTGTGACAACGACGACGTCGAGGAAAATAGATGTACAACATCAAGGAACAAAATTTATTCTGCTGCAAGGAACCAGCGTCTTCTGGTTGTCCTCAAGCTGATGTTTCTCCTACCGCACGTGGACCGCAGTGGACAAATATCCACCCGCAACGGCCAAAAAGTCAGGACTGAGGAGGAGTTAAAGGAACAGCTGCGGAGAAGTACGAGCCCCCTTGGCGCTCCTCCAGGAGTAAAGCTGGCAGACAAAATTGCGGAAGTAGTAGCTCAAGAACAAAGCGACGCTCCTCCAAAAGTAGATCTGGAAATAATATCGAGAGTGGTGCAAAACTTCCTCGCTGCCTACCTCCGGGACGAAACATCTTTATTTCCGAAAGAAATCTTCAACGACGGCCTTGATGGTTCAGTGAGCACGTTTATCAAATGCAAAAATGTCTGGGTCCGGAAGATTTCCAGGTTTGTCATGCATATTTCGCATGGGCTATGATGCCTGTAGTGCATGATCTAGCATGACAGATTTTTTGCGGGAATCTTGATGCCTATCCCGCATGACAAATGCCCGCTCCGCGGAGCAAAAACTGGACGCCTCTTGCTGCTCATGCAATACAGATTTTTGTGGGTTCCAAAAATAGCATCACAAGTTGCATTCTTCCAGACCCAGACATATTTGCAATGCATAACGTTCCATCAGCGCATGTGGTTTCAGCTGCGCCTTCAGGAGGGGTCTGCGGTGGATCAAAAGATTGAACGCGAAACGATGCTGAACGTGGTGGGCAAGCTGAATAGGAACAGCAACGACGAGGTATTATGATGTTGTTGACAATATTGCTTTATACTTTTTATGCAAGAACAATCTACAGAATTTTGGTTTTTCTTTTCTGTTGTCTTCAAACACATGACAACTAACAACTGCTGGGTCAAGGTCAACAAAAGGAAACGCAACAAATACAAAAAGATAAAATTAAGCTATAAGTAGCATTTCCACACCATGAACTAAACAGGCAACGACCTCGGACCACGGCAAGATCGAAGATCCTGAGATCAAGCTTTTCCACGCGTCTTTGACAAACGATTTTGAACTGCAAAAGGCGGCGTATTTCGGCTTCTTGTCTTTTGTTAACCAGACGTATTGGGACGAAAGCAGACCAAATAAAGCAAAACAGCAGCACGACGAGGAAAAGGAACAAGCAGCACAAGAAGACGGTGCAAAAATAAAGACTTCTGTCTGCCTAGACACACAACTCGCAGATGAGTTTTATTTCCAAAAAGAACGATCACGCAGCGTGCGTTTCACACCGCCGGACCTGTGGTTGCAGTACCTGTTGCCCGGAGTGCTGCGGAGTTGCTGGTGCACGGAAGAAGAAGAAGAAGAAGTACAAGGAGATGTTGTTGACACAGGAGCAGGAGAACAAAAAACGAGCAAAAAAGCACAACTCGCCGTCACCCCTGCCACCGTGGACGTGCTCGAAAAGATCGACGATGATGAAATTTTTCTGCCCCTGGCATTTGACTACTTGGAACAAATCGTAGCCCCGGTTTGTGCATCACTGTTCGTGCAATCTACTACCTCTTCCCTGGATAGTTCAAGTTCATCAACTTCCCGCGAAGCGACAGATTATAGCCTGGAGGTTTTGGACCGAGCTGAAACTACTATCGTGAAAAACCTGGTCGGAAGCTCGAACTTCCTACCCCAGGCGCGGAGGATCGCAGCACGGGCGGCGAGAGCAGCGCTCTGGTATCCGGTGAGCAGGAAGAAGATGAAGAAAAAGAAGGGGGAAAAAAATGACGAAAAGAACAAAACCAACGGATTTTTAACAGAAGAGATTTCAAGTACGTCGACTCGCAAGTGCGAAAAGCAGTCTTTTCTCAAGTACAACGACAAAAGAAAGCTGCCCTGTGAATGGAACCTGCAACTCCTGAGCTTTTTCCAGCAACTCCCTGATAAACAAGTACCAGACGCCAACGACATAAACAAGATCTCGGACCTCTTTCTCCCCTACAACGCCTCCCTCTCGACTGCCGACCAGGAAATGTACGACCTGGCGGCCTTCTGCGAACACGCCTTCGACCAGGTGGTGCCTCTGTGGGGAGGGGCAAAAGAGGTTTTCCTTGGAAAGCAAGAAAACTACCAAACGGTGGAATTGCAACTGTTGCAGGTGTTAGAGCCGAACCGACTGCGCTACACCTTGGAACACCTTTACCCGCACCTGGACGACTGGTACAATTCTGCAAATCAGCAGGCGACAAAAACGACAGAAATAACTGCTGAGATGACCAGGACCAGCAGCGCGGCGCACCAAATACTGAACCCCTCAACATCTTCGAAGACTTTATTTGACACCGCAACGGCCTACGATCTCCGGGTGCTGTTTCGCACGCTGTATCGGGAACTGCTCCAACATGGCGATGATACCGACGAGGAGTTGACGCGAGTTCTGAAGCCCAACTTGAACCTCCAGCCGTTGTACCAATCGACCCTTTTCCCGCTGCTCCTCGCAAGTCTGGGCATGCGGTGCGACACGGTGCGCAGCCTGGCTCTCAACGTCTTAGCGGTGCTGCACAGCGCACAGCCGGAGATTGTGGAAAGTTTTCGGAAAATTTGTACCGCTAACGGTGGACGATCCTCGGAGAAAGACAAGGAGGACTTGGAAGGGGTTAACAAAGACGTCGACATGGAAAGAAGAACGCGAGAAGAAGTAGAGGCTGACGTCGCTATGGAGGTGGACGGGGAAGAGCAACAGGAGGATGACATCCAAAACGACAATACGAAACTATCGCAAAAGACGCAGCTTTCCGCTAACCTCGAAAAGAACCTCGCGGCTGCCCCGATTCAGATCGCGATGCTGCTCGACCAGGTCCGCAATTCTTTGCTGCCCTTGGCGTCTGCATCAACTTCAGAAGCAACTTCTACCGTGGTCGAGCCCATCAACCCTGTTTTCGCCATGTTTTTCGCGAAATCGGCTCAGTTGTTTCTCCTGCACGATAGTTCTTCCGGTTCCTCGACGACGAGTGTGTTGAACAATGCCGGAACTTCTTCTACAAGTACAACAGCATTCAACACCTCCCATCTGATCCACAGCAACAACTTATTTCGCAAAGTGGCGAAGTTGTTCAACACCCGGCCGGACTTCCCGACCGACGAAAACACGCCGCAAAATTTGAACTGGGTCTTAGATTTGTGGAAGTCGGAAGATGCAGAGCACGCGATCGAAGAAAAGCGCTTCCTCCTCAATATAGTGAAGCACTCCGGGCACCGTGGGTACTTGCCACTGAAAAACGGGAAAAAGATGCAGCAAATCCTTGCGGAATCCGGGTCCAGCGAAATCTGCCCGTTCACGGTATTTGCCGAGGTGGTTGCCGCGGTCAGCGCTTTGGTACCGTCCGAGTCGCTTCATATGGTTTCTTCTAGGGACGAGGACGACGAGAAAACAGGGAATAATTATGGGGGCTGTACTCCTTCTTCTACAGGAGCTTGTTCTACTTCCCAAAAGCAAGTTCTCGAACTCCTAAACCAACACGGTCTGTTGGATTGGGTTTTGTCCAATGCGGACTGTGCTCGACGGTGGGACGGCAACTGGAAACTGTACCGCGTAGTGCTGGAGAAGCTGGCGATGCTCGTGCAAAGATTGTTTGACGCGTACGTGGTTTTTTGTTCCTCGCTGCTGGGCGAGCAGAAAGTCAAACACGACAAGGCGGTCGTCCAACGTGAAAAAAACTACAACCCAAGGGTTGTAGACAGCAGCAAGATGAACAGCACGACCTGCATTGTCGTGGCTGCACCCAAAATTATAAGTAAAAAGCGGAGAAGCACAACAGCATCAAGTGGGGACAACTACGAGGGTCATGACGAAGACTACCACGGAAGAAATCTTAAACTGAAGCAGGTTTTTGAAACAGTACTATCGAAGCTGACCAAGGAACACAACCTGACGATGCAAAAGTTGCGGGAACTGCATGGAGATCCTGGTGGAGTAGAAGACGAGCAGGAGGACAAAACTGGGAAAATTCTGTGCAAGTTGCGGTCAAACATCAGAATGTTGGCCTAAAGTTGTGATGTACCCTTCAATAGTGACATGAAAGATGCGCATACCTGCTACGTGAAAGATTTTCCACTTTTCGGTCACTACAGTCAGCATTTTTTTGCAAGTTTCCTCATGCAGTCAAGTCTTTTCTGGAAAAAAAATGAACAAACCTAATCATGGACATAACACGACATAGCACATAATTGAAGACGCCGCATAGAAGAATGATCACTTTCGAAGATGCTGTAAAACGAAAACCCGGCCGTGTTTTCCACGCTTGGAGGACTTGCAGCACTGTATTGATGTGCTGTGCGGACTGTTCGTATTGGGTCCCAACCAGAAAAAGAGGCTCTGTCTCTATGCCTATATGGAGAAAACTACCGTGGATCCTCTTTGTCTTTCTCATCATTATACGTATTATTTCACGAGGAGGAGCGGAAGGAAGATCTAGACTAAGAGTAAGATTGTCTGTTTGAGTAGTAGACAAGCGTAGTGAAGAAGATGATGATCCTCGTGTCAGCGTGCTTGCCAACGACAAGGCAGAAGATCTAGTTTTACTGCATTCGGCGCATTGATGATCGTGTCAACACCAACAGAGATCCTCACACTTCCTGAACGAGGCTCGTGCTGATACTTTTCGTTCGCGGCTCCTTCCGGCGTTGAGCCTTTACCAGTACTACAATGTCGGATGGCGAGAACTCGAATCACGAGTCTTTAAATGTAGTTGATTCAGATTCTGTAATACTGCTTTATTTCAGGCGGCATTCTTCTATGCTTTAATTCTTTCAGCATAACGATAAAGCGATCTGCTCTGGGCGTTTTGCATTTGTTTTTTTGCGCCGCAGGGATGATTATCCACGCAGCTATGCATGCGCGTTCAGCTTGATGTCTAGTTCACATTTGAGTTGCCTCTTAAGAAATCAACATTTCAATATACCTTAAACGCCATTTTTGATTCTTGCCGCGGCAGCGTGCGATCGTCCCGATAGCGAACGATACATCTCTTCTGTGCAAATATGGTTGCAGGAGTAAAAACCAGAATACAAGAACACTTTTGAAAATTTTGAACGATGACATCGTGAATGACTTTGCAGCATGTAATATTAAGCTTCACGCATTGTATTTGATATGATTGCGAACTTCGCTAGAAGACGACCATCATCAGCATTATCTTACGTGGAATGATAGCAAAACAAAACGAAAAACGATCAATATGTGAATAAGAAGAAGAAAGACATAAAGCGTTCCTCAGATCGATTATATGTTGGCAAAACTACTGGTATACGTATACCACTGATTGTGATTTCCAAAATCTTCAATCTTTTCCCATAAACCATATCTATAAACCGACCCGGCGAAATAAAAACAGCATTCTACTTCAAAATGTCGAAGAAGTCAACCATCTCGATGAGCCCTGGTCTCACATTGAAGACCCGCGGCTTATCACCATCTTATCGGACGAAGGCGAGATCATTCAGCTGCCTCCGCAAAGTCCTCTTCGCAACAATTTGTTCCCTCCCAGCCGGCGCGGTCAGTGTGCAGCTGCGTCGCGCTAGCAGCTCCCAAGATGCCAGTGCGCGGGTCCTCGTGGAGCAGCAACGGCCATCAACAGGAGGGGCAGCATCTCCCTTTCAACAGCCGCAAGTAGAGGACTATCAGCACAGAGGTCCACATCCTGCACCAGTTTTTGACCAAACAACGAGCCCTCACCACCTATCCGCGGCGCACCTTCGGCTTCACGACGCGCACCAAACACAACTGCACAACTCTACAACTGCTCAACAGCAATATATTCTGCAGCAACAAGCGGAACAACTTCTAGCTCAAGTTGTCCCGGCGGGCAACATGGAGCACGCGATCCAATTTATCCGGCAGCTCGAGTTTACGATGCAACACCTGCAACCCGGACAAACCAAGGAGTACGCGTTGTTACTGCAGAAACTAACCGACATGCGCCAGCAAGTGCATCAGTACTATGAACAGCAGCGCGACCACGAGGAACGCTACAGACAAATCGCCCTGCAGCAGGCCGCCGCAGCAGCCGCTAACCAGGTCGGAGGACGAGTGGAGAACACCAGACTGGAGCCGATGCAATCGTGGGGGGCCTCCTCGTCCTCCGCACATCAGGGTCTTGAAAATCATGCTGCTTTGTATCAAGATCAACATCAACATGCTACAAGTTCCCCCTCCCGCTCACCGCAAATCGCTCCTACAGGGTCGCCTGGTGCTTCCCCGTCCTGCACTTTCATCCCGGCCGACACCGGGGGCACGGGCGGCACGAGCTCTGTTGCTGGTTTTTCGCCTCTTTTATCCCAGACGGTGAGCGCCACGCCCTCGCCACAGATCACCGCTACTCTACCGCCCGGTGCTCCACCCGGCCTGGAGAGCATGGGAGGTGGTGGTGGACCATCAACTGCTACACCTAGTGGAGCTGCTGCTTTTGATGCACCCCATCAAATGCTTCTGCCGCCCAATCTCACGCTGCAGCAGCAGCAGCAGTACTGTGCGGACGCAGCCGCGGCGGCCCCTCTGTTTGCGGCTGCAGTAGCCGCAGCTGGAGCTGCTGGTGAACAACAACCACTAGCAACTGCTGGCATCACTAGTGGTACGCCAACAGCTCATGCGCAAGTGAAGGCGAAGCAGCAGGGCGACTATGACTACACCCCAGACCCCAACCTTGCACTTGCGCACATTGACGGCGCAGCGAAGGTCTACGTCTGTGTCTGTGCTGACAATGATCCAAAAGAAGAACTACAAGGAGGTGCAGCTACTGGTAACAATGTTGTCACTGAAAACGTGCAACATACCGACAACAGTCAGCCTAGCAAGGTACTGGAACAACTTTTCTCGGCCTCGTCTGCACCGGTCATGGGCGCCTCTCCTGGCCAACATTCGTCGGAGTATCAGGGGCAGCTGGTGCACGACGAAGCTGGTGTCACAGCCCCTTCTACAAGTGGGGTTGTCATGGTTCACGAAACACTGTCGCTGGAGCAAGTGGAGCAGCGCATGCGTGCGCAGCAACAGGAACAGCAGCAAAAGCAACAGCAACAGCAGCAGTTCGCGCAACAGGCAGAAAAGCGGCGGCAAGAATTTAATGAGGCGATTCAAAAAGCGCGCAGTTGGTGGCAGGAACACCAGGAGAAGGAAAAGGAACTGCAAGCGCAGCAAACAAGCGGAAAGGAAAGTAAAGTATCCGACGCCGCTTTGAACGAAAGATTCAAACAGGCCTACGCCAACAGTCTGAGCCGGCAAATGGCTCTGGGGATGGAAGTGATCGCAAATAATGCCGATGCTCCGGTCGCGGTGTCTTCCTCCGCTTCCACTGCAGCAGCCGGACCAGGTTTGATTTCTGGTACAGGAACTACAAATTCCGTCGTGCACGAGCAGTTGAAGCAGCATCATGGAAACCACCTTTTTGGAGTCCTCGACAATCAGGTGGAACACCAGCAACAACCGGAACCACCGACCTCTCCGTCCTCGCTCAACGCCGCTGCGACACAGTTCACGCCGGGACAATCCTATCACTCCTCCGTCCCGGGGCCTCCGCCTGCACATATGTATCACGCAGCGACGCCCGCCCCGGGAGCAGGTGCTAGTACTGCCACTAGCAGTGGCGTTGGGTTGTCGCATCTTCATCATGCTCAACACCTCCCTCAGCCGCCCCAACATGCTCCTTCAGTGCCGTTCCTGAGCGGTATCAAGGGAGCCGGTTCGATGAATGCACCTGCCCCGACCTCCGCACCGTCTTCGCCACTACGCGCTTCCGCTGCGCCCTACCCGGGAACAGCTGCTGCTTCCCGCGCCTCGCCCTATCCGGCGGTGCAACAACATCAAATGATAACGAATGTAGGGTCTTTGGCCCCGATCGGGCAGCACCACTTGACGCTGCCGCCGAAGGATGAGGACATGCCGGGTAAAAATAAGGGTGGGCAGAGCCAATTCAAACGACCGTTCGAGCTGGTGGAGGAGGAGCAGGAGGTCGTCGAGGCATCCCCGTCAAGGTGGAACCTTATGCTTTGCAAATTTAGATGTGTCTGGGTCTGGAAAGAAGCAAACTTCTGATGCGGATTCTGAAACGACGAAAAACAAAAATCTGTGTTGCAGAGTCAGCAAAACATGTGCCGCCTCCAGTGGATGGTATTTTGTCTCCAGGGAAGGTATAATCTCTCATGCAAACTAGGAATGGAGAGGCTCCTGCGGAATTCGTCACGCTCTTCTTTGTTTTCCAGCCCTTCGCGCAGATGCAAAAACCGCATGAAAAGTGGCTGGCTTGTTCCAGACCCAGACATATTTGCATTCGATAAAGGTCAACGCCTTCATGGCTGGGCCAGATGTCGCAGGTTCGTGGTTTGACTTTTTTATCTCCCGTAAGAGATTATGATTGGTGGTTTATTTTTCAGGGTCGCCGCATGACAGACTTTGGGTTTGCGATTTTTGATAGCAAAACTCTCACAACTTTTTCTCCTCGTCGTGTTTCCGTTCCAATCCCCATCCACAGATAAAGACTGCGAAACCAAAAACAGATCTCGTCAAGAAATCCAGCACGGCTTCTACTGCGCCTCTTCAGCCACAAGGACAAGAGATCTGGCACGGAACAACCGGTGTTCCGCCCAGCCAGGTACTTGTACACCCCGCCAAAGCGGAAGCCGACAAAGCCAACGATTCTTGGTGGACCGGCTCCGAGGCAAATCCCTGGGGAGCAGGGTCCTCGCCACATCGACGCAAAACCAGCGATAACCTTACCGTTGCCACAACGGCAAGTAACAGCACCGGGGAAGTTCTAACTGGAGGACCTACTCGTGCTCATCATGGAACATCTTCTGTTGCCCCTGCTGCAACGGCACAACCTGATCGGCTACCAAAAATGGGGCAGGAAGTAGATCACGAGGATCCGGGCAGTGGTCTGTTTTATCGCGACGGCATCATAAATCCTGAATACTATGAAACTTTTGAAGAAGATGGACGAGATGACGAAGAGGCGCCGATAGAATGGGCAGATTGGCACCAAGAGGATGAGGAGTCGGAACTGCAGCAAGTAGTAGACCCTGCTCTGCAGGCCGGTGCTGTTGACCTTGTTCCTTGGCAGACTCGAGAGCCGAAAGACTGGCGACAGAAAGCGCAGCGGGAATCGGCACAGCCCTCTTTGGTATAGAAATTTGATCCGAGAAGTGCTGGCTCAGTGTGATTTTTAGAGTTTGTTGATGCATGCACATGATCATCTTCATCAAATACAAATGACTTCTCGATAGTATGATCCTCTTCTCGATCGCAAAAAAAAAAAAAACAGAACAGGGAAGTACGAGATGCGAACGAGTAGACACCTCAAAATATTTTGACAATGTGGATGTCGCTCTTTTTGACCATGGTGCAGCACTTTCCGCATTTAACACCACCAGCAAGGGTACAAGCAGTTCTATTCCAGCAGCAAGACAAAAAGAATTCCTACTTCCTGTTGTTCCTGCATTGATGTCTTCATCAGATCAGAAAACAAGTACTTCCTCCAAACAAATCATAAGCACAACAACGACGACCGGTATTGAGCACAGGGTACACAATCGCCCTAGCGCTGGCGGCACCAGTTCCTCTTCTAACACGCGGAGCAATTTCAATTTGCTCTCTTCATCGCATCACCCGACGCATTTCTATTGTCCAACACAAACAATCGACACTGCTGCTATTGGTGGCTCCGGTTGTTGTAACTACGCATCAAAATCAAAAACAATGACCGGTGACATGGAAGCACAGGAGCGGGAAATGAAGGCCGATATTTTGTGTCGATTGCTAGCGGAACGCGAAGATCGTAGTGTGCTGCATTCATCATGGAGATTATAAGCGTCCGGAGTCACGTGGTTTTCAATCGATCGTGAACGAAGGCGACCCTTCAGGTAAATTTATCTCATTTTTGCACGTAGCTTCATTCTGAGTCTGAAAAGATCATAAAACGCCTGCAAACCAGAATTCCAGAGAACATCCAATCAGTTTTTCTTGTACTAAGTGCCAGTATGTGCATGTGATCTGAGGCGAAATACGAATACCCCAGGTACGATATTCCTCTTTCGTCCGGAGCGTGTGTTGCAAGGTGCTTCTAGCCGCCATGCCGCAGGTCCGGCCAGAGGCACAGCATGGAGCGTCGTGTGGATCTGGTTCAGGTTCTGCTGATGTTGAGTCTACAGGCACTGTAAAAATCTTAAAACGATTTTTGTACACGACTCTTAATGAACTACGACGAGCGCCTGCCGTTAGATCAGAATGAGAAATGTGATACAAGTACAACGATGAAAATAAGAATAGAAAAAAATCAAACCATACGCTGTAGATGAAGCAAGGCAACCATAAAAACTTGTGAACAATAATACTACATTGTTTTCCACGAAATTTTTGCAAAAATATAGATTAGATGTCGCTAAGCACTTCGGATCCACATTAATTATGCCGTACTGGAAAATACCGTAATGAAGTCGCTTGCTTGTCTTCAAGCTCGTGGTTGATGGAACAACAGCTCTATTGATGAGCGACATACATCTTCAGTAGCTGCTGTTTACTGAAGGCGCAGGAGCTCGGTCTGATTGAATACTTTTGAAGATGTTTTTCGAAGATGAATTCAATCGCATTGTGGTTGATGGCATTGGTTGATCCTTGTTACCTGCTGCGCTTCTGTTGAGCTAAGTAGTGTGTGTGTGCGGCGAAGTAGTACCGAGTCAGTGATTGTGGACTCTGATGCGATGTTCGACCAGCACAGAACCTCTAGTGATAAAAGATAAAGTGAGATCCTCCAGAAGTCAGTCGTGGTGTATCTGGAAAAAAGAAAAAGTTTTAATTCAGCTCATCTCGTAGAAGTGCAACCGACCGAGATGTTGAAGTTCCTAAACGTTCCTATTCTCCTGTTCTAGGTCTTATTTTCTGCTCTTCTGATCATATGTTGGTGAAATTGTGATGAGCTGCGAAGATCACGTTGTGCATAGGTCAAGATCACAAATCTCTTCACGATCGTTCGGTTGGAAGTATTACATCAAGGTCAAATCAAGGGCTCTTCTGTTCCTGCTTGTGCTTTATTGCTCACCTCAGTGTACAACAAGTAACTCGTCGAATCAGGACATGCACGTGTTGGTGTTGGCGCACTATTGTTGACCCCGTAGGCCTATTTTTAGAACTAAGAGTATTATCGTGCAAGCGTTCCCTTGTTCAGCACATTCGAGTCAGAGAAGTGGAAGTCATATTCCGAATACTAGAGTAAGTAGAATTCGAGGATGGCGAAAAAAAAATCGAAAACGAGAAAAAAAGCCGCGAAGAAGAAAACCGCTGGCGATGCTGCTCACCAGCAAGCGGGAGTTTCGTCTGCGGGCGCCATCGTGTCGAAAAAAAGCGACCAACAGGGTCTACTGCTCCGTGAACAGGAGAAAATTTCTCCGGTCACTGCTACACCAGCAACAGGGACAAGAACAGACACGCGAGCTTTTTCGTCGCAATTATGTGCTGACCAGGCCAAAGATTTTTTGTGGGGAATCTGTGACCAGTTCTTCAACGTCGCGACTTTTTGTGGGGAATCTGCGACCAAGAACCAGGAGCAGGCACAGCAAGGCGATAAAGCAAATGCGCCGGAATTTCTGAATCGCATTGCTCCATCACCGAGCGAAGGTGCCAATGGTCCGGCAGCTGTAAAAAACGTCATTGATGATGACCTCTTCGACCGCGCGCACTACATGCTTTTCGCCAATACTTCTAGCACGACGACGGGAACTACAGGCACTTCTATCACGGACGAACTAAACGTAAAAGATGCTGATCCACCTGGAGGTGTCGCAAGAACGGCAGCCGCTGCAACGCATGCTACATCAACCCTAAAGATGACGAAGACCACCGAAAGAACTCTTTCCCCCCCAGCAGCTCCCACCCTCTCTCCCAACCTTCCCATCGGCCACTCCTGGTGGAAGCCGGTGGATATCAAATGCAAAAATGTCTGGGTCTGCAAGAATGCAAGTCCAAAAATGTCATGCTTGTCTGGCATGACTTTTTCTTTTAAATCTGTGATGCATGAGCAGGAAAAGGGCCTATTGCCTGTCATGCAAAAACGCAGTTTGTCATTCAAAAAACGAAACACACAGCAGCGCAAAAACAAAAACTTGTCATGCCGGGTTGCATATTGTAGTGCGCCCACAATTCGTAGATTTGCGTCACAAGTTTCCAGACCCAGGCATAAGTATTTGGAATGCATAGTGGATGCACCAGCGACAAACCCCTGCGAAGAGCTTGCGGACAAGGTGTTCTCTTATTGGAAACAGCATCTCAAGCTAGATGACACTGTGTTTCAACATGATGCGCCGACGGCTTCAACAACAGCGTCCACCACTCAACTACCAGAAGATGTGTTGGGCGTCGAGTGGTGGATCCAAGTGGCGGATTCGAGAAAACGCCAAGGGAAAGATTTTCATTGGGACCGGGATGAGGCGCAAGAATTTTTTGAGAATAATCGAGGAGCCCGGGGGAAGATGAACAGCGACGATAAACAACAAACCGACTGCCCCTTCCTGGCCACCGTCACCTACCTTTCCGAGCCGAACCGCAAGACGAACAGCTTTGCGCCCACTATCGTGCTGAATGCCGTGCCCTTTGATCACTTTTTATCGGGAGCAGCTACAAGTTGTACTAGCCCCAGCAACAGCTCAACACAGAACAAGAACGCGGATGATGGGAACGGCAACGGCATCGACGGGAGTATTGATGTCGTTAACCAGGAGAAAATAAATCAGGATGAGAGCACAACGAAAAGAACCCTTTCTACTACGCAACAAGGCGTCTCGAAAGGCCTGATTTCGTACCCGCGAAAAGGAAAACACATCGCCTTCTCCGGAAATTTTTTGCACGGTATTCCAGCCGAATTTGCTGTGAAAGAACCTGCACATGCCACCGGCGGTGGTCGCGCTCTGAAAAAAACCAAGATTGGAAATAAAAAGTTTGGATCAGGAGCAAGGAAGACAGATCTGAAAAACGTTGGCCGCTCTGGTGCGCCGAAAAATCCGTCCTTGGACCGCGATCCCCCCAGAGTGACGTTTCTCGCGAACCTGTGGCTGGGCCGGCGACCAAGGGATGTCCCGACGTTTGGCGAGTGGAAACAAGAACGGGATGCTGTACCAAATGTAAAAATGTCTGGGTCTGGAAACTTGTGATGCTGGGTAGCGTCTCATGATGAGGCCACAAGTGCTGGCTCAGCATGACAAGTTTCTGAGCTTCTAGGTGTTGCCTATTCTGCATGACAAACTGCGTTTCTGCATCAAAGAAAAATGGAGCTCTTGGGTAACGTGCATGACAGATTTAAGAGTCATGCCAGACAAGCATGACAAACATACATTCTTCCAGACCCAGACATTTTTACAGTTGATATGCTGACCTCTGGCTGGGCCGGCGACCAAGCGGAGTCCCGACGTTTGACGAATGGAAAGAAGAAGAACGGGATGCTGACAGAATAAACATTTTCGACGCTGATGCGCGACATGGACATGCGATAAATCCACTTGACTGTAATACCAAGGAGCTAGATGATGGCCAGCGACAGGAACGTCCTCGTCCTGCTCAGCCACGTGCAAAGGCGAACCCACCTGCTCCGCCCACCAATTTCTTTCGAAACATTGTTGACAGCAGAAGTTGCTCTTCCTCTTGTGCGCCAGGGGGTGCCGGCAAGAACAGTTGTACAATCGCCGAGCCCGAGGCCCCCGCATTGATAACGGCGCCCATTAAAGAACGCACCTCTGGCAGCAGTTGTGACGCCGCTGATAGAAATTCATCCATATTCAACGTGAAACTCACAGAAGCAGACGTCAGGGACGCGGCAGGGTTTCCGTTTGTGCACTCGAAACGATTGAAGAAGATGAAAAAGCGGGAAACGAGGAATATGAAGAAAAAGAGAAAACTTACAAACGACAATCATGACCGTGACGAAACCGATGAACAACAGGATACCTCCGTCGACCCAGCTCTACATCACGACGAAAATTACTGCCTGTGGCTCCCATTTCCGAAGAAGAAAATCTTGACGGCACAAGATTCTCTACATGTGGATTTCGAGCTTTTCGACACGCCGATGATGACGAAAACGAATACAACATGCGAGAAGATCGAGGAGATCGATAAAAATGCGACCACAACAACTACCGACGAGATAACGTGTAATATTACAACTTCTGATGCTGACGATGACGAAGATTGTCCACCGATACATCACTGCTTCATTGAGCGACAATGACCGACAACACGATAATTATCACACACATAACAAAAGAATGTTTCCGAAGAAAAACAACAGAATGCTTCCGGTGTAGAAGGACTCAAACTCATAAATATTCAACGCAGGCGGATATGATCTCGCCATTAATTTCTTCGTGTTCAATTCCATTATCATCAGGTAATCGGATACTCATTCGAAATCATAAGAAAAAACAGATCAAAGAAAGAATCAGGAGATCGAATTTGGATTTAGATTTTTCTTCCACATTCTCCAATTCGCTTTTTATTTCAATGGATTTATTCTCATTCATATTCATATGTGTTATTTGGAATCGATATCGTGGTCTATCTGATAATCAGGGATGAGAATATCGATCGAAATGAATATGTGTCATCTTAATTGAGTCTGAAAGAAAAAGAATATCACCCGGAGCCGCGCCCTGCGGGGCTTTTGCTAAAAAACGCCTAAAAATTTTACGGGCCGCGCCAAAAGCCGGGACCCAAGCAGCCGGATCATCACATGGCGAGAGCGGCCACAAAGTTGGCCACAAGGCGCGCCTACCCGCCCGGGGGTCGGCATCGAAGCAGAACGACGGCCGCTTTCCGGCAAAGGCCAAGCGGGCAGGCACGCCCGCCCCGGACAAAGAGGCGGGCGCGGCACCGGACACAATTAGCGAAATCCGCGGCCGCCTTGAAGGGGGAAAAGGCAACACGCCCTGCGTGCCCAGGGCCAGGGCGGTGTTCCGGGGCGTGGTCCACGCGAACGCGCCATCCTTCGCCCGGGCCTCGCGAAGTTAAGAGTCGGGGAAAAATAAGACGGCGCCAAGGAGCCGGGCCGCGGGTCCTTGAGGCCGCCTATTCCGCCCACTATCGGCGGGCTTATTTTCACGGCCCGAAAGTTGGCGGGCGCCTTTTTTGCGATTTCGTGTGCGATTTCAGTGCGCAAAAAAATAAAAGAAAAAATAAGAAAAAAAATAAGACCCCCCGGCCCGTGGCCGCGCGCGCAATAGTTGGGGAAATAAGAGAAAAAGTAAGAGTTATTTTAGGCGAAAAAAATAAGAGAAAAAAATAAGACTTAAAAGTAAGACACAAAAGTAAGACCAAAAAGTAAGACCAAAAAATAAGACCACAAAGTAAGACCGAAAAGTAAGACCAAAAAGTAAGACCAAAAAGCAAGACACAAAAACGGGCCAAGAAAATAAGAGCTTGGTCAGCCAGCCAGCCCCAGGCAAATTCGGGCCAATAGAATCAGCGTAAAAAAGCATTAATAAAAAAGCTGCGCCGGGTTTCGCCCCATTGGTTTCGTGTATTGATTGGCCAGGGACTTGCTTTGCGGAATTCCCGGAGGGCGCCGCGCGGTTCCCCCTTGGGGGAAATTAATGGAGCCCGGCGCCCCCTTCTTTTGTTCCCTAGGCCAACGGGTTCCGCGTTTGGGTTTTGTGTCCGTCGCGAGGGTGTAGCCCTGCCCTTTGCCTTGCCGAAATCCCCCGGCCTGCCGCCGGGGACGGGTTTCGGCGGGTTGCTTCTCGGGTGGCGTTTTCGTGGTTGTGTTTCTCGGCCCGGGGGCTGGGTTTTGCCTTGTTTTTCCCCACGGGGCCCGAGGGGGTAGGGTGTCGCCCGCCGGTACCGGGAAGCCGATTCCGGCCCAACCTGTGGCCTTTGGCTGGTAGCGGGGCCCTTCTGGGCCAGAAGGGGTCGAGGGTTTTTGCAGAGGCGGCGGCAGGACTTGCGACGTTTTTCGCAAGATCTCGCGGCCAGACCTCTGCAATAATTTTTGCAATAACCTTTGCAATAAAATTTGCAATAAAAGTTGCATTAATTTGAAAACAAGGCGAATCCTTAGGGATTTCGCACCCCCAACAAATTAATGCAAATTTTAATGCAAAATTAAACCACAAATTAAACAAAATTTAAACCACAAACTAAAACAATAACCACAGCGGAAAAGCAAACTGGAGAAATCCGAAAACTCGCAGTGTTTTGGGCGCGGTTTGCACAGCAAACGGGGTGGCCCGGGGCTTTTGTTTTTGGGCGCCGTTTTTGTGGAGTAGGTTTTTGTGGCGCAACCCTTGTGGCCCCTGTAGTGTCTTGTCTTGGCCCTTTGCGGGGTTTTCTTTGGGCTTCCGTTTGAAGCTATGCCAGGGTTGCCCCCCTGTGTTGCATTTGTTTCATAGGACTGTGGGGGGTTTTGGTTTGCCCCATTTTGTTGCCGGGCCCTGCTTCCGTTTCGTGATCGGGCGCAGAAGCCTTGGGCGCGATGGGCCCGCAGGCAGTCGGCCCCGGTTGTCCTCGCGCGGCCGCAGCCACCGCCTGTGTTCGCCCCCTGTCTGTTTGGGCCATGTGCCGCGCCTTCCCCCTGGCCATTTGCGCCGGCATTTTGGCGCATTTGTTTGGCCCCCCTCCCGCTTTGAGATTAATGCTTTTCCAAACCAAATTAAAAGCGGGCAGCTTGCCCGGGGCCGGCAGCCTGAGCTTGGACGCGGCCGCTAATTAGAGCGCAGCAAAGGTCTCGCGCACAAGGGTGACACCCCGCCAGCTTTCTCCCAATTCCGGAAGTGCGCCAGGTGGGCGGCCACAATGCAACAGAGACTCACGAAGAGTAAAACGGGGCGAAGCCAGAAGCGAAAGCCTGTGCCGGAAAGGGCGAAGGCCATCCCGCAAGGCGTGGCGCCGGATGAAGAATATCAGTCAGAGAGCCCGCGGGCCGCGGGAGGCACTAAATCCCAGCTAATTTTTGCGGGATTTCCCCGAAGCCCTTAGGGCGGGCGGTGGTTTTCCTCCTCGGGCGTTGAAGGTTCCCGGGCCCGCAGGGTTCCACCCTTTTCCACCGCGCCCGGGGGGCCGGGTTTTTTTCAAATCCCCCCGTTGGCCCCGCGTGTGTTTTTCAATGAAAAGCCACGACGGAAATTAAAGTTTAAAAATTAGGGCCGTTTGCAGGGGATTCGGAATTTCGAACGCCGCGGGGGCTTCTTTGGTATTTTCGTACCCGGGTGGCCCCGAAGGTGGAGGGCAGCGCTCGTGGTCTGGTTTTCATGGGGGCCCTCGGATTTTCGGCTTGGGTTGTGAAGACCTGGGCCGTGTGGCCAATGTTGCTATCCCTGCACCCTATCCCTGTTTCGTTCTTTCGCAAAGCCATTGTCGTTGGGCTTTTCGAAAGCGTTCTATTTTTGGGCTTTAGGTCGTATTCTATTTTGGACTTCTAAACGTGCTCGCTGTTTTGCTTTCTATTTTTCTGCGGGATTCGCGTGTTCGGCAGCTGTCTTTTCAACTTCTATTTTTCGCGACACTGGAGATTTCCAAAGGAAATCCTCCAAGGCGCGAATTTAGAAGTTGAAAAGCAGCCGCTCGAACATGCGAATCCCGCAAAAAATAGAAAGCAAAATAGAAGCACGATTTAGAAGCCAAAATAGAATACGATTTAGAACCCAAAAATAGAACACGATTTAGAATACGAAAATAGAACATGATTTAGAATACGAAAATAGAAGCAGAATTAGAATAGAAAATAAAGCCCAAAAATAGAAACAAAATTAGCCGCAGAATTAGCAGCGAAAATAGCCGCCCGCGGGGGGTGTTTCGTATGGCTGTAACTGGGTGGGGTGTTCAATGGTTGACTTTGCTTTTCGGGCGGTTTTGGGATTTGGGGTTTTGCTTTGTGGGAATTCATCCTGTGCGAGATTGCCGGCGTTGCCATGCTCCATGTGTAGAAGGCGGCCTGCTTCTCGTTGTTTTGTTTTTCTTGTCCTGGAGCCCCTCTCCTGATTGTTTTGGGACCTCGCGCGCGGCAACTTGCGTTGTCGCTTTTTCGGGCTTGGGCCTTCAACTATTATCCCGCTTGTCGGGGTTTGAAAAAATCCCGCAGAAATTAGCTGGAAATTAGCGGCCGCCACCACCCCGGGGTTTCTAACTGAAAGAATATAATCAGGCCGGGTCTGGAATTTTTTTTTTTTTTGAAAATTTGGAATATGAATAGTTATATCAAACGGGCCCGGGGCCTAATTCCATTTCAAACCAACTTCAAACTCATTTCAAACATTTTCGAAATTGCGCTTTTCAGATAAGAGTGAGCGGCCTGCTTGGGCTCTCCGAAGCCCTCACCGACGGCGCCAAAGGGGGCCGCTTTGGAACGCAGGAGAGCCCAATCTTCAGCCAGCAAACAATCCTGCCACACTATTATAGAGTCCTCCCTAGGCTAAATTGGAAGGACATACCGCCACGAATGTCCCCAGTCAAAGAACCCGAATTCCAGTGCCTGCGCCCCCCGCGGCCCTGCGTAAGAAATACATAATTCCCCAAAATAGCAACTGCCACCCCTCTTGCATGCCGGCAGAAAGGGTCCCCGGGGCTCTCGTCGCGGGGACCTTCATGCCCCTACCTTCGAAACACCTCCACCGGGGCCCCGCCTGTTGTTGCACATGCCACACACAGCGGCGCAACGCGACAGATGTGCCCGTGCCTGGCTGCCTCCGAGCAGACCCATCAGACCCCAATGCGCGAGCAGCCCAGGCCCAACGACCACAACAAGCAACCGGGGGGCAACCCGACAGGTAGAGCTCAGCGCCCGGGCTACAGCAGGCGTTGATCTCCATTCAAGTCAGGTGGCCAGCATTCGCCGGCGCGAAGCGCCGGCCCCAGCAGAAGCGGGGACGACCTCACAAAAAGACGACTGCAATCCGGCGTTTGAAGTTGGTTCGAAAAATCCAATCCGCCGTTTGAAGTTGGTTCGAAAAACCCAATCCGGCGTTTGAAGTTGGTCCGAAAAGTCCAATCCGCCGTTTGAAGTTGACCGGAAAAACCCAATCCACAGTCCGAACCAAATTCAGTCCAAAAAAGTCTGGGCCTGGATTCTAACATGGCGGATTTTTTTGGACTGTTTTCGGATTGACCTGGATTGCTGCCGGATTGTCTGTCGGACTGATCTGGACTGCCTGCTTTCGCAGTGCGGGTCTTCGGCTGCTAGAAAGAGCAACCGCCGCCGCCTGCGCTCGCTCGGCGCCCCAATGGCAGCCAACAGGCGCGCCGCCTCTTGCGCCTTTGGAGGGGCGGAGGGTCGCAAGATTAGGCTTCTCCGACTGCGCTTTCCGCTTGCAGCAGCAGCAACATTAAGACCAAGCGCAGAAGCCAGGGGGAGCTGGCTTGGACGTTCGCAAGACACTACTTGCCCCTCCTCCCTCGGCGGTCCGCCTCACGCCAAAAGCTGGCGCGCATTTATATGGCGCAGGAGATGAAAGCAAGCCTCTGCTGTGCCTTGGCCGTGCTGTCGCCTACTCGGCCACCCTGGACGGAGCGGCGCTCGCCCTCATGGCTAAGCATGGAGAAAATGAACCGCATTAATAACGCGGCGCCCATCATTGATTTGTCTGCTTCCATGTAGCTAGCCTTGCCCTACTTGGCGCCGGGGCGCGTCTATAAATGGCCCAAGTCGTCAGCGCACAAGTGCGGCGGGCCACATGCAAAGCTGGAAACAGATTTGTAAAGAGCGCAAGGGTTTTCGTCTTTCCTTTTTTTGAGTAAGAGAACCGCGCGCCCTCCAAAGAAGCAGACACTTGTAGTGGCAAGAATGCATCCCCCATGTTGAACCAAATGAAGCTAAAAGCACTCCTCTGCCACCTTGCGACCCGCTTTTCCCGAAAATCAAGGCAGGACTTCTTCGATTTTCAAAATGTTTGAAATCAGTTTGAAGTTGTTTTTAATGCATTTTTAGGCCGGGCTCGTTTGCGTTAATGAATAGTTGCAAAGTTTCGAAATAAAATCACTCATAATCAATTTCTGAAATGAATCTGGGATCTGTATTCTATGATATCGAGTTGGAAATATTTTTCAAAATAATTTTTGGGTGTTGATATTTCCAAGATCTTTCTCATTAAATGGATTCAATTGTTTGGAATCAGGAATACAAGTTTTCAAATATTTTTTTATTCAATATTCCTTGGATAGGATTTTTTGAAAAAATGAAAAATAATGTGCATGGAGAAATGAAAAATCGGATGAGGAATATTTACAAGATATCGATATGTGATAAATTGATATTTTCCCGAAAATTTTTCCTGAAAATTTTTGGAAAATCTTTCATAAATTTGATTTGAATCATTGAGAATCTGAAAAAAATTCTTCTTCAATGAAACGACTTTCATAGAAAATTCTTATTTGAAACATATGGATTTCTTATCATATTGTAATTCTTAATTCTCGAAATAGAATCTGAAGAAAATTACAAGATTTTATGATTTTATCACCCCCATTTTCATTGCTTTGAAAAATTCATTGAAATATTTTAAAGAAATTTCACCCGATAAATGCTTTTTTTTTATTGAATTCAGAGAACAGAGACGAGATATGGATCCCGAAATAGAACAGAAATGAAACCCAACAAAAACAGGAAAGAAAATTATCAAGTGATAAGATCGAATTTGATCATTAGAATCTCATCCTTTCATTTTATCAGAGAAAATTTCAATCGGTATCATGAATCCAATCAAGATAATCAGGAGAAAAAAAAAGAGACCGGCACGCGTTGAGGCCTAGACTTTTAATCACGACGCTACGATGAGGGTTAGTATTTTTGTGTCCAACATACCCTCGGGGAAAAAAGGGGGCCCCCGCCTCCCGCCCTCTCGCCCGCTGGGCATCCCGCCTCCGCAGGGGGCCCCCGCGCTTCCGGCTCCGCAGGGGGCCCCCGGCCTTCTCCCGGCCGGGCCGCCCGCGGGAGGCCGGACGGGGCCACCCACCGTCCTTCTCCACGGTAAGTCCCTCCCGCGCGTAGGGGGCCCGCGGCCCCCACCTTTGGCACCCAAGGGGGCCCCCCGCCTTTCTCTCCCGCCCGCAGGGGGCCCCCGGCCTTTTTCACCTGCCCGCGGGGGGCCTCCGTGTTGGTCTGGGTCCGCCGCCTTCTTTTCCCACTCGCATGCAAGGCCTCCTGTCGCACGCGTACATCGCTCCACACCCACAACAGGGGAAGCGCAGCGGGGGCCCGCCGCGCAGTCGGCCCCGCTGCCGCAGGCAGCGAGCTCGCCCTGGTGTCCTGCCGTCCCAAGCGGCAACACATTCATGGG
Organism: Amoebophrya sp. A120; assembly: GCA_905178155.1. NCBI lineage: Eukaryota > Dinophyceae > Syndiniales > Amoebophryaceae > Amoebophrya > Amoebophrya sp. A120. The sequence goes on along the minus strand of CAJINV010000004.1, from coordinate 6,890,530 downwards.
GCCCGTGCGGCTGAAGTGAACCACTAGCGCCGCTTAGGCCTCTGCGCGGGGTCAACCGCAAATACGCGGCCGAAATGAACCAGTAGGCCCGCCCAGGAGGCCTCTGCGCGGGGTCAACCACAAGTACGCGGCTGGAGCAGGGCAGACATACGCAAAGGCCCGCGAATAACGCCTGAACACAGGGCGACGGTTAGGTGGGAACGCGGGCACAGAGTTGGGCACGCTGGCGCGCTGTGTGCGGTCGCCGACGTGGAAGTGCTGCCCGCGCGTGCCGAGGTGATCGGCCTGCGCAGGTGGCGGGGGGCCTCTGCAAGAATTAGGGGCAACAGCCGTAATGGGTTTTGACTAGTGTGCGTGTTGGTTAGGAAGACCGCCTGAGCTTTGTTTTCGTGGAATACGCCTGATCGCTTTGTGCGGGGGAGGGTTGTCAATGCGCCATATTGACAACCCCAACCACAAAGCTACCAGCGAAGACGGGGGGGGAAGATACTACCAAGCACTTGACCAGCGTCGGCGCGACAAGTCGCCAACATGTGCCACCGCGCGCAAAGATGGACACCGCCCGCATATGCGCCCACGCGCACCAGCGTGGGCGCGCCGGAAATACTGCCCACATGCGCCAGCGCGCGACCTGCCGTACGACCTGCCGTGCAACTCGGGCCATACCATCGCGATGCGCAAGGCAAAGCGTGCAACTGTTGCACGGGTTGCATGCGTTTCCTGGACATCTCGGAAGGCCCATACCGCCCTGGTTCGGCGCAAAGTGTTGGGATAGCTGCATGGCGAGTTGCACCGTGCAACTTGCCGTGCAACTCGGGCCATACCATCGCGATTCGCAAGGCAAAACGTGAAAAAGTTGCACGAGTTGCGCAGGTTTTCGGGACATCTCGGAAGGCCCATACCGTCCTGGTTCAGCGCGAAATGCTGCGAAAGTTGCACGGCGAGTTGCACCGTGCAACCCGCCGTGCAACTCGGCCATACCGTCGCGATTCGCAGCAAAAACGTGGAAAAGTTGCACGAGTTGCACAGGTTCCCGGGAAATCTCGGAAGGCGAAAACTCCGGGACCCCGGAAAGACGTGACGAACGGCAAAGCGAGCGGATTGGAAATCCGTGCTGCCGCGAATTTCCAATCCGCATGGTATGGTGGGCGTTGGGCAGTAAAGTCGCTATGTTTTCATAGCCTGAAAAAAGGCGCTCCACGAGGGTACTACGCCCGGGTATATACGCAAGGTTTGACCCAAATCACGATGCTACTACGAATAATTCTAGGCCTCAGCGCGTAGCGTACCGTTCTGGAAAATATTTGTTGTTGTGGATTGTGGAAGCTCTGCACGAAGATAATGCAACGTCGAATGAGGATGCAGCTGCTGTTGGGAAGATACAATGATCACGTGAACGAACAAATGAAACACGAATGACGAGAAGTTGTGGGAACGACTACTTTTGGACGACAAAAAAAATGAAGCAAACGAACAAACGAAAACGTGCACGACAACACCACGGAAACTTTCTTTTGCAGCTATCTAAATTTCTTAGAATAGAGACTTCACCGACATCGACGATCCGCCACGATAGGGTACTCACGCACCTCTGTTTATTTGTTTGAGCGTGTTTTATTGCGCTATCAAACCGACCACTGAGAGAAACTGCAATACCGCCGTTAGAAGAAAAGTAGAAGGGACGCTTCAGTGTCGTGTGCAACGTTGACGAGCTGAAGATCTGATCAAGGCGGCAAAACAAGTAGAAAACACTTTTCTCGAGTTTCCGATCCGGAAGTCAATCCTGCAAAAGAAGCAAGTGCTCGGCAAGCGCTACTAGATCTAGATGTACGTGTACTACAACTCCTTCTCTCGCCACAAGGGGGCGCGCTTTTTTGTTGCTGAAAAAATTGTACAATGCTTTCATCATGTCTTCGTCATTTTTTTCCTTCTACCTTCGAAACCGAGGAAATATGCTAATGCAGCTAGATGCTGTAGCTACGCTGTTCTTATATCACTTCCATTCTTTACTTTTTTACTCATCTATCCCATGTTAGTTCACTCTCGTCTCGTGCTTCAAAAGTTTCTTGAAATTTGTTACGCTTGATCTTGGTGTTGTAAAAACCATCTGAAAATCAGTACTGTAGTATGCCGATCTGAGATATTCATAAGAAGTAAATAAGCAGTGCGGTAAAAAATCATACTTCAGAAAAGGGATACACTACGTAGCGATTAAGAAACAATGCTTGTGCTTTATCCACAGCTGTTGCTTGCACTGGGTGTTCATCTAATCAATGTTCCACTTTGTTTTCCTCCAAAACATACTCAAAACAAATGCCACAGACAGTGACAATTTGTCTTCGATAAAAAAGACCCATTTCTGCGCAGAAATTCAGTCAACACCGGTTCGCAGGTGCCAAGGGTGACATCTCCGAAGGCGGTGACAGGCATGCGGCCTGGCTGCGCACAGGTTCTTCACGTTTGAGCAAAGCTAGACGTAGGCCTTACAACCCAATCCAAGGAACAAGGCTTAATACTAGTTTTTCTTTCTACGGTTCTCATCATCCAAGGGCACGCTGCCTCTGTGGAAACGTCGAGAAGCGTTTATGTATTTAAACTTCCATTACCATTACGTACCGCCAAGACATTAGATAGAAGTAATGCACGAAATCAATTCAACTCGCCTAGCCCTAGCCATAGATATTATCTTTCCATCCTCATGGTGTCGCCCTTGCTTTTCTTCTTGGATTTAACAGTAGATCCTCTTTTGCTACTCCGCGCGCTTTTCGGCTGCTTGGCAGTGGTCCTGCCTCCCGATTGTTTTGCCCTTGCCGCTTTCTTCCTGCCAGTAACCGTTCTGCTTCTGGCATCCCGACGGGTACGGGGCGCAAGCGTCATATGCACTCCCCGCTCCTGAGCACTGAACGAAAGCTCTGCACCAGAGGCCCATGGCTCAATGTAGCTGTGGTAGATGTCTTCCACCACTTCGCGAAACATTTCGAGGACGTGCATTTCCTGCTCGGAGTTCTTTGGCTGTGCGTCGGCATGCAATTTTCCGTCGGCTGAACATGTTTTCGGGCGGCTGATAGACAAGCGCGAAAGCCTCCTCTCCAAGACGTTCATCTCGTCGGGGCTGCAGTTGCTACTGAGTTTTTTATCCTCCTGCCACGTCGCTTCCTCGTGGTCCACCTCCCGCAGGCGCTGCACGCACGCAAACGCACCGTGGCCGGGCGATGGGCACGAAACGATCAGGCGGTCGCCCTGTGGGGAACAAAACTCAGCCTCCTTGACATACAGCTTGTCCTGGACCCGCACCTCGCACGGCGAGAGGTTGTAGCGAAAGACGCCACTGGTGATGGCGCTCTCGGTCCCTTCGTCTCTCTCATTGCGACGCACCTCCTCGCTAACGAGCTCCACCAGGCGTGCCCACGTGCCCGGCTCTTCACACCGGGGGCTCACGTCCGTGGTAGTAGAATTAGCAACTTGTTGCAGCGCCAGGTCGTCTCCCGAGAAGCTGCAGCAGGTCTGCGCACTGCTGGGTCTGGCGCAATGTGTTGCAGCTGGCGTCCCGTCCTCCAAGCAGTACTGAAAGAGACTTGCTGCTTCTTGTGTGCCGACATGATCTTCTCGTGGCGCCTCGAACCGAGTGGTGCTGGCCGGAAAGGTTCGTTGCATGACGGCCAGCGCCGCCAGGATGGCTAGGAGGGAAACAACATCTTTCGGCGTCGCCGGGCCACGCCCCCACGACCCCCGAAGGCTGCCGAACTTTGCTGCCACGGCGCTCTTGATTTTTCCGAAGAGCCCACGGACGGTGCGTGAAGAAGGTTCTTCGCGCTCCAAAACCTGTCTGCCACCCTGTGGCGGACTTTCGTCCCACCCAGCACCCTGATTTTTTACCTCCGGCAGAGCTTCTGTCATAACTCCAACCTCTTGCGTGGCAGGCACCGCTGCGCCGTCCCTGTTTCCTCCTTGTAAAGCAGATTGGGAGCCCGTCGTGCCGATGCGCTTACTTTCCCTCTTGTCGATGACAGCTTGCAGAACAGCATCAAGGCGAATTTCCATTTCCTTCTCCCACAGCGGCAGAATTTGCGGGGAGGCCACAGCGGTCGTCCCGCCAGGGAGGAGCGTGCTCCAGTATCACGATGCAAACATTCCGCGACCGGAAGTCAATCTTTCAAGTACAACAACCTACTCGCGTCACTAAATGGTGTATAAATTCCTTTTCTCAGTAGCCCTTAATGCAAAGTGACATGACGAATGCTCTGAAGCCGCATGACTCCTGGCCGGGAAAGTAGTGCGTGCACTTCATACGGCATCCAACTTCTCCGACAGTTTCTGCAATTCCCTGTCACGCCGCAAACCCTTGCTGCCAGTTTTCCAAGGTCCGCGTCCGTCTGCCGAAAGAGATCGGACGAGCTTCTCCAGCTGCGCTTTTTCTCGCTTGGAGGGGTCGCCTGCAAGTACCAAACTCGGAGGAGGCGTCTTCGCGCGAGCAGGCAGACGACCGCGCACGCGTTGGCCGCCGATATCGTGCTGCTGTGCTGGAGCTGCACGGCAAGGGGCAATTGTTCGTGCCCTACCCGCCTCGTCCGTAGCGAACGTGGCGGGGGCCGCCCGGGACGAGGTCTCCTGCGCGTCGTCGTTCAAAAGTTCCTCACCAGATTCTTGTGGCAATGTCTCATGACTTGCGCCCGTCACCTGACGCGTCAAATTATCACGCACGAAACCCCATGCTGACGCGCCAGCAAACTCGCACCTAATCTGCACTTGGCGACAGGCAACCTGATTCTCCTGCAGCAGTGACTTAATTGTCAACTCAAAGCGATCGCCCATAAAGCGCAAGCCTGGCCCCACAAGTCGTCTTTCTGTCTTGAGGTCCCCGTCCTCCATTACTTCGTCCGGTGTGTGCCCAGATATTTCAAACTCCCTCCGAGCGTATGCAAAAACCTTTTGCAACAGGTAGTTGGATACCTCACATTGAGGCTGGAGTTTCTGCTCATGGGCGGAGCGGCTGGCCAGCTCGTCTTCTGTCGGCCCTGCCAGGGCGACAACGCCGGTCAAAAAAGAGTACTCGCTGTCCCGGACAAGCAAGAGCGTCTGTTGTAGAATTACGAATCTTCAAAACTTTTTATTCGTTCACATTGGGCGAAACTGAATCTGAGAAATAGAGCGTTATAACATACTCTGTTATTCTTCTTGTACTCGTTCAAAACATATATATTTTTGCGGAAATCATCAATACCTGCAGCCCGGCGGTGCCTTCGAACATGACTGGTAGCGTTATCATAGGGTGGCTGAAGGCATCGTTTGGAAGTTTTGCGATTTCTGCTGTGATGCGGCTCTTGAACGCACCCTTCTCGATTGCGGTATGAACACCGAGATCCCTACTCCACCACGTCCCTAAAAACCTGATCGGTTGGACATCCTGGCCGTCCTCGCCGGGAGACGTGGGTGAGTCAGAGCGAAGCAGGCCAAAAAAGGATAGTCCTGTGCTTTTCGTGTTGCCCCCAGCTGGTGGGCTTCTGTGGCCGCCAAAAAAGCCGCCCCCGCCAGGATTATATGGAGGCGACGAACCTCCACTGGCGCCGCCACCACCGAACTGCCCGCCGTGTGGGTGATACGGTGGCGATCCTGAAGTGTTTCCATCACTATTCCCACCTCCAGGTGAGCCACCAGATGGACCACCAGGCGGAGGTTGCGGTGGTCCTGCACCTGTTTGACATGAATGTAAAAAAAAATAAAAACCGATCTTGATATGCGTGCCTCGTGCCAAGAAGCATAGGAACACCGTCAGCCCTGCGTCAAATCGCAGCTAGGCAGTCTTCACGAAAAGCAATGTAGCACACGAAGATCGTCGTCCGTATCCTCTTTCCATACTATGCGCAGGGTACAGTTGCAGCACGCTTCAGTCCTTGCAAAGGTCCGAAAACTGCAAAAACGCTAGCAACCGCATCAGAAAACGAAAACCAAACTACTATAAATAGAATAAATACAGAGACACATAATCAACTAGAAGTACGTGAAGAAGGCAACGGTACCTGCAGTACTGGCGCCTCCGGAGACTTCTCCTGCGTCCTCATCAAATAGTTCCATTTGAATGAATCGGCGCGATTTTCTGAAATACGGACCGGGGGTGAGGCTGTAGAGAACTCGATCCGGAGCGTTGAGTGGCCTCACCCCCTCCAACAGGCTGGCCTTCCGATCTGCAAACAATAACGGGGTCGGGAGGCTCTCGGACGCCGGCGCCGATCCACCAATAGAGACACGCACGCTGTCGAAGCAAAGATAACCACGCCTTGTATTAGACTTCATTGCACTGAGTTTGATAGATACGCAAATCAGAAACATGGTCATCCTTTGGCGATTAAGTACGTATCAGGATGGATCGACGCGCCCCGGTAAAACATAAACTGTATGGCCTTGTTGCACCGCTACGCGACGGACGTGTATGTCAACATACTTCTATGTCATACATGTAAGTATGTCATCTCTATAGGATGGAGATAGGACAGGCATGTGGACCAAAATGCAAAATGAAGATTTCGGGCGATGGCATCTTTCAGAAGGGATACACACCGCTGGCCACGAAGCCGAACGGAATTTTGCTGCCGTTTTTGTCTTTCCAATACTTCTCGACATAGGCATCCATTGCAGCCCCTGCTACCCTTTGTACCGTCCCCATGTTGTGAGTCGAACTGACAGGCAATGCGGGGGAGATCAAGACGGGGTCGTCAGCGTCACTGAGTTTCACAACGAGCTTAAAAAACGAAATACTGGGACTTAGGTCTGGCTCTTCACCTGTTGTAAATGGGATTGGATCGAACGTTGACGAAACTATCAGCACGGTCGAAAGTGAATGCGCCTCACATTTAGAAAAAACTACCAATCTCAAGCAGATGACGACGGGGCACTCAGAGACAGTAAGTCTTTGCAACTCTTTGATACGAGCAAAGCGCCGAGTGTACTGTGTCCTGAGTGTCTGAACATAGAAGACCAGTGCCACAAATACAAAGCGTGAGTAGGCATCTAACTTGAGTCACATCATCAATCATCATTATGCGCATGGTGCTTTTCACGTAGAATGAAAATATCGTATTGCACAAAGAATCTAACGCGTAGACACGTAATAATAGGATGAAAAGACAAGACTACGACACTACCTCCAGGCATTGCGCAGCGATGTACTGCCTCCCCCAAGCGATCTTGGACATCGCTATCTCTGAGAAGGTCCGCGTTTTGGGCAATAGCGGTGTTTCGACTAGCTCTGGCTTTGCGACGTGGGGCAGCATCAGTGTTGCTGGTGTAATCAATGTCGCTTTCACCTGTGGGGCTGTACATCACGTGCATCAGCCGGCAATATCGAAGTAGCTTTCCGCGGTGCGAAACAATGTGACTCTGGTCGTCACCGAGACCCTTCAACAAAGCCTGGCTCCATTTCCACGCGCCAGCACGCGCGCCCCTGGATGTGTGTCCTGTGATGTGGAGTGTAACTTTCAACTTGTGCGATGAAAAGAGCGTTCTTCGCAGTGTCAGTGTCACAAAAGGTAGCGCGCATCTTCTGAAAAATGCAACGACGAAGTAAACTACTTCAATCAAATAACAACAGAAAAGTATAACTCAGGGCTGAAAGGTTGCTATTGATGTACCATTGCATATCACTTGCGGAAGAAAATCTACTTACGCTGCCAAACTACAGGCACGTGGCACAAAAACTGAATAGAATGTTTTTACGAATGCATGTCGGCACGAGCGCTAGCTGCTCACTTTCGACGAAAATTGTTTGGTCCGGCCCTTCGTCAAACCCAAAAATATGATGGTAACACGATTCCAAATCCAGCTTCCAATTTTCGATTCGCCTCTGCAAGACTGTTTCTCCATCTCTTTCGGCAATTTTCCGCACAATCAATTTCAACGCAAGATCCATGTCAACTCCAGTTCGTCGTCCTGGAAGAAGAGCGCCACTTCTGGGATCCGTCCGCAGGTCTCGGAATTGCCGTCCGAAAATTGCCCAGAGATGCGACATAATTTCATTCACAGCGACATCTGTCAACTCACTACCAAGACGTTCTTTCAGCTCGTCCTCGCCGATTCGAACGAAAACTTCGATCACACTGTCACAGCCGTCTTCTACCCCTCTTCCGCATTTCAGTTGTTTCCTCGCACTCTCCTTCCACGACTCGACACCATGCTGCCGAGCCTGTCCACTCCTGCTGGCGGCAAGACGTTGAAAAGCGCCTACTTGCAACGTCCACAATACAAGCAGGAAAAACCACCGCAACACCACGAAGGAGAAAACATCGCCTTCTCGTCTATTGCGCATCGACATGTTTGACAAGGCCCACGATGAAGAGACTAAAACTTGTAGTTATAATATGTAGTTATCAAAACAAACAAATGTCGGCCCTACAGCTTTCATGAAAATTAGTACTTTCTAAGTACGTCCTAAAACCAGGCTTCTAGTATCACAAACAAATTGTAACTTGCAAATATTTTTTTTTGTACAAATTGTAACTGAAGAGGCATGCAGAAGTCAAAAAACGGCGTAAGAGGATGGCTGTGGCTGCTGCTTCTCCCGTCGTCTCGGACTTTTCCTGCCAATCACGAGCAACACTGAAAATACTTTGGATCAAGATGTGAAGCTTAGAATTATCAAAATAGGCACACAACTCTCATTTGCTGAACCCGAGGGAAAAGAAAAAATCGAAAAATGCGTCTTTTGATCCTCGACCCTATTTAATAACAGAAAATTATTCCTTGATCCGATGGATTTTACCGTACGAGATTTGACGCACGGATCACGAGTGCTGCCTTCTGTTAGAATTGCATGGAAACGCCATCCCTAAGTTTTTGCATCAATTTCGTAATCGAGATCCCTGATTTCCATTTCGATTTCTATGACCACTGGGTGCCTCACAAACGCGCTCACGCCAGCGTACTCTTGCGAGAAACATCGGTGTTCTCTACATCGCACAGAGCGCTTGCTCCCCAGCGCGGGTTTTTTCTTTATTTTCCAAGATAAATACAAACCTTCGCTTCGCCCTCGTAAAAACATGAGTGGATTAGTAAGACAATGAACTTTCCGTGATACGAACAATATCTTTTGTTGCTCACGAGTCGCGTTCTTCCTCTGGTGACAAGTTGTCACGAGCAACTGCGGAAGAAGCTACTCGCTATTCAGATTGTGTATCGTGCCTTCATGCAGCTTCATCCCCTTGTGGTGTATATTGTGACTGCAGGAGAAAAGTGCGTATTTTAGCAATGCAGTGACGCTACGTTCTGCGCTATCTCATCTTTTTGTATCAATGAATCATACAGACCTCAAAATTTTACAAATGTATCTAAATATGGGTCAGCCGGTTGCTTGTACGTGTAGTGCGACGATGTGTAAATAGAAGGGCTAGCAGGTGCCGAATCTTCACCTTCAATGCGGAAAAACTGCAAAGTCGCATTTGAGTTTATTCAGTGCCCATGCAGCCCGAAAGTGAAAATATAGAAATAGGTTTCCGGTTGTAGGGCAGCCGAAGATGCTTGCTGCAGCAAGAGCAAAAAGTATCTTTATCTTAACGTAATCCATGACATGCAGCAGCTGCAGGTCTCTTTATATATTTGCAGCAGCAACTATTACACGCAGCAAGGCTCGAGGCAATGCAGCCAGTAATGGCTCAATAGCTCCAGGACGACGAGGCCTTTGCTGGTGCAGAGTTTGGCGTCCTTAGGTACAGTTCCATTTTTGGTCTGGCAAGAGACTTTGTACGCACAGACTCAGAATCGGCGCACAGCGTTGCGGCCTGCTCTCTCTAGCAAAGATCGTCGGCAATTCTTGTCGGGTTCACGACCAAGAACCTCCCTGGATTCGCGGCTAGGATTTCCGGAACAGGTTTTCCTCCACGCTTTTTACTGTTGTAAGCAGTTGTGTCACGAAGCCGCTTGGCATGAAATGTGCGCCAATCCCACTGAAACTGTTCGTATGACCAGCGCAAGTCGACCCCATCACTACCGTCGCGCCACCGCTTGGCGTATTTGCGAAATAGCTTACGAAAATTGGGGTGCCAATCCTCCCGAATCTCCTCCGCTACAGAAAGGCCATACTCGTATTCAGCACCGACCCAATATTCGACGAAGGGGTTGATGCAGTAACCTGCACATTTTTTGGATTTGGTTTTGGTACGGTTGCCTCTATAATACATGGATCTGGCGAAGGATTTCCTGCATAAAATGATGAAACAAAACACAGTTGCGTGATACTGCTTTCTGCAAAAATATTCGCCTCGATGCTACCTAGGATATCAAGTGAATAAGTGTACCAATTTTGACTTGGAAGTCCCGGGTTTCATAAACTTCCGTGTGCTTCTGAAAAAGTAGCTCTGTGGCCATCGCAAGTCGACACCTAGCATCTAGTAATTCACGGTCCGGTATGGAAGCAAAACAACATTAGTGCCCCAGCTACCACTGCATGACTACGGTGACCGGGGATGATAGATAAGCGTCGTAATGAGGACGATCCCAGTCGGTAATGCCCGCAAGCTGAATGCATCTATCTGGAGGGGCAAACCGAAACCGACATGAGCACCCTACATTTCGATTATTTCACTTGCAATTTAATAAGAGAGGCACTGACGTTTGTTTTACTTTGATATGAGGGTTCGAAGCCATGTCTACGGCACGTCTGGTGTTGCGGCCCCAGTAAAACGCACGCGCCCGCGGCGGATTCCATACAACGAGTTTGCGCTGCTTCGCGGACGACGTTTCGGCAGCTACACCGCCGGACGCGGCAGAATCCGGTCGAAGAGATGTTTTGTGTGGCCGGCGCGATCGAACGTCTTCATGAAAAAAATCGAGCACCTCACGAAAGAATGATATGTCATTCCTGTGACACCCCTTGGAAAGCTTTCTCTTTCCGTAGTTCTCCCTCATGGAAAACATGCGGTTCTGCGTCTGCAAATGCCCTGCCGCAGGGTTGCAGGTCTCCGCCGCCATCGTCATTAGAAGGCGCACCTGAAATGGGAGTCCAAAATGGAAGATCATGATATAGATAAACATTTATGAAGTGTCGTAAAAATGGCTACTGCTCATGCAGATTTGCTGGTGCACCCAGCAGGCTATTTTTGCACAAGAACAGATATATGAAAATGAATATAAAAGAATGAAGACGCTGATAAAGAAAGCAGTAGTACGCTCCATGTGGTGCCGGATTCAGACAGTATCTGTGGTTCCTCTATAGGGTCGTCATCTTCCTCGATGCGTTTGCGATAGTCTTTCAGAAAATCCTTGCCCTTATCTACCCCCGCATTCCAGAAGTCCCGAGGCTTCTTCTTCCCCAAACGATCGCGTAAAACTTCCAGAAAAAGATCCTCACAACTTTCAGTGCGATTTTCCAGAAGCAGGTCATTCTTGTTCTGCTCAATGGCTGCCGCTCTGACCTTGGCATTGAGCGTATCTTTCCTATCCGCGTTCGATTTGCTTGTTTGCAACCAAGATGCGACATCTGTCGGTGCCAGAAAACTCAGGACCCCTTGGGTTTCGCGTAATAATTTGCTTCTTCCAAACATCAGTAAGGCCTCCTCGGAACCCCGTATGTGGTCCACGAAATCTTTTCTTGCAACCGTGCGAGCGTCTTGTGCTGTTGTCTCAAGGGGCGCAGTTGTCTCATCTTCCTGCGCCTCTTTACCTGCGCATACAATCAATGATGGTCTCCTTTTCTTTGCTTTAGTAGAATTCAACAAGCATATCCGAATGCTAAAAGCGCAAGTTCTATGTATATAAAACCAAAACTGACACAAGACGTTGATACGTTGCAGTCCGCTGTCCGAAGATTCTGAGGCGCTTTTCTCTTGCGTAACATCCGAAGATCGAACCCAAATGCTAGCTGCGTCAGAGGGGAAACCTCCCTCCTGGATCGCGGCATTTGGAACTGGAGAACCCTGTGCTGCTGGTTTAATCTCGACGACTGATACCGCACTTGCCGTGCGGAAAACCAGCACAGACCCAGCAAGAAAATGGATTTGTGGGTAGAGGTAGAGCGACATAATTAGGGAAAACGGCCACGGCATATTCATGGCTTTAAGCATATTCAACTTAATTTTAGTTTTACATGTGAAGGAAAAGTAAAAAATAAAACTTATCAAAACCAAAAGTGAATGGCAAAGCCTGCCATGTACAGTTATTCTTGTGGGTAGATATGATTGATGGCCGAGTTGTTGCCTCACGGTTCAGCATTTCACATGGAATTCACATTATTGTACAAAAATCTTATTTTCTCAACATCATTCGCGCTATTCTACAGGGAATACAACAGCTCCTGAAAGAACAATTTCTGTACGGCAGTCCTCGATATAGGAAAAGATATCAACAGCAACATATTTGATCGGCCTGTTTCTCGACATAAATAATAACACTTTTTCGCCATAACGCAGCTCCTTGTCCTTATGCTATAGAGAACGAATTGCCATTGCGCTTCTAGAACTTCTCTTCCTACACTGCTTTGTCAAACTAAGTAAATTAATAGATCCTTTCGACCAGAACGGTTCTATTGAATGCAGTGAGGATCATAACGAGCCGACATTGACATAGACAGTCAACTTATTTATATTCTAACGGTTCTGCTCGAAATACTAAATAGCGGAACTGCATAATAGCTTGATTGTTTATGTTTTTCTTTCCCTCGCGAATGGCGAGACTCGGATCAAATTCTTGGCGAAATCGGACCAGATCGTCCAACAAGCGTGTGATGATTGAGCTCCCAGACGACACTCTTCCAGAATTCCATGAGCCAGGGGCATACCTCCTGTCGCTATCGAATCAAATTCCACTTCCCCTCGGTCCACTTCCACCAGAAGCCAGAGCGTCCATGAGCACTGCCTACTCTCCGTATAAGAGTGAAACAGCCCTAGTTTCCATGCTTCGAGAATGCATTGCATCGATTTCAACAGCTACAACTTGGCATGGAAGTTATGAGATCTGCGTCCCAGGAGGCCACCCCCGCCGCCAGCACATACAGATTTAGAGTCGTGAGAACAGCACCAGTTGCAAGCAACAAAAACAAGTCGTCGTGTCGAGGGAAGATAAACACTAGCGCGCTCCTTCAGTTAGTACGCAGTGCCTTGTGGCTAAAAATTTTGCTCATCTTCATCACTTCTCGTCCGTGTACTTCATATATATATAAATACTTCACATCGCCTAGCCGTGGCCCAGACCGGCCGGACCTGTTGCAGATTGCGAAGACGTCGCTAAACTCCTCCTTACGCCATTTCTTGCCGGCGCTCCACTACTTAAGATAGACCCTCTCTCACTTCGAGCTGGACGAGCTACTGTGCGCGGACTCCCAGCAGACCCTCCCTCGCTTGGAGCTGGAGATACTGAACGTGAACGCGAATGCGAACTCGCAACAGACCCTCTTTCGCTGGGAGCTGGAGATACTGAACGTGAACGCGAACGCGAACTCGCAACAGACCCTTGCTCACTTGGAACTGGAGATAGTGCACGAGGACTCGCAACAGACCCATGCTCACTTGGAACTGGAGATAGTGCACGCGGACTCGGACAGGGTGACCAGGGTGTTGGCGGACACGATTCTGGCTCAGGTTGCACTGTGAGCATTTCGATACGATGCAAGAGCTCTTTGAAGGTCATCCTGATGTCTTTGAGTTTGTTGTCAAATCCATGGTATACCCAAGCCTGCAACCCGTCATCGTATCCGCGATCTGGTTTGGGGTGAAAGTGTATTTTTGCTTCGGGGATCTGAAATGTTGGATGCGGGTTCTCGGGTGTGGGCTCAGGCAGTGCCCGCCACTGGTTCAGGAGCCACATATATCTGAAGTGGTGATAGCTCCACTCCGCACTGCTTCCGTCAGACTTTTCAAGCCAGAAATTCGCCCTCATACGAAAATCTTTTTGAAATTCATAGTGCCATTGCGCCGGAACTGCTGAGTCCCCAGGCTGTATGAAACCAAAAGCAACTGATATATCATCGCGCCTACTTGCTGCAATGCTGTAAAGCTGATTGCTCGATGGTTGTCCGGCTACACCTTGCGATGGGCTCACAGGGTAACGCGGCGCTTACTCACTTGGACTTGCAGCGAAATATGCAACGTATACTAACGCTTGGGCAAGTATTGCTCGTTGATTCTGATTATAGATATATCACTAGTTTTGCTGCTCGTATCTGAAAGCCGATACTTCTTCCAAAGTTGCGCTTCTGGCCAGAACAACGGCATCTCGTTTCCCGGCTTCGGATTGAGACAATAACCTGTTGTATGATATGTGTGCACAGCATGCAAGCAAAGCTGTTCCTGTTACACTATTTCCACGCCCCTAACAATGGTCAGTGCACAAAATGACTGAAAATTGGTGTCGTAGTTGTTCAAAAAAACAGTGTGACATTGAATTCGGAAACTAAGTACCATGGGGGACGTGAAATCTAGTGGCGGAGAAACCGGAGACGACAGGCGATGCCTGGAAGAGGTATTCTGCAACCATGCCAATACGACAACGGTGCTCACGAACATTAGCGTAGGCGGTCTGAGTCTTGGGAAGGAGCCACTCCGACCCCGAAGCCAAAGCACCACCGTGCAGCTTTGGATCGTGCCAAACAACAATGCTTCGCCCAGTGCCGGACCCACCAGGTGCAGCATGGCTCTGCTCATGAAAGAAGTCCCACACCTGCGAAAAGAAAAGCAGGTCCTTGCGTGCGCACCCCTCTGCTAGGCGATCCGACGTGTAGTGCTGGACGACTCTTAAGGGCCATTTCTGTGCCATCCGACTATACTCGGCCATCCTGCTCAGGTCGTAGTTGACCAAACAGAAGGGCATCATGGCCATAATAATCCCGATCTGAAAAGTGTATTAAAATGAAAGTCCTTGTTTTATTCTTTGCAGCCCATCAGACGCATCACATTCATCATCATAGTTTTATCATTTCGAATCATCATACACATATATTATCTCCCCGAGTACGAGGAGTAGCAGCATGTAGCCTAGCGCATTTCAAATCAAATCGAACTGCGCCTAGAGCCTGCCCTGGTGCTCCCGCGGACCTTTCTCATTTACTTCTTGGTAAGCACAAGCAAAGGGTGAGCCTCATCGACAAAGGCATCATCAAATAATCTGTACCGTCCAATCATTCGCGTGCAGATATTTCTCTTCTCCTTGCAAGTTGCGGATACCAGCATCTTTGTCTTCTGCGTAATGGCGAGCGAGCTGCGCATTGGCCTCTGCAACGTGATCCCGACCTCCATCAACGTCAGCATTCCAGAAGTCCTTCGGTGTAAAACCCGCCATGCTTCCACCATCCAAAGTCTGCAGCTTCTCAGCCAAAAACTCTACGAAAAGGTCCTCGCAGCTGTGCCGGCGCTCCTCTAGCGCGGCCACCGGTAACTCGGGTAGCATTGTCGTCGCTGGGGGAACTAGTGCTGGTCCAATTGTTCTGCTCACTATTTCTGTTCCAGTAAGAGCGAAAATGGATGAAGAGCTAGAACTGCCTCCGCCAGAAGCTGTCGCACTTCCGGAAGTCGGCGCGCTGCTCCCCTCAAATGCCGCTTTTGTGCCACTGCCGGCATCCTGTGCTGCGCCAGGCTGCACTTGGTTTCCGCCACTCGGTTCCGCAGAACCAGCTCCAACATCTGTCGGCCAACCTGGTCCGGTACCTCCTCGTCTTTCGGGGGTGGCCGAGTGGGCCGGCCTCGGTGAGGTCGCAGGTGGACTCAAACTTCGCGATGGCAGTCTTGTACCCTGCTCACGGTCGACGTCTCGACCCCTGGGTGCCGCGGTTCCAGACACGCCAATTTGCGGTGCGATTCCGCTTGTTTCAACACCAGTTCCCTCTTGCGCTCCAGGTTCAGGAAGATCCCTGCTGTCACCCTCCTGGGGTGGACGGGGCGGGGGCGGCCTCGTCGTACTGGCACTAGTGGCGGATAAACTACCGTCGCGGACTTCATGTTGTTCCGGCGGATTATTTTGGTTCCCATTCTCTGTGCCTGAAGCAACTTGCGGCCGATTCACACCGCCATCACGGCTCGGATTGGACGTTGAAGCGGAATGGCCGGCATCGTGGCTGCTTCCCGTACCCCCAGCTGCAGATGGGTCCCCAGTTCGAGCACTTCCCACATCGAGACTTCCAGTGGCGGACGATGGTTCAGAACCGGCAGCTGCACCTGGCTGCGTTTCAGTGCTTCGCGACCCTTCCCTTTGATGTTCGGCCTCCTGTGAAGCTAGGGTGGAAGCTGCAGGGCTGTTCTCCTGCTCTTCCGCCTGACGAGTAGTGCCAGTCTGCGTGGTTTCCTCTCGTTCGCGGCCTCCAGGCACTGGCTGTGCCGATTGGTTTTCGTCCCTGTGGGTCGTTTCGTGCGCTGCTGGGTCACTCGAACTTTCTGTCCGGCCACCTCCCATAGGAGATGATGACGCAGACGGGGCACCAGCCGAAGCAGTCTCAACTTCAGGTGCTGCTCGACCTGCTTGAGCTTCCGGGTCAGCTGCAGTTGTGGGCGATGGAAGATTTGCTGCACTCGGTTCAACAGGAACTGCCGCTTGAGCCGGCACCGTCGCAGCGGGAAGCACTGTTGGTGGGCTGGCGGAGGCAGAAGCTGCAACCTGTGCAGCAGAAGCTGCAACCGGTGTAGTAGCAGAAGCGGAAGTGACCGGTGCTGGTTTTGGCGCTGCTGCACCACCCGTCGGTGCTGCAGGTTTTGGTTTTGGTTTCGCCGGCGCCAGAAACTCCGCTCCGGAAACGGGTCCCGGGGGGAAGAGGCTCAACAAGCCCGATGAAGGACTCGCAGGAGGAACAGGTTGCTGCAAAGGAGCGGTGGTTCCGGCATTCCCGCTCTGACCATCATTTCCTCGACCTGTTGGTGGGCCGCTCGGGTTCCCTCCAGGTGAAGTGCCACCACCCCCGCCACCGCCTCCATCCCCGTTGAAGATTCTCGTCGGGACTAAAATGTTTGGTTTATGCCAGCCGCCGAAGCCGCCAAACGGATACTCATCACCGTCCCCTGAAGATCCCAGCTCTGCTTTCTGTTTGTTCCCCTCGCTCACGTTGCCCATATGGACTGCCAAGCCCGTAGCGCCCGCGAAAAGACAAACAGCGATGATGGTGATGATGATGGTTGAGAGCGATGAGGCCAGGAAAGCGGCGCAAGGAGATAGAGTGGAAGATGTCGATGATGAAGAGGGATCTTCTGTCATGGAATGAAATTTGTCTTCTTGCGACGGTTCCTCATTATCGTCACGTGCAAAACTTGGCGTCGTGTCTCGCTGCCCGGTGTCGAAGGTTTGTGTTGCAGAAGTTAGCGATGCTGTTTTGTTGTTTTCCAAAGCAAAATCTTCGGAAGCGGCGCCTTGCGCCTGCTGCTGCTGCTGCGACATCAATGCCAAACCTTTCTCAGCATTTTCATCCAACTCATGCTCTTCCTCCGAGGACGATGCCAGCTCTGGCTCGTGTTCTTCTGCTACTTCATTTGCGAGATCTCGGATATTTTTGTCGCTTCTCATTTTCTTTTCTTCACCACCCGACTCCAGCACCTCCTTCTCGATTTGGCACGTAGCGCCGCCGCCATCATCCAGGTTTCCAAGTCCGTCCTGTCGTCGTGCCAATAGCTCCGCTTTCTCCGCACCCGTAGCACCGAAAGAAGTCGAGTTGCAGGAGTAGTTCATCTCTTGTTTCGCCAACAACGGTAGCGACGTCTGCTCGATAAATTCCTCTTCGTAAATGTCCGACAGCCGATGGCCCTCCCATTTCGTCGTTTTTCCCTTTATGTCTTCTTCATTGACCAGGTTTTTCGGCATTTTCAGCAGCTTTTGATTCCTTCTCGTCTTGGTGGTCCCTTGGCATGGCTGAACATTCGCATCGTACTGCTCGTCTCCCATTTCCAAATACTTCAACACCGTCTGCGCGTCCCAACGCCGCTCCCAGCGCCACCGCAGCGTGGCCTGCAGTAGAGAGACCAGATGGCCGAATAACTGCGCGTCTTGCTCTTCCCACCGCCGAGATTTCGAGTACAGAATCCGGACCCGGGAATCCGCCACGGCGAACTGCGCCCGCATCCCACACCCCTCTAAATGCTCGTACGGCGCTCGACCGTACAATAATTGGTAGAGGATGATCCCCAACGCCCAAACATCGGCAGCCGGTCGCATCTTCAAACTCGCCGATCCCTCATCCGGCTGGTAGAACGCCTCGGGCGGCATGTAGCGGGGCGTACCGCACTGGCGATCGCGGGAGACGTGGGTGATTCCCTCGTCTTTATTGATCCCTCTCGCGAGGCCGAAATCAGAGACCTTCACGATGTTGTCCACGATGAGGAAATTCGCCGGTTTGAGATCAAAGTGGATCAACCCGAGGCTGTGAATCGCCACGACGCCCGCGACCATGTCGCGCCAGAGGTTGCGAATGTCGTAAATGGAGAAAATTTCGTAGTTTTTCCGGAGGAAGGAATGAAGATTGGGTATGGGAGGGGAAAGAAGGTGCTTCAGTTGTTCAACCAGTTCCAGTTGATGTACTGCAGATATTTTGTCGTGCGGAAAAAAAAACGGCAAATTCCATCCGGCTACGGCTTCAGTCGCAACATGGGAAGACATAGATATAATAAGCTTCCCGCACTGCTGCATCTTATCCAAGTTTATTCCGCATCACAAAAATAGATACAACTTCTGTACGATTCAAACCAACAGAAACACTTCCCTTCCATACCACAGTCCGCGAACTCCAGCAAAATGTGGATCGCCAGGTCTTTCGGAAAAAATTTCGCTTCCCCGATCATCCTCACTACCCGCAGCTCGTCTGCGCTGTGGCCAGCATTGCCCTTCCCCCCTGCGCTCGCACGATTTTTGTCCCGCAAAGCCCGCAGCCAGTTTACCTCCATGGCAAACGAACGCATTTGCCGCGCGTCCCGTGCGTAGACGACCTTCAATGCGTATCGGGTGGCGGATAGCTGAGAAGCTTTCATCTCCCTGTCGCGACCGTTGCCGCTGCTTCCAATGCCACCACTTCGCGACGCGTCACGATTGCAGCTGTAGTTGCCACGACTGCCCGAGGCTGTAGTAGTTGAGCCTCCGTCTACCACACAAGTTCGCAAATCTAGGCACTCGAACACTTCTGCCGACCCGCCCTTCCCAATCCGCTTCACAACTTCGAGCAATAAAGTCGGCTTGTTGAAGTCCACGTGATGGTTGTCAACCACCTCTTCGCCCATGCAGATGACCATTCCTGGGCCAACGCGGGCGGTGGCGGTCACGTCGATTTTTTTGCGCTGAATGAAGGCAACCGTGGAGAGTAGCGAGTCGTTTTCTTGGTACGAAGTCCGGCAGTCCTCGTCGTTGAAATACTCGGGCAGGTCGCTTGGGGAGTTGATAAAAGGGGCGCTGTGGCGCCCATAAACGGGGATGCTGGCTACGGGGGTGGAAAGTACAGGCTCAGGAGGTGACAGATTCGCCACTTTATTCGCGTTCGCAGGACACACATCTGGGAGATTGCCGTTGGGTCCACCATCATGATCCCGGGCGTCGTTGCCCCTCTGGAGCTTGCCATTAGGTGCGGGAGGAGTGTCAATCTTTTCCGCGCGCCGAGGTGGAATCTGTGTGGACTCCGGGACAACAGGGTCGTGGCGGGTCTGCTCAGCCTTGTCGCCGCACCACCTCGATCCAGAGCTAGTAGTGTCGCGAGGATTTTTTCTATGTATTTGAAGACCATGCTGATCATGCGCTTCTTTCTGGTGTGCGTCTTGAGCAACGAGCCCTTGGCCTTCTTGCTGCTTCTGGTGGAGCATTGGCTTCGCAGTTCGCTGTCCTCGGTTGTATTCACGGTGCTCAATCGTGAAACCCACTCCCTGCTTGCGGTCACCGTTTGATGTATCCACAACAGCCACCTTTGGCAGGTCCGCCTGGTAGATAAAGTCTTGAAGTCCTTGACGCTGGTCGTTCTCGACAGCATTTCGCTGATATCGTTCTTGCGGTGCCGGCGCTGCCGCTGTGGCATTTTCGTAGTCGGCATTGCTATCGAAACTGGTTTCTCTGTTTTCCAGCCGCCCTCTGGCTGTGTGGAAGTAGTTGCGCTTCTTGTCACTATACGCATCAGTGAGGCCAGCATGGTCAACATTTCTCACCCTCGGAGCCGAGGAATAACAGCTCTCGGTTTCTCTGTTCGGATTGTAGGCCGTCGACGAAAAATCGTCTCTTGTCGACGGCCGGATATCAACATAGCCGCGGCCGGGCCGCGCAGCGGCAGCCGCTCCTGTCCTGCTTATCACATCGTCTTCAATCGTACTCGTCGCAGCCGGCCTCCTGGCGTCGTCTTGCTCCTGAAAGTAGGAGCTTCCATGATTGCCGGCGGACAAGGTGGTGTTCACTTCTACGCCGTCGTAGGAGATCGCGTTTCGCTCTCGAGCGTAAGGGTCGCGCGGAACAAGAACATTACCCCGCTCTTGTGGCAGATCGTCCTGCTCGTCCCGTGCAGCTTGGCACTCGTAAGCAGCCTGTTCATGATCTCGAACACCTTCTCCTTGTTGTCCCACGCCGGTTCCTGCATTTGTATTTCCATTTGCGCCCCGTGCAGGCCAAACTCTCGCCTCGAAGTCTACTGTGGTCGCAGTATGCAACGCCGACGTTGCCTGTGTCGGAACTGGGGCGACGGGTAAAGGATAGCTTGGGACATCGTGCTCTTCTTGGACGAAGTGCGCATTGTTTTTTTCGAAGCGTCTAATATTGCCCGGCTCTGCTAAGTCGCGGCCGGCGGCATTAGTAGCCCTACCCTGATCTGGATGGTCGTGAGGGTGAAAATTACGTCGGCCAGATGGAATCACGGGTCGTGGGGGATTGTCTTTCTGCTCGAAATGGTGGCTGTGCTGGTCGTCGCCCATAGGGTAAATCTCCAGGTCGTCGCACCACAGAAGGAGCAGTCACTGGCTAGTAGGTAATAATAAAGGGGTGATACTGCTCTGCCTGTCGATATAGTAGTTGTCGCGCCGATATTTTACGAACTTGTTTTACTCGAAACAATGTAGTACCAAGAAACCATTTCCGGGGAACAAGAGGCGATACTGCATGCGGCACGATGTGGACCTCGTTCAGGAAACTGCTCGTCCCCGATGCGCTCTTCCGCTTTTATTCCTGTCCTTCGGACCTCCACCAGGGATTACGAGATTGTAAGGCTTTCAGAGACGTCGATAAACTTGCCCGCGCGAAAACCTTCTCTCGGGTTTGGCAGAAAACTGTCCATCCGTGCTGTGCGTTCCACTGTGCAAAACTCCTGTCTAAAGATTAAAACTGGTCGCAGAATTATGTATAACGTAGTCGTGTGAAACTGAAACCGGTCGAAAATGCTGTTAGTTATCTAAAAAAATATTCTTTTGCAACTCATGAAACTGGGATATGATAGCAACGTGGTGCCTTTGTGATTGATAATCATCAGGAGCACAACATGTGTTGACAGAAAAACTCCCAAGTGCCAGTCATCATACACTCAACCAGAAACATTGCCGTTCAAAGGCAGTTCCATAGAATCATCTAGGGCTATATCTATCTACTGAAAAAATGGTCACCATATTACCGCGACTACAACTTCCCGTGCCTGAAGCGATGAAAAACGAATTTTTATCAAACGAGGAAATAAAGCGCATCACCAACAGCAGTGAGACGATGCCACGACGGGCAGCGATCTGACAAAACGACTATCAAATCACGATTAGATTTTTATATGAGAACGATTTCAATTTGAGTTTTGTCTGCGACAAGGAGCAGGCGATTACACCATCAAGCACTAATGAGTCGAAATGGTTCGTTCATGTAGTCGGTGAAACACGATGAATTTATTTCGATTTGCATCTACTGTGTTAAAAGCCTCGTAGTAGTGCCATTTCTCTATTGTCTCAAGCGGCATTTTTTCGAAAAGATGAGCTGCCAGCCGGTACTGCAACATCATCAAGAGCTTTGCTCTGATGGAATCGCACTGCCAGGTTCGCAGCCAGTTGCAATTCAGTAACACTTCTCAGTATAGCAAATGCAAGCCACTACAGAAATGAGGTCCATTGCCCTGCATGCTGCAGAATCGATTTTGAGGCTTGGTCAGCGAGTGCAGGGACGATATGATCGTTGAACAGAAAAATCATTTATGAGCACAATGGATGATGATCATTTCTCTATCTGAGACCACCTGGGAGGGTAGTACACAAAACCTCTAGGGAGTTTTGGCATACACCAGAAGCCTCCGAATCGTATTTCCCATCGTCTCCGCCTGTTGCGTATTTTTCGCCAAACTAACTGCACGAGCCTCGGCTATTAGAAGTGCAACGCAATTTTCTCATTTTTGACAAAGAAAAGCTAGGTAGTCGCTCTTGGAGTTGCAACTTTATTAAGTCGTCAAACAGCTGCGACACTGATAGTGCCTCGGTCGTGCTCCCCGTTGTTCTGGCTCTCGTCGTCGCGCCATGAAATAAGTTCTACAGTTGCTTTTCCGAAATCTCTATCTCTTCCCGCTGCAGCTCCCAAGAGGAAGATCCTACCATAGCTAGCATCCGGTACTGCCAGATGCCTTGCAGCGTTGCAGAACAGCCAAAACAAGTCGAGCAGCATATATTTATAATATATCTGGTGCACGACCATTACAAGAAATCGATAAATTACAAGAATACTGTGAGTAAGAGTGCATTGTGTCAAATAGAAAAAACTTTCTGGGAATACTTTTTCCGGCAGTGTCGCAACTAGAAATGTCGTCGTTAAAAGGTGAGACGATGAAAACCAAAACAGCCGTTGTTCTACTTCTACTTCTTCGGGAAG
Organism: Amoebophrya sp. A120; assembly: GCA_905178155.1. Classification (NCBI taxonomy): domain Eukaryota; class Dinophyceae; order Syndiniales; family Amoebophryaceae; genus Amoebophrya; species Amoebophrya sp. A120. The sequence goes on along the minus strand of CAJINV010000004.1, from coordinate 6,867,793 downwards.
ATAGTAACTGCTTCGGTTTCTGTTACCGGCCCATCGTCGTGTGAAAAAGTACAGATTTCCCTTTCGCTTTCGATGCAAGTGCAACAGACAATGCTTTGGTTGGACAGCTGATGACCTAACTACAACTTTTATTAGGTTCAAAATACTAAAAAAACTCCGCTTTGACGTCGTGATAAACTCAAATTGCAAATCCGTCGAAAAATGCATTTTCCGGTCGTGTGAAACAGGTAAAAAATACGTCGCATATTTTTTCCTCGAACCAGATACAAGCACGGTGCTGGTATCCACCTCTTGTCGTGTGTCTACCGCTTCAGTAGTAACTTCCGTTGTTTGGTTGCATACTTGCAGCGCCACCTCGTGGAACTTCCCCAACATCGGCTGATGAAGAAGAAGAAGACAAAGCTTCCACCGCCACCGCCGCTGCTTCTCCTTGCCCTTCCTCCCACGCCTCCAATTTGGCAAAAAGTTCCCGGTTGTTGTTCAAGTTCAACTTGATCACCTTTGCCAGCCGCAGGTTGTTTTGCTGCTCACAATACGTCAGCCCGGTGCTGAGTAACTGCTTCGCCTTTTGCAAATGGTGCAGCAGCTTCGCCTCATCCGGTTGTTCCTTTTCGTCCTCGTAACTCGCCCGGCCGAGGTGAGTAGATGCGAAGTTTGTGAGGAGAACGATGTAGGAGTTGATACTCGTAGCGACAGTTGTAGCCGGAGCGATATCGGGTGTTGTTGGTCCCCTATCCGCCTCTTGGCTTATCTCACTTGTTCTCCTAGTAGCGACAGCTGCGTGACCACCCGCTGCGTAGTTACTATTCTCCGTAGTACTTCCCCCACGAGCTACTTGTTGGAACAATTCGTGCCCCTTCGCTTCCCAAATCTCGACCGCCTGGCTGAAATAGAGTTCCGTCGGCTATCGCGAGGAAAAATCCCCCCTCCCCATATCGAAGAGGTACGTCGCAGAAAATTTGCAATGCTGATTTGCGACCACAATTCATCCCTGTCCTGCAAGAAGGCAACTCCACAGGCTCCGCCGCATTATGTCGGCGGTTTGTGATACTGTTGGGTCTACAGCGCAGACGTTTCTCATGCTGCGCGCCTAGGCCAGAACCTCGCTACTCAGGCTTGATATGGGCCTGCAGTCCTCTCCAGCAAGACAAATCTGATTTGCGTACGCAAATCCAGCATCACAGAGTTCGTTTCGATATGGGGCGGGGGGATTTCTCATTTTGATATCGGCGTCAACGTGTTTTCGTACCGTTCGTAATCGGAAACACCGCTTTCATCGGCATCCCGGCGCAGGGAAATACCTGTAAAGCGTGAAATAAACCGCTTTTTATTGGGGAAAGTGTTTGACATGCACAGAAAACAGTCCCGATTGATTCGCCATGCACACATCAAGAAAGAGAAACACAGTATATCACAACAAGCATATGTTACCTAGATTCACCAGCGCTCTAGCTTCAAACTGCCAGTCTAGCCCCTCCAGCTCCCGTTTACTCAACTCCAATGCTTGGCGGTAGTGAATTTCCGCGGCGTCTCTGTCGTCCAACGACATGTAGCAGGAGCCAAACGCGGTCAAGCAGTCATATGGATTGCAAATATGTCTGGGTCCTCCGGAAGGATGCCAACTTGTGATGCTGCCTTTGGATTCTACACAGAATTTGTATTGCATCAAAAGGAAAAGCGGTCACGTTTTTGCTACGCGTAGAGGGCATTTCTCATGCAGTATGGGCAACATCAGAAAGCTCTCACTAAATCTGTGATGCTAGGGCATGCATCACAGCCGGTAGGGCGTAGGCAAAGTGTGCATGACAAACGTCTACACTCATCCAGACCCAGACATATTTGCAATGCATAAGTCAAACGTACCGACGAAATCGCTGTGGAGGTGGGCTATGCGCAAAGCTTGTTTCAAATCCTCCATATCCAAGAAAAAAACTGTGTTAGTGTAACTTTCTTGGAGGAATAGCATCACAAGTTTGCTCTGCATGACAGAGAGAGCCTGTCATGCGCGGCTTGTACGTGGAAACACGTACGAAAAGAGCCTCTGATGCATGTCCAGCATCACAGGTGTAATTGTCTTGCATCGTCTGCAACACAAAGTTACACTTACACAGTTTTTTTCTTGGATACTCCAGCGCTTCCTTGCAATCCGAGGAAAGCCGCATCTTTTCCTTGCAGTTCGCTAAGTAGCGGTACGCGTGGCCCTGCAATTTCTCGTCGGTCTCACACAGCTGAAAGGCCTGCTGGAAGACGGTTAAGGCTAAACGGAACTCGTTCTGGTGAAACAAAGTGCCCGCTTGGTCGAAGAGGATCTGGACTTGTTTTTCTTTTGGTAAGGAGTGGAAATCGTTCAACACTGGTTGCTGGGACGAGGAGGAGGAGGAGCTTCTATTGCTACCTGCGGAAGTACTATTATCGGTCTTGTCGTTATGAGAGTGCACAACTCCCCCTCCCCCTCAACATTTGTATAGCATGAAGAACGGCAATACAAGCATCAGCAAAAATGCCGGTTTTGCATGACAAATCTACACTGGATTGTAGTGCTTTTTGGGCTACCAAACCTTGCTATGCAAACAGTGCCAAGAGGCAAAGGGTGGATTTGCCACTTTGCATGACAAATCAGGGGGAGGGGGAGTTGTGCACTGTCATAGTCGTCAAAAATCCGTTTGCGATTCTTCAAAAACCCCGAACCGAAATCTTGCTTTTTACTTCTTGCTTTATTCCCTGCTGCAATACCGCTGCTGCTGCTGCTAGTCCCAATAGAAGAGCCAGTGCCTGCATTTATTTTCAACGCGCCGTCACCTTCTTGTTTCTCCAAATTTTTCGCCAAGAGGGAGAGCTGTTTTTTGTTGGCAAAAATTTCGACCCCGTACCGGATTTTCTCCTTTTCCTCGTTTTCCACGATCTTGATGACTTTTCCGATTTCTCCGTTGTATTCCGGTTTTTTTGCGAGGTCTTTGATCTTCACTCGGTCGTGAAGTTGGAAGGCGGAGGGTGGTTCTGTTGCTGTAGCAGCAGCAGTGGGCGCCGGTGGAGTAGCAACACGAGGCTCTTCTTCCCCTGAACCTTGCTCCGCACCACCGCTACCAGGAGCCACGGACTCGGGCGCAGCCTCCGCGGAAGGTGGAATAGGTCGTCCAGCAGCAGGTGATTGCTCTTTCCTCTCCTCATCCTTCTGTATGGGTGCGGCTGTACCCGATAATATGGTGTTCTGCGAAACTGCGGTGGTTGTCGTCCCGTCTGTGCTCCTACTGGCGCTGCTGCCTTTCTGGCCACAGGCACCGCAGACGGTCTGTACGGCCCGCAGCAAGGGTTGCAGCATTCTGACAGTTTGTTCTTTGTTTTTTAACTTGAGCTTTAGTTTCCAATATCTTTACCTGCGCTTCCTCTATCCTCGCAGCTGTTTATAGCGTTTTTCCACGCGCTCACAAATGTGTCTGTTCAACAGCTCCTCACCACTGCCCGTCTTCCTTGCAGAAATTCGATCTCTCTGTACGTGTTGCGAGAAAGATGAGATGAATAAGTATGAGAACGACTCGGATATTATTACGCAGAAAGAGTGAGCTGACTACTGTCTCTTCGAGTACACCGCAACACAGCTCGCCACGCGGTTGTGTGATATCATCAAACACAGGTGGCTACAAACACACTCCCGGATCTTTCTAGGTCGCAGCAGCACCACTACCGTAAGTACATGCCACTGAAGAAAATTAATTCTGGAATTCGTTTTACATCAACGTACCGGGAAAAAATGATTCTGTAGGTGCCTTGGGAGCATCAGCCTGGTGTTTCGCGGTCAAAGAACTTCAACTTCAAGTGCACGTGAAAAGTGCATAGAGAGGATAAAAAGCGTATTCAAAAATCCAGCACCCCCCTCGCCCTCGCCAGCACCACATCCTCCCGACTCGCGCCGAACGCTGGGAGGTCGTCTTTGGCGATGAAGAACTGCTGCGGTTTTTCTCCTGCTTCTTTGGCATCGTGGTCGTCGTGTTCTACATTCCCGTATCAAACGTAAAAATGACTGGGTCTGGAAGAGTCCATGTTTGTCATGCGTGTCTGGCATGACTCTCAAATCTGTCATGCACGTTACCCAAGAGCGCAACTTTTCTGTCATGCAAGTAGTAGCAGTACTATTTAACTCCTGGCGGGTGGGCGTTAGAACAGATTTAGCCTCTGCCAATACCTGGGCGTTAGAACAGATTTAGCCTCTGCCGATACCCCTAGGTGGAGACCCGGTCCACGTCCTAACTACCACCCGGCAGTCTGTCATGCAGAATAGGCAACACCTAGAAGCTCAGAAACTTCTCATGCTGAGCCAGCACTTGTGGCCTCCTCATGATAAGCCGCCCAGCATCACAAGTTTCCAGACCCAGACATTTTTCCACTTGATATCCCGCCCAGCGGCCGCATCATTCCGCCCAGCAAGGATGTCTCCCCGTTCTTGAAATCAATCGCGCACTTGATGTTGTCGAACGAGGGATTTATCAGATGCAAAAATGTCTGGATCTGGAAGATTTTGAGCCTTGTGATGCACGTTTTGCATGAGCCGCGATGTCTGTGATGCATGCCCTAGCATCGCAGATGTTTTAAGGGCATCTTGATGCCTATTCCGCATGACAAACGCCCTCCCCGCGTAGCAAAAATCGCATTCCCTTTGCTGCTCACGCAATACAGCTTTTTTTGAAATCCAAATGCAGCATCACAAGTTGCATTCTTCCAGACCCAGACACTTCTTCATTTGATAGGATTATCATTTCTACTATCATCTTCTCCACCACCACTCCGCAACATCCTCCCAAACAGCTTCTCCGCCGCCCATCCCTTCCGGGCCTCCACGACAAATTTCGCGCTTCGACTCGGCGTCACCGCGTTCAAGTCGTCGGCTTTGGCCTGTTTGAAATCGACCAAATCATTCTTGGAGTCGCACCACAGAATGTCCAGATCGATGAAAGTCTGCTTCATCCAGAACCCACGCGCGCCGTGGTTGTTGTTATCGTCGTGTTCCCACTGGAAGATCATCCCCGCGTCTTTACCGGGACGAGGATTTGTTATTTGTGAAAAATCTGCTGTTTCTGAAGTAGAAGAAGAAGAGTCAAGTTGTTTTTCCTCTTCCACCGCAGCGCCTTCCGCCGACCGCAGCTCGTGCCGGAACATCAGTCCCTGCATGAAGTGCGAAAAATCCCGCGGGATCTCCACGGGCAGTGTCGCGAGGACTTCGTCCGTCAGGCTGTTTGTGAAGACGACATCTGCGTCGTGGCGTAAGGGGGGCGGCTCGGGACGGGCTGTGCGAGATGAGAAGGCTGTAACTTTTTGCCCGTTCTCCGCCCTGCTGTGGTTTTTCCTCGTTCTTTTCAGGAAAAAACCCGTGCCGGCTACCGTGGAAAAATTGAGCTGCAGGAACAAGGCAATCGCGTGGAGGAGACGCGGCGAAGATCTGAGAGAACAAGACATTTTTTTTCCTTGTCCTCGATCCTCAATCCTACATCAAATGAAAACTCCGCTACTCTCTCTTGCGCGCAGAGAGCGCGGAAGGAAGCAAAGCCCCCTGCTCTTCTTCTCTTTTGTTCGCGACAATTACGTTGAAAGCGTGTTGATTTATTGCAGCTTTTATTTTGTCTGAAAAAAAAGTCGACTCTGATTCACCGGATCAATTATATTCCGAATATATCTTCAAATCCTGTTGACGAAGATCATTATGCAGCTGCTCATGCATGCAAATGTTCAGAATCTTCACCGACCTAAATCGATCCCAATGCCTAGGCCTTCGGAGCCTCATGATCGGAATCCTTAGGGTCTTGCTGATGATGATGATGATGCCCGACCTGATCCCCATCATGGAAATGCTTAGGCCAGCCCTACAGCTGGCGGGGTCCCGAACCTTTGAGGCTTTTCCCATCTCCCTCAGGTCGTTGGCAGCTGGTGGACACAAGTCACGAAGCTGACCCCCTAGGATTTTGAACATTCTCAGCCCCTTTCGGCTTGCTTTGAATTTCGTGGCCTGTGTTCCTTCAACACTGCCAAGCCCTTAACAAGATGCCCAAAATGTCCCGCCACAAGTTGCGCAAGGCTTTGCGCAAATGCGAAGCGCGTGCCAGCCGCATCGAGCGCGCTGGGGCTCGCCTTCGTTCGAAGCTGGGCGACGCGCTTCAGGGTGCCACGGGATCCGACTCCGAGGAGACGAGCACGGACACGGACGGAAACGGGACGCCTCCGAACCTGCCCCCGCGTCCTCCTTCTCCTGGTCGCGAAACCCCCGGCCCCACCTCTTACCACCTCAACACCCCGGACAGCCTGAACAGGAACACCCCGCCCCTGTTATTCCGATCCATCTCCAAACGAACCCCCTAGAGATTCTGATATGGAGTCATTTAGTTTTCTCACCTCCATACCAATAGACTCTATTGGTATGGAGGTTGGGAAAAATTATTTAGAACATGAGCCTGCATGAGCCGGCGGGTTCTCCGGTCGATCGTCGCGCAACAAATTGAGGGAGGCAAATAAAAGGCGCCATTTGCCTGCAATATTTCTCGCGTTCTTTCATCGTTGTTGTGACTCAGCACCGACAACTTACTGGCGTTTTTCTGCCTTTGCTCGTCTATGTCATTGTCCATCTCCATGCAGATTATGTTCCTATCATGTAATTTCATACTTTCGGTTGTCCTCCACCTTGGGACGCGCGTTAAATTCGCGAAAAAATATTGTAAAACGAACTTTTACTTTATTTTAGGTATTTGCAAGTTTGCGATGATGATACTTATTTGTTGAAGCTGCGTCAGTACTGGTATGTCGATCATAATTCCATAAGTAGATGCGAAGTTTTTAAGAAAGTGCTAGGACGTTGAAGATGTTAAAATTGCATGTTCCGTCAAAATGAAAACCGAACTCGGTAGGACGCCGGACCCTTCATTCTTTCAAGTCACAATGAAGTCAAAGCAGAAGCCAAATCAGAATAAACCCTTTTCTCTACATAAAAACACAAACCCATCAAGAAGGCTCGGATCCACTCACTCTCTTCGTAACATCGACACTCAGCGGCAATTCGGGCACGGTCCTCGTTGCTTGTCAATGTCTTCTCGGAAACCCTGGTTGCTCTTCTGGAGCTGTGCATGCTATGCATTGCAAAAGTGCTACGGTGACGCGCTTTCTAGTAGAAATTGCATCACGAATAATTTTCTCAAATTGAGGAGTATGTAAAAGTTGATGCAATGCTGATCTGCCTTAAGAGAGAGGTCTGTCATGCAATGACTGCAATTCGTTTTGGTGAGAACAAGAGTAAGTGCGTCGAAATGACTTTTGCAATTCATAGAATCATCGCCTTTTTACCGAACCCCTTTTTTTGAGGTGTCGGCGCCGAGGGGGCAGCTCCACCTGCGGGCAGCGGAGCAACAGGACCAGTGCTGGGGTCCTGCGGTGCAACAGCAGCTTGCGGGACATACTGCAACGACCCCGACGGTCCCTGGGCAAGAACATGTTGCTGCGGCTGCGGAGGCATCGCCGGTCCCTGCGGAACGAGCGGTTGTTGCGGAGGTAGCGCGCGCCGGTGTATTATGCCATGCCAAGCTGGAACAAAAATCTCGAGTCGTGGAACAATGGAACCGGCCGGAATTTCTCGTCCTGCGTAAATCGCAATAGCGCGCCGCGCTATTGCCATTTACACAGGACGAGAAATTTTGTAATGGGCGCGGCAGAGCCTAAAAAGCACTTCCACTTGCTCTACTCCAAGTATTTCTGCTTCTGCATGGCTAATTGTAAATCTAGTGGGCAGAATGATTCCGAGGGCGGTTTGGAGTGCTAGGGCTTTGTGTTTGTCATCCTAAGTACAGACTGCATGATAAGGCTACTAGTAGCCGTAGCCAGATCGTCCACCAGTTTTTCTTTTTGCATCACAAATTCAAATTCAAGTTGCTCCACCAGTTGAGATCATTGTCCCAGCTGAGCAAGCCATACGGTGGTGGTGGTGCCGGCCTTGCTTTTTTCCGTGACCGTGGTCAACGGAGAGCAGCGAAGTCGACGGCGCAGGAGGAGCAGATGCCGCCGCGGCCGTCAAGGTGGAAGTAGAAGCGCGGACGCTGGCAGTGCCTATCGAAGAAGCACAAGCAGCGTCGTTTTCCTGGTCTTGGTCGTGGCTCTGGTAGCCAGAAGAAGCATCAAGCTTGTAGTTTTTCTTCCCCCCGCGAAGGTTCCCCCTGCGGGACGACGAGTCGGCTCCGACAAGCAGCGGGACCGCCACACAAGCACCGGCCACGAGTCGTGACGCAGAAGGACGAAACATGTTCTGGGTTCGCGCAGCCGAGTGAAGTAAAAGGTGGAAAAACTTACAACTTCGATTTTCTCTTTATTTCAATAGTTTCGGTGTCGAAATGAAAATGCTGCACCTGCACCTCCGTAGCAGGGGAAAATAAAGTTCAAGCTCGTGCAGTTTCAAACTAGTACAGGGTCTCACTTGCGAGCGCCAGCACTTTCAAGTGCTTTCTTGCTTTGTCTTCGAAAGTTTTAGACTTAAGAGCCTGTTGGTAATGATAATGAATTTTTAACATGTGCGTTTTGTAGTTTCTCTACATTGGTCGTGCAAACGCAAAAATCGTTGTGAAGAAATGTCTTCAAAAATGCATGAGCCAGAAGATTCACCGTGGTACGACGACTATCGCGCTGGTTGTCCTGTTGACTGCAATACCGAGAAGACAAACAAATCTCATCAACCGAATGAGCTTCAGCACGCCCAAGGATGAACTAGTCGAAAGCACGCTGTACCTAACCGAAATAACAATGAGACCGAAAATGATTTAGATTTTCCGTCACACGACCGACGACGTCGAAAACCACCATCACCACAACCGATATGACCATACTCAGACAAACTTATTCCGCAAGAGACAGACAAAAAATCCGACGCCGACCGAAAACGAGATTATAGTAGAGGTACAACGACCGACGCCAGGATGGCTGACATTGAAATTGATGATAGATTTACCGAATAAAGTAGAAGATGTGCAAATCTCCCTATGAGTGCAACCTGCTAGGAGCACGACATGATGGCAATAGTAGGCTGGCCATTGTATCCATCAACGCAACTCCTCGTTGCATGTGCGTTCGCTGGTACGTGTTTTAGTTTTTACTTCGCCTTATCGAAGGTGCTGCGCATCACAAATTGGAGACCCGAGAAAACAGAGGAATTGCTGCCCACGCGCGCCACTGCTAGCGACAAACTCGACAAAACAGCCGGGGGCGCCATCAGTGGAACAGAACAAGCGGTGGAGCTGCTGCCCGCGAAGGCTGTTGCGCATGACAAATTGGAGGAGCCGAAGCTGTTGCGCATGACAAATTGGGGAGTCGATAAAACAGGGGAACTGCTGCCCACGCGCGCCACTGCGCATTACAAACTCAATAAAACAGCCGGGGGCGCTATCCGGGAAACAAAACAAGCAGTGGAGTTGTTGCCCGCGCTCGCTGCAGCACGTGACAGTTTTGAGAAGCCAGCTCCTGAGCTTGTTGGGGCCGCGTTCAATAATACTGTGGACCCTGTTACAGCAACCTCGGCCTGCGACACAATGGAAGTTCAGCGACGAGAGTTACTTTCTTCTTCGCCGGCTCGAGATGGTGACTTACTGCAGCTTGGGGATGAACTTGACACAGGGCCTGGCTGCTTTTCTTTGGGATGCAAGAGTGACGAAACAGGAGCTGAGTCCGGGCATTGCGATGTTTGCGTTCAAAAGTGCCATTGTCCGGATATCCATCCTTCTTCGCCGCTCGCCGCTAACAGAAGTGCCTCGCAGCAGGACGGTGAGCTACTGCAGCCTGTCGCCGAGTTTGTTCTCAGTCGTGAGAAAGCAGCCTCGTCGAGCGCCATCCGGGAAGCAGAGCAGAGAGGTGAATTGCCGCCCACGTGTGCCGTTGCGCATCACAGATTCGGGAAACCTTTGTCGGACGTTAAACGGGGCGCAGAACAAGCAGTGGAACGGCTGCCCACGAGTGCCGCTGCGCATGACATATGGGAGAAACCAGCGCTGGGCGTTACGGTCACCTGGGGCTCAGAACAAGCTGCGGCATTGCCGCCCAAGCGCGCCGCTGCGCATTACAGATTTCTGCAGCCGGCTCATCTTCCTTGCGAGACAGAAGCGCAACCACTGGCGAGCATTAGCCCAACAACTACTGACGAGCAGCAAGGGCGAAGCATTGTTTGGCGCGGCGCCAATCAACATCACTTGCAATCACCACAAATAACAGGACAACGGACCACGCTAACAGATGGAGACACGGTTCCTGCAGTATATTCAGGATCTTCTTCTTCCTTTATGGAGTCCTCGCGAACTACCTGCAGTAGGGCCACAGGCCATCGTGGAAATAGTTCTCAGCTGTCCACCCACGACGGTATACTTGCGGAGACGGGATTGGGTGTTAACCGCGTTGATCTTGCAGCCCCGTCGTGCAGAGGCCAGAACAGCACAGAGCATAGCTGCGTTGCTGCTGACCAAGTATCAGCAAAAGACTATGCTTCGTCGGCGGACAGCACTACTACGGCGCCATCTGAACCTGAACTGCCAGAGCATGGAGAGCAGCCTGCAGGGCCTGAGGGCAGTAGTGTTGCGCTTCACGTGGGGCCTGTCAATATGAAAGCTTCCACGTCAGTGCGGCCGCAGGCAATAACAGCAACTGGCGGAGACGGAGGAGGTAACGCTGACCCGCAAATTCAAGGCCACAGAAATGCAATGAAGCAAATCGAACAGGATAGGGCGAGGCTTCTTAAGGAATGGGAAGAGCAGCAAAAGTCCGAAATTGACTGGGAGCCGTTCCCTGAACTCGCCGAAAGTGTGTACGACCCGCCGCCGCTGGTCGGGCACGGAAGAATGAAGTTCGCACGCATAAACATGTGTGGCGCTGGCAGGGATAGTGACAGGCTTAGGCATTGTCTGCGTGTTGCGAGCATTCGGCGCTACGATGCTATCATGCTCAGTGAATTTGAGTACCACAAGAAGTCGCTTCATTCTTCCAGAACGCGCGGGGAAGCTGTTGCCACCGAACTTACAAAGCGAAACGAGCAGGATTCCTATGCTGTTGGCGACGGGATAGGAGATGCCCCCGTGGAGGATGACTCTGACTATGGTGTTGCTGACCTTGACCAGGGCGATCGCGTTGAAGAGATGACTGATGACGACATTCCGGAAGACGATGCGGATCTTGTTCCAGGTGGGCGCGAGAACTCCGGCGACAGCAGCGAGAAGCATCGATGGCTTCGGAAAAAGGATTTTGATTTGCTGTGGATAAATGGAGCTGGTATCCTCATCACCGGAATTACATTGAGAAAGCAACTTGGCAGGGGCCCAATTCCAGCGAACCTGGTACGCGCTAGAGAGCGAGTAGTGGCAGTAGCTTTCCCGGAGATCGTCCTCTCTGCCTACTATGCGCCGACATCGGGATCGAAGCCGCATGCAGTGAAGGCCTTCGACCGCAGCCTCGCAAACACGGCGAAGGACTTCAAAAAAATGAAGAAAGAAAAGTGGAAGATGTTGTTGATGGGTGGCGACCTCAATGCACACATTGGAGCAGGATCCGACGAGTATGCAAGCTCCTGCATTAGTGGCGGCTTCGGGAGCAAGGTTACCTCGCAGAGGGGGCATCAAGTTGCCGCAAACTTGGTTTCCATGAATTTAGTGCTTGCCGGCTCATGGTTCAAGGCGGACAACTACCACACCTACCGAGGGAAAACAGAAATCGATCACTGGCTGACATTGGGAAAGCAGGCGGAAAAAATTCGATCGCATCGAAGATTCTCACTTGGGGGTCGCAACCGGGACGACGCTGCGCCTTTTGCTCCAGTATCTTTCGACCACTCCGCTATCGAGATTGCCTGCGATGTGAAATCCTTTCAGAGGCTGCGTGAGGAAGGGGTAGCGAGGAAGGCACTAACTAAGGGCATCCTCAATGAGATTCCGGGCGAAACAAGGGACCACGTCAACAAGTGCTTGCAGCGGCGTCACAGCGCGGGCAAAATAAGTAACTTGGAGCAGCTGCAGGACTATCTAATCGAGATCGCGCCTATGCTTACCGGGAAAACGAGAAGAACAATTCCGCGCGCTACGTCGGAACAGCTGCTCGAATCTGCCAAGTCGAAGGCGCGAATGTGGCAACTTTTTAGAGAAGAAAAAGTAAGAAAGAGCGACCGCGCGTGTCATATAACCCCCGCACAGTCCCGCGCCCAGTACAATGCGGTGGGGAATTCGCCCCTTCACAAAGACCAACCGCTTCCGATCGACAGCAGGTTGAAAGAAGTAGTGACGAAGCTCCGGCCGGAAACAGTCGCGGAGCTGGACGCACCGGTGGAGGCAGAGGAGCTTGCGCAGGCGATTCGTCACATGGCGCAAGGAGGCAAGGCCAAAGACGTGCACGGACTCACCCCGCAAATCCTGAAGCACTTCAGTGATGATTCGGTGGAAGTGATCGCGGGAATTATCAGCACCGAGATGGACACGAGGCCCCTCTCGGAATTGGGAGAAAAATTTCATTTGTGTCGCGACATTCCGTTGCACAAGGGCAAAGGCGCAAGAAGTTCAGCCGATAACTATAGATTTTTGGTAATCAGTCCGTTACTCATGAAACTGGTTACGAAAATCTATTCGGACCGCCTATACAAGGCTCTCGAGGCCGTGGGTTACTTCAACGCCGAGCAGTTTGGATTCCGGGCGGGAGTAGGAACGCTGGACAGCCTTTTGGTGTTCAATCGAATACGCGAAGACTTCCGACACTTCTCTAAGTCCCCAACCTTTTACCGATTAGTGGCGACGCTCATCGACTTACGCAAGGCATTCCCTAGCCTCGATGAGAGATTGATGGAAGGCGTGTTTCGAGAACTCGGGTTGGGAGAATCAAGATGCTGGCAGGTGATAAGGTGCTCACATCGATCGGCGGCGCATATGTTTGAAGACAGCATACCACTTACCGTAAAAAACGGAACAAAGGAAGGCTGTGTATCTTCTCCCCTTTTGTTCTTGGTCTGCTATTCGGCTGTAATGCGGATTTTTCAGTTAGAGCGGCGGAAGTTACCGGAAGAAGCCTGGGGCGTTAGTTTGAGTGCAATGGACAAGGCGCGACACTGGGAAAGAAAAGAAAAAATTCACGAGCTGGCGAAAGCGGGAAAGAGAGCACTGCTCGGTGAAAATCAAGACGACACGCTAATAAAATTCTTGCTGGGCCGCCTTCTCTTTGCCGACGACGCCACCCTATTCTCGCAGGGGCAGGCTGCTGAGGTGCTGAAGCAGGTGGAGGACAATAGCGAGCGAATCAAGAAGAAGCTCGAGCCACTCAACAACGAACTGACCGAGCTGATGAGCAATGTCTTGAACCAGTGCGGGATGAGTGAGAACATGAGCAAGAGAATCATGGACGACATCACAAAAATTCAAACGCGAAGCCTCGGCGTGAACACGAACGACGACGCAGATATCCGCATAAAAATCTCAAAGGCTTGGTCGGCGTTTCATGCACTAAAGTCGACAGTTTCCGGGTTAACCGGCCTGACACAGCAGCGCAAGGGGGAACTGCTGATCATCGTGGTCCGCTCCATCATGATCTACGGCCTACAGGTCCGATTCGTCGGGGAGGACCACTCCAACCTGTTACAAACGGCGGAAACAAAAATGATGAAGATGTTCTTGGGGATACCGTTATGGGTACACGACCAAAACCAGGCCAGCTCGCGCAGCCTGCGGCGCAGAATGAAGATCCCTCCCATTCGTGCTCAAGTCAGGTACCTACAGCTGAAGACGATCGCGCATACTATGCGGAAACCAAAAAACGACTTGGTACGAGCGGCCCTGATCGGCAAATTTTATCCGCGAGCCAGCCCACCAGCGGAAGCAGATGCCTTGGGAGTTCCGCGGCTATGCCTGCATGACTACTACAGATCGGCGCAGGATCTGAAAGAGGTAGAGGCGCGGGAGAAGAAAATTCCTGACTTTTTTGGTGACGCGCTGGAGTTCCTTCGCAAAGAATGCAAATTGGGCCCGGAGGCTCTTCAGCTGCTGTGGGAGCCCATGGCGGAGGCGGACACGAGGAGACCACCACCTGCAGAAAATGAGCTGTCGTGCTACAAAGTCAACAAAAAGGTTTATTTCTGTTTGACTCGATGGGCCTTCATCCGGCAGACGGCAGAAGACTGGGCTGATGGTGACCAATTGCTAAAGATTGAGTTGGCGGCGAAGTATTTTTCTTCGTCACCGCTCGAGAAAATGAAAGACGAAATTCGTAAAGAGGGCGAAGAGCTGGGCTGGGACGACGACGCCGTGGCGGAAGAGCTGCAACAGATGATGAAGATTCCTGACGGCGCCCCGGAGCAAGTTTTTCACAGTGAGGAGTGCTTTTGGTGTTCGCGCAGCATCATTGGTTTCATGGGACTGGACTCGCAGGCGGAAGTTGATCGCAGAGAGTATTTTGACGAATTGGCCGAGAATCACCCCTCCTGTGGCATGCCTGCGCCCCTTCTCGAGCACCTGGAGCAACAGCATCCTGCCCGCTACCCTGTTGCTGATGACCCCATGCTACAGCGAATATTGGAAGTGAACCAGCATCAAGACGCCTTGCTAGATCAAAAAGTCAAGACGAATATACTGCAGCGGAATCCGGAAATTCGCGAACTGAAAAAGGGAGGAGGAAAGCACGCACACAAGAAAATTCGATGCATACCATGCGGCCTTACTTTTGTGGAGTCGGCGGGCGCCATGGAAAAGCATGCTGAGGACCACAGGAGCGGGAACTTCATAAAGGTGGGCTATAATTCTTCGCTGGATAAAAGGCCGCATGGGTCACAGAATCCTCCCAGTGTGTGTAGAACAGAGTATCACTACTGGTGCAGCGCAACAGGCAGGTACACATATGGAGGCCAAGGCAAGGCGTGGAAGATTTGTGTTCCCACCGATAACATGTTCACGAGTAGATCAGGAGAGCAGTACTTGAGGTGCAGGCACTGCAGGACTTACAAGCTACGATACGACCACAACGATCAGGAGTGGCACTGCCAGAATAGAGCACTAAACTGGTACGTCGGGAGGATGCGGAAACACCAAGACAAATGTAAGAACAAGCCCGCGCGGGGGAAGAAGAAGAAAAAAGACGAACCTGAAATAGAAGAAGGCAGCGATAGCGGCTCCGGCAGCTGCAATACTAACGATAATAAATAGATAGACTCTTTTATTTATCGTTTTACCCCGTTTTGATGGGTAATACTACTACTACTACCTTGTTCATTCAGACGATGACGATGGATGTCAATAAGGAATCGACAATCAGAAGCAATGCGCATAAAAGTGTCCAGAACCTAGTTTCGTTAGCGACAATTCAATCCATGCGTTGAAAAAAATCACCGCAGCAGGCATGACCGAGTTCCTTTGTTTCGGTTCAAACATGAGACTTTTCACCGCTGCGTAAGTGTATTTGGTCAGTACAACAACATAGAAGAACAAACAAAAAGCAAAAGACTCGACTAGCGTCAACGTCCATTCTGTTACTCACACTAGTACAGAGAGGTGGAATATATTCGACGGAGAAGGCGGGACGGCACAAGAACGGTCGCTGATGGATTTGGAGTCTTTGCTCCAGTGCAGCAGCACAATTGAAAGTAGGAATACGATTTCAACAAAAATCTACGTAAATAGCACGTTCGTTGGCAACATCTAAGAAGGTCGGACACGGATGATGAAATTGAAATTGTACCAAATCCCATAACAAGAAGATCAGCTCATGTATGAGGTAGTAACCCTCACTTTTTCTTCTGCTTTTTTGACGCCGGATCGGGTTTTTCTTTACTTCCATCCGTCTCCTCAGTCTTCTTGCGCTTGTTGGCTTTCGTCGTCGTAGAAGCTGATTGTTTGTCCTTCGCCTTGTTCGGATTCACCTTTTTTTCTTTTTCCTCTTGATTCTTCTTTACGTTTAGTGCGCCAGACGCGGTACTACTCTTGGACGTTTTGCTATTTTTCCCGTTGTTCATCTTCTTGCCTTGTTCCTCCTCTTGCTCTTATCACACAGAAAAAAGCTGGCAGGTCACATTTCTTTGTAATGCAAAAATAAATTGACAAAAAAACTTGTATTGCGTATTATCCTAAATAGCATGCTATGAGTCCGCCCATGACAGATTTTTCTGTGTATCTATTTTTGCATGACAAACATGCCCTGCCAGCTTTTTTCTCTGGGATAACTCTTTTTTCTGTGCAAGAATACGCTCGTCTTTCAGCTGTTGCTTCATCTTCTGCAGGGCCTCTTGCTGCAACCGCTGCTCGTCGGACATGACCATTTTTATGGATCTGTCAGGATTGAAATCGTCAAAGTTGAAATGATTTGTCATGCATAAAATGGATACCAGTTGGAAGCCCAATTTTCAAACGGCGCATGACAAATTTTCGGAGCACGACCGGAATCCCATTTGTCATGCTGTTTGGGCACAGAAGACTTTTTTTGTCATGCTCCTTCAGCAGCTCTATCCCAAACCCTAAATAAGCTCACAATCTGCCTCACTTGCCATCCCGGCAAGACAGGCACTCCATGCCTTGCATCTTATGCATGACAAACTATTTCAACTTTGACGATTTCGTTTCTGACACTTCCATAATTTTGAAGTCCGCATTAACTTTCTCCTCAAACTCCCCCCAGTGCCCCGTCGCGTGGTCGTTGGTGTATCGGTAGTCGTCCGTTTTCCGGGCGGACATTTTGATGTGGATCACGTCTTTTGCTTTTTTATCAAACCGCGGGGTCGCGTAGATATCCAGCGACGTGTTACTAATTCTCAGGGTACACGGCTCCTTCAACCAGCTGGCTTTTTGCAGGGCGTCATCCTTGGAGAGTCCGGTTTGCAACGCTGCTTCGTATTCTTTCTGGTTCACGACGCCGAACATGACCTGGTATGTAGAGGTATGAAAGATTGTAAGTAAGTAGTTATCTTCCGACATTTTTTTTTCGGCTCGCTTCTTAGCAATAAGAGCTGGAAGTTGGTGCATTGATGCACGAAGGAGCCATGTGCGTCGTGTCAGCAACAGCATGGTAGAAATTCAGTTCTTCATCTTCGTCGGTCGTGAAACGAAGCAGGTACAGGTAGTTGATTTCAACAAGACAATACTTCTAAACCGTTCACGTAGTCGTAGACGTAGTAGAGAAAAAATTTTGGGGAATAAGTACTATGTACCTCCAACAAATCCACATACGGCTGTACGTCCTGCTCTTTCAAAAACCAGCTATGAAATGCAAAAGTGTCTGGGTCTGGAAGATCAAGATTCTGGGACTTGTCATGCACGTTTTGCATGGGCCATGATGTCTGTGATGCATGCCCCAGCATCACAGACTTCTTGAGGGCTTCGTGATACCTATTCCGCATGACAAATGCCCTCTCCGCGTAGCCAAAATTGCATTCCCTTTGCTGCTTATGCAATACTTACAGGTTTTTTCGGAATCCAAATGCAGCATCACAAGTTCGGATTCTTCGAGACCCACACATTTTTGCAGTTGATACCACCAGTGCTTGGGCCAGTCTCGGAAGGGCAGGAAACCCAGTTTTCCGTAGCTCCTCTCCCCCTTCCCCCACAACTCCCGGCCCTTCACCCAGGTCAACGTTCGGCCTTCTAGGTGCCGCAGGTTTCCTCGCCCATGTCGCTTGGACGCCTCGCGCTCCTCCTTCCCGGTACGGTCCGCCTTTTTCGTTTTCATCTTTGTAGTAGTTGATGTCGGGGCAGCAGGAGGTGCAGGACCAGCTCCTGCTTCTTCTTGTTCGGCGTTCTTCTTGTCGTTCATCTCGGTGTTGACAACAGCAGCAGCAGTACCACCGCCTGCTTCTGCTTCTCCACCCGCTTGTTCGGTCATCCAAGTAATCCGGACGTTCCCCTCCTGGAGTTGCGCTTTCCGGGAGCAATCGCTGAAGCCGTGCAGTTCAAACATCCAGTCGTAGACGTGGAGCGGATACGCTTCGCAATCCTCTTTGTTGGGGCAGGAGCCCACGACGTCCTTCTTCTCCTTGAAGTTCGGGCCGAGTTTTTTCTTCGTAATTTCGATGATTCTGGCGAAGTCGTTTTTGGACTTGTCTGACCGGATGTAATTTTTCGTCCCGCGGTAGTTTTTGATGATTTCGTTTCCGTTCTCGTCGGTCACTGCAATGGCTAACTGCCCGTAAATGTTCGTCGCGCGGCGGAAGGTGTCCATCGCGAGCCGAGCTTCGTGGAGGTTTGGTGTGGGAGGGAAAAACGAAATCCGCGTGTTCATCTTCGTGGAGCCGATTTGTCGTGTGTGTTGTAATGTCCGATTGCATTACAGAACAAGAAGAGGTAGCTTTCAAATTCATATTTTAATTTTTTTGCGCGCCTCATGCATCACAAGAAATCGACAACAATCGGGAAGAACTACGCGACTATTTCATCTGCCTTGCATACGTGGCCCCATCGTCTCATACCCGAACGTGACAACTTTGGCGACGCTTTCCGGCACGGCTTTCGACGGGAGCGCGCACCCGTGTGGGTAACACACCGCGACCATGCGGCAACACTCCTGGAACTGGTCGTCTTTCCGGTTGTTGTATCAAATGTAAAAATGTCTGGGTCTGGAAGAATGCAACTTGTGATGCTGAATTTGGATTCCAAAAAAATCTGCATTGCATGAGCAGCAGAGGGAATACAATTTTTGCTACGCGTAGTAGTAGTAGTACCATTTAACTCCTGGCGGGTCGGCGTTAGAACAGATTTAGCCTCTGCCAATACCTGGGCGTTAGAACAGATTTAGCCTCTGCCGATACCCCTAGGTGGAGACGCGGCCCACTTCCTAACTACCACCCGGCTGCACCTGCAAAACCGCTATCGATTGCCTACGCGGAGAGGGAATTTGTCATGCGGAAAATAAATAGGCATCGCGAAGCCCTCAAAAAATCTGTGATGCTAGGGCATGCATCACAGACATCATGGCCAATGCAAAACATGAATGACAAGTCTCAGAATCTTCCAGACCCAGACACTTTCACGCTTGATATGTTGGCCGCGTCGAGGAGAAGCTGCGCCATCTCTGGCGAGTCGCAAAACTCCAGGTCGTCCACGTGTTGGATTTCTTTGGGCCGCAGACTTCGGTCCTTTGCCCAGGTGGCGGGAAACACAGGGGTGGTGCAATGGGGCAGGATGCCGTTGATATGCATTGCAAAAGTATCGCGCTGCAGTTTCACTAGTAGTAGAAATCGCTATCGCATGACAACTTTTCTCAGCTGCATTACAACTGAAATCTGTAGTGCGGCTTTCACTGAAAGACAAGATTTGTGCTTCATGCCTGGAATTAGTGCGAGCGCAATACAGCTTTTGCACAGAGGATAGTTAAAATCAGCGATCTTGTTCCGGCAGTCTACTCGCTTGAAGGGGAGGGCGATCCCGGCTAAGGATCCTCCCTCATCCAGATAGTCTACGTCGGCCGTGATAATCTGCTTTGTGTCCAGCTTCATGATGCGAATCGCTTCCAGTTTGTGCGCACTGTTCTTGCTGCTGGTAATGGCGGTCAATCCGGTTGGCTTGTTAATGTTGTTGCTTTTTCCATTTTTATTCGCAGTAGATGAGCTGCTACTCGACGACGACACACCTCCAGAAGCAGCGGCCCCGTGCTGGTTGCTGGAGTTTATTTTCCCCCGGCCACCCGTAGCACGGCCCGCCTTTTCTTCCCGCTCCGCGTCTTGCATTTTCCTGACCTCCTGCGCCCGGTTTCGGACTGCGGACTTGCAGTTGCCCGCAAAAGTGGGCACCCACTCGATTTTTACTGTTGGGTCGTCGACCTCATGCCCCTCCGCCATGACCCACGTCTGTCCGCCAATGAAGCCCCAACCGAAGCAAAACAGGCGGGAGGGGCCGAGGTTTCCGGCGTCGCAGTGTACGCGGGTAATGCCGCCTTTGTTGATGGTGCAAGAACTGTACCTGACAGTAGAGCATGGATTTTACTCATACTTGGGTTTTCCTTTTGAGGGAAATCAGTATAAATCGATGAGGATGTCACTCTACGTACGTATTAGAATAAAGCGTATATCACATGAAATGCAGCATGGCAGATGCATATCCAGATGCGAGGACATCAGAGTGCTGCAGTTTTCTTTTCCAAGCTGTGAAGGTGAAATAACATCACAAAGAAACCACAGCGCGCCATGTCTAGTACTAGTACCACCAATCCTTTGCGGTGCAGGTAAACGGTTCGCGCGTGGTGGCGGTCTTCATAATTGCGTTAATCAGAAAACTCATCTTGATCCCGCTCGGCTGATTCATCGTCTGTCCCAACTTCCCGACGGGTCGGCAGGAGACCAACCCCGTGTTGAGAAATTCTCGCAACTTCGTGACATCGTAACCCTGTTGCAATCGCGGCCCCAGTTTCTTCTTCTTGTTATTCATTTTCGAGGGTTCTTTCTCGTTTTGTTTTTCGTCATCATCCTCTTCGGCGCCGTTCTGGAGTTGTTGGTCTTCCTCTAGCTCGTCTTCAAACTGCTCCTTTTCGTCAACGATCCTGTGCAAAACTATCGCACTCGTATCGCAGTCATGCATTACAAATATTTTTCTTAAAGGTAAATCAGCATTGCAAATCTTATTTCTCATGCTGAGGAAATTTGTAATGCATTTATACGAGTACGATACTTTTGAAAGTCATATCAACCTCCTGGCCCTCCAAGTCAAACGACTCTTTTCCCTCATTGTCTTCCTGGCCGATCTATCAAATGCAAAAATGTCTGGGTCTGGAACACGTGGAACTTGTGTTGCGTGTCTTGCATTCCTGGAAAATCTGTGTTGCATGAGCAGCAAAAGAGGAGCTTCCTTTGTCATGCAAATAATGCGTGCTAGGCATCAGAACGCGTCGCAAAAACTTGTCATGCTTGGCTGCCATTGCAAGCGCTTCAATCATGCTCAATTCAGCATCACAGGTCTCCAGACCCGGACATATTTGCAATTCATACGATCCCGAGCTTGGCGGCGTTTTGTGCTTCTTCCTTCGTGTCGAGAAACACATTGTTTCGGGTCCAGGACTATGAACTGCAAAAGTATTGCACTCGTATAAAAAATGCATGACAAATTCCCTCAGCATGAGAAAAAATTTGCAATGCGGATAATGTACCTTGAGAAAAAAATTTGTAATGCTAATGCATGACTGCAATACAACGAGTACGATACTTCTGCACAGGATAAGGACTTCATAAACTTGATGTCCTTTACCTGTTCTACCAAAAACTCCCAGCGCTGCTTCTCGGTCATACCTGGTTTTTGATACTGCAATAGAAATTTTGATTTCACGATTCGTGCATGACAGACTTCTCTACTACTTGTTACAGCAGAAACTGTAAACGTGTCCTGTTTTACTTCACCCTCGAACTACAGCATGAATTGACTGTCACTTCTGTTTTTAAGCTGTACCAAACATGTATTCGAGTGATGAAGTACCTTTTTCCATCGCGAAGCACAAGTCGTCAAAGTTTTCCCGCTCCAACGCATCCAGTGCCTGCGCTCTGCCGCCCATCTTGCCGAATGCAGCGGTTTTTTTCTGGGTCAAAGCCCCCCGACGCGGCTCCTTCCGACCCGTGTTTCCCGCTTGGGCAAGGTGCATGTCGGGTTTTTGTTGTTCATTTTCTTTTTCGACGTTGTCCTGTGGTTTCTTCTTGATCTTGGTGTTGGTAGGTTGCTTAGTTGTAGTTCTACTCTTTGTGGTCGTCGCGCCGGACGAGGAAGACGAAGAAGACGCTGTTGTTTTTGCTTCAATTTTTGTGCTGTTGTCCTCTTTTGATGCTAGTTTCTGTTTCGACGCAGGTGCAGCACCAGCAGTTTTCATGGCCGCGGTCTTCATCGGGACTGCTTTTGTTGCGGTTTTCGCGGCTTCCGGCGGTCCCTCTGGCGCCTTGCTCTCGACCTCCTGAATGGCCTTCGCCGCTTTCCCGCCGCCCGTGTTCGCTGGCATCTTGTCGTGCGTCGTGAGTAGAAATGAAATCAATACAACCGCGATCAGGAAAAATGCAGCAATGAGCTAGTGCCTAATTATCTCTTTTCAATAGTATAGGCTCCGAAGAGTTGAAAAGATATTTAGAAAATCGAAAGCTCGGGACTCGACTCTCCGTTGGACTCGGTTCGTAACATCTTCCAGCAGTGAAGAAGAGGGCTAGAAGTAGTGTGGCGTGGTGCACCACGACGAGTACAGCTGGTTACTACTAGTACCTCCCCATAAGATAAGACCGCCAGGTGCAGCGTTGGGAGCAGGAAGGCGAAAGAATCTCAGAAGAGTTCTTGCGACTCATCGTCATCGGCCACAAAAACTAGAATTTTATACCTCTGTAGAATCGCTTCTCAGGTAGTGAAAGTAGTGATCCCGCTGCAACAGGGCAGTTGTACTAGGCGAATGAAGGTCAACATGGTCATGTTTGCTTTATCCGTCCGTGGCAGAGGGCCAGAACGGAGAACAAACTAAGTAGAAAAATACGCCGGCATCAACGCGCTCCTTTGTGCGCCAGCGCTAGCGCAATCCACTCACTCGGCAATAGCGTCGCTGTGCAATCTGTATTGGAACTGCTCTAAAAACTAGCAGATATTCAAAATCAAACCACGATGAAGTACAAGCGGGAGGTGAAGTAGGTAACGTCAAAGTTGATTTATTTCAAGAAGTGTCCTCTTTCGATAGTCTATTGCATTTCGGTCCCGATGATGCTGACTTTAGCAGACTTTTTCTAAAGTTGTATTTACCTAATAACAGCGATTGTTCGTTATCGTTTAAAAAAATCATCAATCCGGAAGTTCTTACGTGTTATTCTTATTGTTAGAGTGTTGTGTTCTTGTATTGACACGAGCGCTTGGCCGCTCAGCTTCTGGACTATTTCTATTGACAAGCAGGAGTTGTTTCAAAAAGTAAAAGTTCAAATTTCAATCTAGTGTAGCTATACACCGAAAAAACCAAACAGGAAAATTAATGATGTCGCTACTTTTTCGAGACAGAATCCAAATACAGGTAGTACAAGTGATGTGTTTTTCTCTTGTATCATAAAATACGTCTTTCGATGTGTTGTGTGTTGGAGTCCCAAAAAAAAATGACAAACGTTGTTCATTTGGATGTACATCTAGTACAACTTATTTCCCGGCAGAAAACATCCGTTTTTTTTCTGTTTTACCCTTCCTGCCAGTGCTCTCCCACAAGTGAGAGTGACAACGTCGAGCTACTATGCAAACTCCCCATCCGTATACGCGCCACTGGCATGGTGCTGTGACTTTCCCCCTAGCGTGAATGAGCTCATACCCGCACCAAACATGCCGGGTCCCGCCACCACTCCGCCACCCAGCATGCTATTTCCAGCACCGCCCGCCGCCCGACTACTGGAGCCCCCGGACCGCTCGCTCAGACTCCAGTCCCACCGCCCCGGCGGGCCGTCTTCCCTGCCTCGGTTCCAATCCAGCGGCAAATCCGTATTCACGTAGCTCGCGCCTAGTTCCACCAGCTTCTTCGTTTCGTGGTACGTATCTACATCGTCGTGCGCCAACCACACCCCGAGAATGCAATGATTTGCGATCTCCCGGACCTGTGTGGCATACTCGGTGGACAGAGTTGGCGTTTTCTGGATGTAAATTCCGTCCAGGGAGATGTTGGGGGTAACCCGCAAAAGCGGTTTCACGTGTTTCCGGTAGCTGAAATTTTTCGCGTTCAAGTACAGAATTTCGCCATAGAGATCCGGGGAAATTTGCGGCTTTTCCAATTCCAAATGGGAGTTGGTCAACAGCAGAAAATCTGGCCGCTGGATCTGGTTCGGGTTTAAATTGTTCGTGTCTTCGTGCTATGCATTGCAAAAGTATCGTACTCGTATAAATGCATCACATCAAATTTCCGCAGCATGAGAAATAAAATTTGTAATGCGGATTTAGCTTAAGAACAAGATTTGTAATGCATGATTGCAATACGAGTACGATACTTCTTTTGCACAGGATACCTCCGTGATCAAAGTTGTGTTGGTTTTTTCGAAATTCAAATTCACCGCTGCGGCCGCTTGCACGGCCGGACTCGGGCTCAGCGGCATATTATTCGCGGGGGATAAGTGCCCGGTACTAATCGCGCTGCTCTCGGATACCCCTAAAGGGAGCCCTAACGGGAGCTTTCCGGGAGTTGGATCTGGATTCGACGTATCGAATGCAAAAGTGTCTGGGTCTGGAAGGATGTAACTTGTGATGCTGCATTTGGATGTCTAAAAAATTTGTGTTGCATAAGCAGCAAAAGGATTCTGATTTTTGCTACGCGGGGAGGGCATTTGTCATGCGGAATAGGCATCAAGAATCCCTCAAAAAACCTGTGATGCTATGGCATGCATCACAGACATCATGTCTCACACAAACCGTGCATGACAAGTCTCAGAATCTTCCAGACCCAGTCATTTTTTGCAATGCATACGACGTCTCGACTAGGAAATCCCGCAACCTGCTATCTGGCGCGAACTGTTCCGTCGATCGTTCATTCGGAACAACTTTTCGCTTCGGGGAGAGGCTCAGCTCGCTCGTTCGGCTGATGCTGGTGTTCGTATTATTGTTTTCGGGAGCCTGCATAGAGACGTCGGGAGACCCACCGTTGAGCTCGTCGAGGAGGGGCTGGATCTGAGAGGAGATGAAGTGGAAGTTTTATATGCACTACAGCCGTTCTAAGAACGGCTGTTCTTGTGTGGAGCATTTACTTTTTTGATTCAGATAGTAGGTACGTTTTCGTACCGAATAAATTCATTTTCTACTACACGAAAGTGCAGCGTATGCAAATGCGAAAAACAATCTACCAGGAGTGTCATCATAAACCAGAAGTCAAACCTCTGCGGCCCACAGCTTCGCCAGTTCGCCCATGACGTACAGGTCAAAGCTCATAATCACGCCGACAGACTTCACCAGCGACAAGTCCTGTTTGATATGAATTGCAAAAGTATTGCACTCGCTCCTGCTCGTATTAATTCATTACAAATTTCCCCAGCTTGAGAAATGAAATTTGTAATGCTCAATAACCTTTAATGCATGATTGCAATACGAGTACGATACTTTTGCACAGGATATTTGAAGAGCTCTATCAAACGGTACACGGTCACCATCCCGGGCGAAGACAGATTTGACGTATTATTTTGTTGTTGCTCGGCAGCGCGCGTCGCAAAGGCCGCAAAGATGGAGCTGCTGCAGCCGTCGTCATCGTTCAGGTTTACGTTGACGCTACTGCCCTCGGCGTCTTGTCCCGAGATCGAGACGGTCACTGAGGTCGAGTGGTCGTCTGGCATGTGCAGGCCCGTGGCGATTATGCATTGCAAACATGTCTGGGTCTGGAAACTCGTGATGCAAGGAAGGAAGTAGTGAAAACACTGCAATGCGCTGCCCAGCATGACAAGTTTTGGCGTGGTTCTGAGTTGCGTACTCCGCATGAGATACTGCGTTGTTGCATGCCAGGCAAGAGGAGCTCTTCGCGGCCACGCGATACAGAGTTCGGAGTCATGCCAGACTAACATGACAAATCTCGCAATCTCCCAGACCCAAGCATATTTGCATTTCATAGCGGTCGAAGCGGTAATTTCGTTTTCCTCGAGTCGGAAACTCCCGTCCTTCGGATCGAGGTCGGGGGATGTGATCGTGATTTGCTTCGATAGTGCATTTGATAAAGGAGCGCCAAATGGATCAGGATCCAGGTTTTTTGAAGATGTTCCAAGCGTCATCGTGCCATTTTCGTCTTCTAGCATGAATTCGCTCGGTTGGTCACCGCGACTTGCACTTGTTTTATTCCCATATGGGGGCGGCGAGGTAACTTCTTTGTCTTCCCCTATCCCCGCCAAATTTGTGGGAGAAAAAGTCGGACTTCGGGAGGAAGACTTTTTGCTGCTCGACCGGGTTTCCGAGATGATATTACTGGAGGGCGTGGAACTTGACTTGTGGTCTGGCGTGCTACAGCAAGAGCTAGAAGAGCTGGGCTGCTGCAGTAAATTGTGACCACTCACTGGCTGCGCGGCAAGCCCCATGGGCTCTAGCGTGTAGTACAGCTTCTTTCCGAGCTTATTATTGATGTTGCCTGTAGTTTTCGAGGTCGACCTACTAGTACTGCTGTCATTATTTCCACCATTTATTTCCTTCTTATTCAAGTTGCCGCTTCTCGGTCTGGGTGGGCTGCCGCGCGGGTTCGGATTCGTGGTCACGTTGCCGTACTTCAGCTCGATGATCAGTTTCGCATTGTCAGAAATCGTATCCCGTGCAAAAGTATCGCACTCGTATAAATGCAAGTCTTGCATTACAAATCCTTTTCTTAAGGTAAATCCCCATTACAAATTTTATTTCTCATGCTGAGGGAATTTGTAATGCATTTATACGAATACGATACTTTTGCACAGGATAAATCGCCGCGGCAGAGTGGAGAACTTCGGTGAGCAACGGTGGTCTGACGCCCGAGCGTAACTATCAACTGTAAAAATGTCTGGGTCTGGAAACTTGTGATGCCAGTGTGTGAATGGTGGGCGCACTGCGTTATGCAGCCACGCATGACAAGTTTCTGAGGTCCTATGTGTTTCGCCTCCCGCATGACAAACTGCCTTTTTGCATGACAGGTAAGAGGCTGCCTTCCTGCTCATGCATTACAGATTCAAGAGTCATGTGAGACAAGCATGACAAATCTCGCAATCTCCCAGACCCAGACATATTTGCAGTGCATAGCAACGGCGTTTTCACAATTTGCCGGAAATCGAGTTCCCCGACGTCTTGATACAGCTTACTTTTCGCTTTTGTGTTTTGCCCAGCCGTGGTCGTCCCATCCGCGTTCACAATGTCCACCGGGCCGGCGAGGGGGGAGTCGAGGAGAGCCACCCTTTTCAAAGTGCTGTCGTGGGTGAGAATGATTTTTCCGTCCCGGGTGCAGATTACTATGAAATCATGCAAAAGCATCGTACTAGTACTATAAACCGCATGACAAATCTCCTCAACGTGATAAGTGAAACTTGTAATGCTAATGCGGATTGGACTTAAGAAAGAAATTTGTAATGCATGAACGCGATTAGTACGAGTATAATACTTTTGCAGTGCATAATTACGTCGCACTCGCAATAGGGTAAACCGGCCGACCAAGCGAGCTCGTAGGCCGGGAGGGAATTCTCCACCGGTCGGGCGTCGTCATTGCCATGAAACCCACGGTGAGAGACGATGGCATTGGCAAGACCTGATATAGATAAAAGTGGTTTGGAATTTTGTAATATTTTTGCAGTTGTACTAGCACGACCACATCACACGAGGCGGGTCGTTCTGGTTCTCCTGGTGTTTCTCCACTGACTATCATGCTAGATCCAGATCCAGAAGACGAAAATCATGTTTTTTTTTCAAAAGTCAGTATGAATGTAGTCCCTTACGGTTATCCAGAGACGCCACCGTGTCGTAGAGCCAGGAGATTTCCGACTTCAGATTGTATCAAAATGAAAAATCTCCCCTCCCCATATCAAAATGAAAATCTGTGATGCGGGATTTGTATACACAAATCGGCTCTGTCTTGCAGTAGAGGACTGCAGGCAGATGCACAGCCTGAATTATAGGAGCGTTTTGGTGTAGGCGCGTAGCAAGACTGGCATATCCTCTGCAGGCGATACAGCATTACAAACTGCCTGCACGACAGCGCAGCGGAGTCTCTGGCGTTGCCTTCGTGCAATACAGAGAAGATTTGTGGCCACAAATCAGCAACATCACAAATTTTATTCAGGAGTATCCCTTTTTAGTATGGGAAGGGGGAGTTTTTCCTTTCAATAGATTGTCCGACGGATTCGCTAGCGGGCTCGGTCTCTGTTCCCGGAAGACTTTCGTTCTGCTGTACGCCGAAAGCCTCGAACTCGACGACCCGTTTTTCCTCGACAACCGTAACTGCGACGTGGAGGTGTGCGGCCCGCGATAGAAGGAACGGTTCTGCTGCACTAGGTGCAGTAAGCTGGACGTACTGCGGTTATTGTCCTTCACCTGCAGCTGGGTCATGATCCCGCTGGAGGAATTTGTGCTTCCTTTACTGGTCCCTGCTTGTTGTCCAGCGAGATTGAAGCCCGACATGTTTTGCCTCGATGATTTCGGCTTTAGTAAATTCTGCTGCCGGTTCAGATCCATAAAGAGCACCTTCTTCGCGAGGACGCACAACTGCTCGCAGGTGGCGCCAAAGAAGGAGCAGTAGAGACTGGGAAGGAGAAGCTTGGCGGTGGCGCTTTTTTGTTTTGCGTTGTACTTGTACGGGATTGATGCAATACAAAATGAATCAGCAGCTGTTTGCACCGTCAAGAACGCCATCTATCATTGATCATATGGTGACCACTACACGCGCAAAAAATACAAAAAGGGTCAGGATGAAAAAGACAAAAAAGACAAAAACATATACAATTCCGGCCCCATGGTTTTGTCAAATTTTTTCACGGATTTCCGCAAGGCCGCGAAGTTGTCTTCCGCGAAGGAATGCAGAATTACCAGCAACGCGTCGTTCTTCCGGATTTCGTCCAAGTTTTCCGAGGACAGCTATGCATTGCAAAAGTATCGTCATAGTAGTAATTGCATTACAAATTGCCTGAGCATGACAAATGGAATTTATCATGCTGTTTTCCCTTGGGATGGAGATTTGTAATGCATAAATGCAATCAGTACGAGTGCGATACTTGTGCAATGCATAACAGCCTTTCCACGACAAACTCCAACGACTCCGCCCGGTTTATCCTGCTGTAGATCCAGGTCACCAGCTCGTACCACTTCTCCATAAACCACTTACTGACCTTATCCTATGTAAAAACGTCCCCACCCCAGAGTTGTCATGCTAAACAAAATGCGACACACTTTGCCCCCCCATTGTGCCATGGCCGCAGATGGCTTGAGACGCAGGGCGGGTGGGTCAGGCGGACACCAAAGTGCCATCGCCATCATCTCCCGGCCACTATATTCCAACTCTGTTATCGCCACCAGCCATACTTCGCAACCATCCATACTGTGCCAACTTGCCTACTGAACAACGCCTCACTTTTTTTGCCAACAGTTCCTTACTCTGATTCTCGCAAACCCCAGAGTTGTCATGCAGATTTTTTTTTTTTTTTTGATTAGGCCCCATCTTCATGTAAATTCATCACTTTTTTAAGCTAGGAGCCGGTGTGCGTTACTTAACATGTGAAATCTGATCTCACGAACACCGGCCTGCGACCAAGCAGGACCGGGCCGACACAATATTTCACACAGTTAAGCAGATGGCGCGGGTATCTGAGTGCTGTTTTTTTTTGTACCAAATTTAAACTTGTCGCCTGCCCCAGCAACTTGTTCTCGCTTCGCAGCCGTTCTCTCCCTCCGCTCCACACGCGTATCCCTGGTCCTCCACACGTTGGCCTAGTCCTCCCCGCTCTCCCCCTCCGCTCCACACGTTGGCCTAGTCCTCCTCGTCCTCCTGTAGCTCGAACGGTGCGCGCGGCTCCCCTCATTGGCACTTGTCTTGAGCCCCTGGCCATTTGTCCCGATTCCCTTGCCGTGTCCTCGCTGGCAGGCCGCGCCCCTGCCCCCGCTTTGCCGCGTTGTCTCCGATTCCGCGTTCGTTGTTCATGATGTTTTCTTTTTATCTCAGCCAAAAAATACTATACCCAACTACGACCCCATTTATGTATCGAAGTAGTTCCGGTTTCCTACCTTACCAGCACGGCTCTTCTTAGTCTTTTCTACATTCACGACCTACATACTTCCTTATCCTATATTACGCCCCCACCAGCCACTTGCTGGAAAAAAAAAGAACCGCGACACGGTTTTCCTGGATGTTTTGGAAAAAGCACAGCCGGTGGGGGGGGACCACAGGAGTCACCCCCCCGCTAGCTGCGCGGCTGTTGAAGTATCTGCTTCTACTTTTTACATGATGCTTGTCTACAATTTTATGTCTTACGTCGTAACTTCTTCACGTAGTACTTTCTTTCTTTAACGACGATTTACGTAGTACTTTCTTTCACGTACTTTCTTTCACAAAATGATGCAGATTTTAACTTGTGATGCAGATCTTGCAAAATCATTACTTACAGTGAAACAGTTTTTTCTTTGCATACACAGTGCGTTGAGTTGTCATGCAGATTTGCCATGACAGGAACATTTCTACTGATGCGCAACCCCATGACAGGCATTTCCAATCGTGTTTGAGAACTTGTAATGCTGTAAACAGGATCAGCAGGTCGATTTGTGATGCGGCTTTCCTTGCTAACTTGCACGACCTTACGGACTCCTAAAACTTGTCATGCGTGACTCCCAAAACTCCTAGGTTTGTGTTGCAAAATCCCCATCCTGACTCTGGTGGTGTGGGGACGCTTTTAATCAGGATATACCTTCTGCAGCTCGCCCTTCCAGATCGCGATAAATTGTTCCTTCTTCCGCTCCGCGAGTTGCGAGGCCCGGGCTCTTATGCTGTGCAAATATGTCTGGGTCTGGAAACTTGTAATGCTGGGTCAAGAATAGTGAAAGGTCACTGTAATGCACAGCCAAGCACGAGAAATATCTGCGCTACTTAGTGTTGCGCCTTCCGCATGACAAACTGTGCTTTTGCATGTTGACAAGCAAAGAAAAGGGTCTATTCTTGGACACGCAGCATCACAAACTCTTCAGTCAACATACCAGACAAGCATGACAATAAACCTTGCATCCTCCCAGACCCAGACGCAGACAGATTTGCGATCTATAGGCTTCGCGCGCTGCTCCCCGTGGTCCGAGCCGGTGGTACCGAAAGACTTCTCGGAGCCGGCATCCTCTTGGACTTGGTCTGGTGCAGCGGAACTAGATGCAGCAGGTTCTACTTGCACCAATCCGTTGGTATCCTGTGTACCAGTTGTACCCCCCAGTTCGGTCGCTGCCGTTACACTGCTTCCCCCTGCTGCACCGCCACCGCTTTTATTTCCGCTGCCGGCAGTCGTTCCTTCCTCTTTATCGGTCTGCGTGGCTGCATCCGTTTCCTCGATAATTTGCTTCAGCAATTCGTAATCGCAGTAGTACTCGGCCCAGGGCGCGTGCCGACTCACCTTTATGTGCTGCCCGAACCGCATTTTGGTCTTCTAATGTCCACCTCCGGGGGCGCGGAAATAGAACCGTAAGCAGAGATCCGAGGACGGTCGGTCTATTTTTTCAGACCGGTGGCAAAAACTTGTCGCTAGCTGCCGAAGAAGTATAATTTCCTCGTCATGCAGGGCAGCTGCGCGGCACGACGTAGAGCGCTGTACTTGTCTCGTCTACTAGGAGAAACAGGAGCAAAGAAGACAAGAGCAAGACGAAGACGATGAAGAAAAGTAATATGGAAAATAAAAAGTCAAAATCAGCCTGGTCTTTCACAAAATCATATACTTATCAACCGAGAAGAGCAGCACCGAGCCTAGCCAAGCGATGGACGGCGAGCGCATAACCAAAAACAGAAGCATATACATAGAAAGTACAAGCGTAATCACCGTCGACATTATAGTCGGCTTGAAATCAAATCATGGTGATCTTGAGAGACACAGGATCGCATTGAAAAGAAAAAAATAACGAATGCGACCATCCTTCACGATTTGCACATGACGAAGAGGAGGAACAGACGCTTTTTACCGACAAAGCGGTCCTGGACGAAGCCTTCCACCTTTTTTGTTGCAGATAATTCTTAACCACTGACGTCCGCATTACTACATGGAAAAGAAAATCATTGTCTGTACTGGAGCGTTCGTTCCACGAAGTACAAGGTCCAACATCTTGTTGGTGTAGTGGATGATGAAGTAGATCACAACTACTACTCTCCTACAAACAAATCTTCTTGTCCTCATGGGATAGAAAAGTCCGGACAAGAAGCCTCAACGCGTTGAACCGCTCCCACCACCACTTCCAGCACTCCCTTCACTTCCTGCCCGCCCGAACACGTGAATCCCCGTGCTGGTCTTCAAATTCCGCCGATGGATGTCGCTCTCGTCCATCAAATGCGCGTCCAAATTCCGGTGCACGCTCTGCAACACAAGCTGCGTCCAGTTCCTCGTTGCGAATTCCAAGTCCGAAACCATCTTTCTTGTTTTCTCCATCACGGGCCGGATCCGGTCGACGCTCGCCTGCGCATCGCCCACTTGGAGTTGAAAGTCCTGGAACTGCGTCTTCTTCACGCTAATCGGTTGGATGTTTTGCTCGCGGGTCTCACTCACCGCGGTCACGTTCGTTTTTTGCTGGAGTAACAGCTTACTCAGCGTAAAGTTCTTGGTTGTGGAGTTTTGCAGAATGGTGGCCACAGCCAGGGCCGTGGCGTTCCGCTTCTGGATATCCGTTTCAATGGAGCGGATATTCGAAATTGTCTGGTCGGCGGAGTGTTGCAGTGTGGAAACCCGGCTCTGCATCTGCGTGATGGCTTGACCGATTCGCTTCGTTTGCTGCTCG
Organism: Amoebophrya sp. A120; assembly: GCA_905178155.1. Taxonomy (NCBI): domain Eukaryota; class Dinophyceae; order Syndiniales; family Amoebophryaceae; genus Amoebophrya; species Amoebophrya sp. A120. The sequence goes on along the minus strand of CAJINV010000004.1, from coordinate 6,835,448 downwards.
AAGAGATTCAGCTTTTCCGCCATCTCGGTCCGAGGCATGGCGTTCTGGGCGGTATCCTCTGTTTTGGTGCCGCTAATTGTTCTCATTTTGACCGCGATGATACAGAAGTGGTCCGGTGCGAAAAGAGCCGCAAAAAGTGCGAGACAGATCGGAAGAAAGCGGGAGCAGGACCTCCGCATGGTACAACGCGCGGCCCTGCTCTTCAGCAAGCGCACCATGCTGGCCGCAGTTACCCACCTACGGTCGACACTTCGCCTACGGGTCGCGTGCCGACCGAAATTATCCAGGAAAAAACACCCATCCCCATCCATGTTTTGCATGGCAAACGCTGGAAATTATGTATGTTTTGCATGACAAATTGGATGGAGATGGGTGTTTTTTCCTGGATAGGAGTATGCTTGAAACTACGACATTTTTTTTCCTGTTAAGTGAATGATCAATTCGTAACTCACTCCAAGTCACCAGTGTGAATGTAGAGAAAAAGGGAGAAATAAAACTAGAACTACAACATATAAAAGTGCGGGCGCGCATTCGGAAAACGGAATTCGAATTGCGCTCTTGGTATGATCCACTTGCGCTGTACAGTTCCACGCTACATTTCTTTCCAAAAGGTCCGTGCTGCTTCTTTCACTCGAATTCCAACAAGCCGGTTCCTGCTTCCATCGCTCGAAGCAAGTGAACTCAGAGAGACTCTCGTCCAGAACAGATAACAAAACGATTGTTCTATCCTGACCTCGCACGGCGCACAGCTCCAGCTGCGTTTGTGCTGGACGAGCCTCGTCCGCTGCTTCCCGGGAAATCCCGTTGACGCTGAGTCTGTCTTCCCTCGATAATCATCTGTGGTATGATGCTGACAGTAGACGCACCAGTACGAGCTTCGAATCGCAATCAATGGAAATAATGGCTTTCGGCTTTCTTTGCTCAATCAGAGAATCAACTTGTCCTTATCTGCCAAATTTTCTTGCAATTCCACGTGCTCCGACACCAGTTCCGCCATAACCCCGCAGTGTTGCGTTTCCGTCAGCAGCATTTTCCGCTCAAACTGCTCTGACGCCTGCAGCGCCTTCGTTTTCATCGTTTCTGACGCGATTTTCGAATCTTGATCTCCGAAGAAGATGTCCATCATTGTGATATCTTTCCTCCCTTGTTCATCATTCTCTCCACCTCCACCCAACTGCGCGAGGTAATTCTTGTAAAAATCGCTGTTCCGCAGCCACTCCCCACTCGTTCCCGCGCCGTCGCTGTCGCCGTGTAGCCAGTGAAACAGAACGATGTTCTCGATTTTCCCCATCCACCCGTTCCCTTCTACGACCGCCGCCGTGACGAATTTCTGCACGGAGTCGAGTAACGCCCATTGCGGCACTTTCGTGCTTCTTGGCAAGGGTCGAAAAGTTACTCGTTCTGTGTGGTCTAGCCAGTGCGCGAAGCATTTCTGGTCGTGCTCGTAGGGGTGCGAATACATCCAACTGATGACGTCGATGAGCCACGCAATGACCGCATCGGTCGCGCGGAAGTAGACGACGCCGTTGCAGATGCAGTGAGAGGCGAAAGACCCGGTGATAAGGATTTCAAGCGGTTGTGGTTTGATAGTTCTCGATTCTACTTCTGTTTTTTCACCTTCCGCCTTGGCCGGCGCCTCGATACTTTCTATCCGTGGCACTGGGTCGTCAGCTACTTATGCAAGAAAAAAACGCTGTTAGTGTAAATTTGTGATGCGCAATATGCAAGATGATTGTGTCTGTCATGCTTGGCATGCATCTTAGGGTCCATTACAGGCCGCTTTCACGTACCATCTGCGCATGACAGGTTTTTGCTGTCATGCCAGAAAATTTGTAATGCTGTTCCTCGAAAAAAGTTACACCTACAATGTTTTTTTCTTGGATACTACTCCGTTTTTATTCATGGGCCTCAAGGATTTCGCGGATTCGAACAAATGTGGCGTCGGGTCCTGGACAAAATACACGTCGAAATCGATCCAGAGGCTGTCAATTCCGTACTTCGCCAGTAGCAATGGTATGGTGAACTTCGAAACGATCGTGCGCGCCTCGCCGTAAACGCACGCCGGAGCATCGATAGAACTGGTCTCTTCTTCCTCAGACAGAGGTGGGGCCCTCGAGGATTCCTCCTCGTCCTCCTCCCCCTCTTTCCTTTTCCGTCGGTACACCGGAATCCCTGGATTCACCCTCTCTTCCGCGAGCCAGATGGTTTTGTAGGCCTTTTTGCACTCGTGAAACGCGGTCTTGTCCATCGCGAAGACGAGCAGGTTATTGTGAGGAAAAATCCCCCCTCCCCATATCGAAAAGGCATGTTTCCGAAAATTTGTGTTGCTGATTTGAGGTCACAAATCACGTCTGTCTTGCAAGAAGACAAGGGCAAAAGCTTCGCCCCCATTATGGAGGCGATTTGTCATGCTGTTAGGCCTAAAGCGGAGCCGTTTGCCATGCTGAACAACTAGACCGATACGCCCCTGCATAGCCTGGGGATCTGGCCGCGATGCCTTCCCGCAATACAGGGCCGATTTGTGTACACAAATCCCGCATCACAGATTTCCATTTCGATATGGGGCGGGGGGATTTTTCCCTTTGATACAGGTTGTTCTTCTGGACGGTCTGTTTGAACCGGAGCATGAAATTCTTCTATCAAATGCAAAAGTGTCTGGGTCTGGAACAAAGCAACTCGTCATGCTAAATCCGAATCATGTAAAAAAATCTGTGTTGCATGATTACAAAAAGCTGTCCACTTTTGACCTAATCGAGTTCGAGAGGCAGTTTCTCATGCAGGATAGGCATAATGATGATAGATATCTCACAGAATCTGTCATGCTATGTCCTTCATACCAGACCTCATGGGTCATGGAAAACCTGCATGACAACTCTGGCATTCTTCCAGACCCAGACATTTTTGCAGTCGATATCTTCAAATACCGGCTAAATTTCTCGCCCCAAACCATTACCGTGTAGGCGAACCCGATTCTCGGTAAATCTGCGACGTCGAGATTTAAGTTCAGTTTTTTGTTGTAAGTTGTCACAAACTCGTTCTTTCTGTTTCCATCCCACCAAACGTCCGGCAGTTTCATCAAACTCGAGAAAACCGCCCGGTGAAGCTCCGAGCCTCGTTGTGACAAGTAGCGCAGGGAATCAGCCAGTGGGAATTCCCCGCCCCAAAGCTTCTGCCGGATCGTCAGTTGTTCTTCTGGCTGATTTATTATTTTCATGGTGCTATGTGCTGGGTCGTCAGTTTCTGTAGCAGGTGGAGCTCCGAGAGGGATGAGAGCAGATAGAGCTGCGACCTCATTTTGTTCCGGGGGAGAGGAGAACGCAGTATTGGCGACACCTGTAGAAGCTGTACTCGGCTCCTTCCCATGATCATCTTCACGCACCACTATCCCCCGCTCCATGACCGGAGCCTCCAAAAACTGGTCCGATAAGAACTGCACCGCCCCTGCATCCCCTGCACAACAGCGGTCAGTTTTCTCCTTTTCGTCTTTCGCTTTTTCTACTTCTGCGATGATTTTTTCACTACTAGTGAATGCCCTTACCGTTTTTTTCCTGTTTACCAAACTTTTTTCCAGCAAAATATCTCCGTCCACCGGCACTGCTTTTGCGTTCAATTCCGCGATCAGATTCTGCATGGACACTTCTTGGACGAAGCTCCTATGAAATGCAAAAGTATCGTACTCGTAGTAATCGGATTTATGCATGACAAATCTTTTTCTTAGGTGAAATCCGCATTACAAGGTCAATTTGTAGTGCCAAGTCAATTTGTAATGCAATTTATACTACAACTACGTACGATGCTTTTGCATTTCATAGCTCCTGGAGTCCAACAACTCGTGGAGATGCAGGCCCAACAAAAAATCGTGCCGTATGGCGTTCTCAAACGTTACATTCTGAGCTGTTGCATGAATTTGTCATGCAAAACTACCTTGAGCCGGTAGAGGATCAAGCTGCTTCGCATGACAAATCTCCGGAGGGCTAAACAGCATCTAAAACCATGCCAAGTCTGTGATGCAAAAGCAGCAAGCTTGCACCTTTGACTGTTGCGGCTCTTGCATCACAAATTCATGCAACAGTTGAGAATGCACCGTTTGAGAACGCCATATGCCGCACGGTTCCCTTCAACGACCACAACATCGTAAAGTGCGGCCACTTGCTGAAGATCAGGTCTCCCATTTCCAGCCTTCGCAGCATAATCGCGTAATTGTATTCCCGCTCGACGAAATACGCGGATTCCGTCAGCATGCACATCTGCATCCGGAGTAGGATTAGAAAGGAAAACGCGTGCGGGCAGGACTCAATATCCGTATCGGAGTCCTTTTGGTAGATGAATTTGTACACCCCGTCGTGCCAGTCCACGTCGGACAATGGGATGGGTTCGTTTCTCCGATGGTCGTAAAAATAGTCAAGTAGTGAGGAAAAGTTCCCGGTGGTGTTCGTGTACTGCCTGGATTCCATATGACGGGGCACAGCCCTTCCCTCATTTGTCATGCAAAATACCCAATCCACCTATATGACTCTCGGCACTCTTTGCATGACAACTTCTGGTAGCCGAAATAGAACCACAATCCAGTTCAAATTTGTCATGCAAAACTGGGACTCTTGCTGATGCTTGTATTGCCGTTCATGCTATACAAATGAGGGGGATCATGTGCACTGTCATATTCCAAGTAGAACGTCTTCGACCGGAGGGGGTTTTTCGCCAGGGCCGCCCGGTGCCGTTCAGCAACTTCGGGATCCAGGGAATTCGTAAACCCCTTGCAGTTGATGTAGTCGTCCTGGCGCCAAAACCGAGCGATGGACGCGTTGCGGATGATTTCGTCGTGCATGAGGAAAAGCACAAACGGCCATTTGGACGCGAGCACAACCCGCATCGGCCATCGCGCGTACATTTCGATCATTTGGCCCTCGGCGTCTGACATCACCCAGCAGTGCCGCTCTTCCGCTTCACGCCTGTCTGTCGTGAGGAAGGAGAGGTGGAGTAGTGAGTGGGAGAAAAAGGGTAGCGGGGGCGCAAAACAAAACGAAATACGAACTCGAAGATTCCTCAGTACAACGCTTTCCATTTCAATACACTATCCGAAATTTCAAAGAGCTGAGTGTGAGTGCGTTGTAACATATTTCAGTGCGTACAGCTACAGCTAGAACATTAGAAAAAGCCCAAAAGACCAGCACCTTGAAAGCAGTGCCTGCTGCCCCTCGCCAGTCACGTCGGAATCGTCTGACGAGCCAGCAGCTATCTGGTCCAAAACTTGCTCGACTCCCGAATTCGCTCCGCCATGCGCGTCCCTGACCTGCGTCAAGCACCAGTGCAGTCTTATGCTGTAGTAGAACAGCATTCCCAGCGCGCACTCGTCTCCTAGAGGAAATCGCAAGTCCCAATTACTGTCCAAGGCAGCGTCGATGGTGTTGATGAATGGCGCGGAAATCGACGTAAGAACGTCCATATGCATTGCAGAAGTATCGTACTAGTAGTAATTGCATGACAAATTGCCTCAGCATGACAAGTGGAATTTTTCATGCTGATTAACCTTGGGAACGAGATTTGTAATGCATGACTGCGATCAGTACGAGTGCGATACAACTTTTGCACAGGATAATCCACGTACAGTCCCATGCCCTCCCGCGTCACTTTGTCGATCACCCCGATCCAGTCCGACCTTTCCTGTGTAAAAACGTCCCCACCCCAGAGTTGTAATGCAAATCTGCATGCTTAGAATGTTTCTCATGCGGAGACCCATGAGAGGCGTTTTCTAGTGGTGATTGGAGAGTGGTCATGCTCGAATCAGCATGACAAACTGGGTCTGTGATGCTGCTGCACTAGCTAAACGCGACTACATTGCGGGCCCACCTTTGTCATGCGCGACAGCCAAAGCATTAGGGATTTGTGTAGCAGATTTCTCATCTTGACATTGGTGTGGGAAAGTTTTTACTTAGGATACGACCACACCAAGCCCTTCGCAACGCTCTTCTTGTGCGTCTTCTGTCGGCAATCGTAGTCCACGAACCAAGGGACCTCTTGGGCGTGAACAAGCTGCAGGAGGGGGAAAGGTTGTGAAGATATTGTCGTGGGGTCGTGGAGAACATCTTCAAGGTAGCTTACCAGCACAGAAAAGGGGATCAGCGTAGCTAGCAGTGATACAACTACATGGAGCAGCGTAGTTGCGGGAGAACCATGAAGGCAAGCTGCAACTCCTCGTCTTCCCGTGCACCAGAAAGAGCCACTGTAGTTCAACATTGTTCGGCGCGGCGTGGCAGGTGACTGTAATGCTGCAGGACGTGCTGTTCTTCTTCTCAGCAGGGCCCACCTACCAGCACAGCTTCCTGGAGGACCGCAAGAACGTCGACGACTTGCTTTCATTTTATTTCTCATGACTTTTGCTCCTAATGATGCGGGAACATGATAAACAAATTCTCTTTTTTTATTCCAGCATAGATGAAGGGGTAGCAGCATCCACAAGTAAGCAAGCAGCTCCTTGGAACAGGACCACGAAGACGAGACCCGTCCCAATCGTAAATGAATCCGCGTACAGATCACCAGCAGTGAAGAACGACAGTAGTACTTAGAATAAAGTAGAAAACTGGTACGACCACAACCAAGCAGTATAGTTTCAACAAAAAACCGCATTTATTTTCGAAGTTGCCACCGAATGCAAAAACACGACGACTAACCTCCATGTGGGATCATCGATCATTATCCAGTGCAGCTGGAAAAAAAAAACAGCTGGACGAAGCGAAACGACCTTGTTTTTCTAAATGGAGATCTTCTGATCGAAGTCAAGAAAAACTCGGTCGGAACAAATAGCGGCATCGCCAGTTGTAGTACTCCGCGAGCGCCTGCTGGACCTGCTCCATGATGTTCGCGGCGTCCGATAGTACTCTTAGACCAGCGGGAGGAATAACAATACTAGCATCATTTTTTGTTTTTCCGGATGAAACTTCGTAGTAGTCCAATAAACAGGTGTCAAGGTCTTCACCATAGTATGGGCATGCTTGCGGAAAATAATTGCGATTCATTTTCCCTTCGGTGGCAAGCAGTTCATACTATTTTCATCGAAAAAAATGTTGGTAGAAGGTAGGAGGTTCTGGGCAGCAGGAGGACGACAGCGTAAAAAATCATAGCTGCGATTTTTGTATTCGTGGCCGACCACTGAAGGCGAAGGAGCGGGTTTAATATTTGGTAGAATTATAGAAGTCTCAACAGCAGGGAAGGAATGTCTTTCGGTCTGTCGCTTTTGTGGTGGAAAAAAAAGGTACGTATGAGGTTGACTAAAAAAAAGTAGTTGCAAAAATCAAAGAGTTCTTGCAGCACAACTACTTCTTCTCTCGGGTGAATAAAGGTATAGCTGGGATTGTTTTTGCCACAGGACGGGGAAGGCCTTGTTGTCCTAGTTGATGCCATCTACTCATGTAGACTATGACTGCAGACAAATAAAGGCTGTAACGCTGTTGCTCAGGCAGGGCGGTGAAGATCGGGGTGCTCCTGCGCACGTCGGGGTCGTCGTGTGAAAAAATAAAAGGCAGATTCATTCTGAGGCCTTGTCGTCAGCAGCAGATGAAGAAAGAGCGCAAGTTGTACTGGTTAAAAGTGACAGTCGCGTGGTTCCAAATTAGAAAGCAGCAGAAAGAATCATGCCTAAAAAAAGCGGAAGGGGCATGAAAATTGGTACTGTTACTGGGCAACGGAACTGAAACTGTGGCTGGGCAATAGCAGAAGAGTAAATGAGAAACAGGAAACGAGTTCTTGATGAGAACAAGTCAAACGTAGTTAAAGTTATGGAGAACGATGGATGTTGAGCTGCCACAAGACTGCTGCAACAAACTCGAGAAGATCATTAACATTATCTGATAGACATTGACACACATCATTATCATAAAACCATTTCACACATCCAAAACAAAAAAAAATCCGAGAGCAACGGTGTCGATTGGATGCATAAAGACTACATCAACAATTCAGCTGAAAAATACTTTTCGCCCTGAAAGTTCTATATTGTCTCTTCTAAAAATCACGCTTTGCAATAGCACTTGTGCTGTAGGAACTACCGCCTGCGGCCACTTCATCGGTAAGCACTACCACTACGTCTTACCTTGATGTTGATAGGCTGAGTTTCTACCACAAGCTTGACGTTGCTGAATTTATTCTGGTTACCAGCTTGAAGCAGGGTTTGGTTTATTCGCAGTAGGTGCTGCTACCACAAGCGCGCATAGTGGTAAGGGTAAGGATGAGATTTCGAAACGCCAAATTCTATACGAAGGAATGATGAAAACGAGGTGCAAAAATTGCTGAAACCTTACCATATCCGAAACCTTGCAACGCAATTTGTGTTTGGCATTCGTCTATAGCATTTCCATATCTGTATTTTGTAGGCAAAATTTGTCTGAACAAAGTCTATTATTCAGGACGAGTCTTGAGCCGCCTTTCATCTTGCTCTTCTTTTCTTGAAAAAAAGAGAAAGTATCGCTATATGATCCTCGGGATATTATTCTGCGAAAGAGTCCTGACGAGCATGTTGGCAGACAAAGGATGAAAGGTGACAACGACCAGGACATCACTATTCTTGATTTGCTTACTTATTTTCACTATCTTGATTTGTTTCCATAAATCTCTACAACTTCGGCCCTTTTCACGACCACCACCTAAACCTATGCAAAATCCAAAAGCTTCAGCTTTGCATGCTTCTCGTATTCCTCAAAGATCGATCAGACGCAGACCACTTCTAACCGTGTGTAGTACTAGGAGCGGCCGGGTAATCGTTGAATGTTCTTGCAAAAATGCGTCTGCTATATTAAGCTTTGAGCAATTGCAGGGGGTTCAGGGTTGGTGTTTGTGTTTGACGCGAGTGGCATGACAGATCCCCCCACTAGGAGGGAACCTTGTAGTTGGTCGCTGTACATGTAAAAAACAAGAAGTGATTTTTACAAGAAAAGACAATAAGTCGGACACACAGTTCGCCGTGTTCCACCCGCGAAACATGATTATAAAAAAATAACTTTATCTTCCCAATGGATAATACTTACAGGAGATAATGTCGCACTTTTTTATTTTGCCACTAAAAAGTTGTTTGGGAGTAGCGCTAGCGGCCACTAGAAAGAAGAAAAGATAAAAAAGAGTTGTATTCAGCTAATATATACGCAAGAATTTGCTTTCGTCGGTGCTTCGAAAGAATATAAATCCGTACGTCAATAGGAGGGCCGCCGGACGGTATGCTGGTTGCTGCTAGCGCTTACAGAAGAAATCGTAAAACAGATTCCTGTGCTTTAGTATTTGATAATGCAGTCATATTTAGTTCACCGCTAGCACTAGCTTTGAAAAAATTGAAACAAAGATGCCGAAGCAATTCTGAAAATAGTGGAACGTATAAACGAAGTTACATTGCTATTGCTTCTTTGTTTTTTATAACACCTCCAGGCGCAGGCGGAGCACCGTCATATAGTTTTTGTATTTGTTTTTGTGAAATGTCGAAATAGCTCAGTCGCTTTTCGGTGTCGTGTGCTGTCGAAGTCGCTTGGCAAAAAAGAAAAAGAAATATAGAAAAACACAAATCGATCAGCGAACAGAAAATGTTCAGCTAAACAAAAAACTTAAAGTGGACTTGATCTCTACGTAGCACTAGTGGTCGTCAATAGCCACTTGTGCCAGCTCCAAACGACCTCCCCGGCTCTTGATAAAATCAAGCTCAAGCCGCTGAAAATATCCTCTACATGATATACTTCCGCTCCGCATTTTTTCGGAAGATTTTCTCCAGGGTAATCCACGTATCCCGTGCAAGATCACGATACTCACCGGTATTAAGTTGCTTTTTTTGCAATTGTGCGAATGCCTAGGCCTAAAGAATCAATTATTCTTTTTCGGAACAAGGTTGTACATGTACTGTTAACCAGGTACAAATTTGGCCCTGACTCTGCACGACACCGTTGCAAATTGCGAGTGAACATCGTGATCTCACATATGGGATACCGGGTGCGCAGGTCCAATTTCTGGTTATCCCACGAAAAAAGTGTTACAGTTACACATTTGTAGGGAATTCAGCAACGCAAATTTCTCTGCATGAGAGAGAAAACTTGTAATGCAGAATTCCTACGGGAAAACACGTACGAAACGAGGCTCATATGCATATCCGGCATGACAGAGCTTGTCTGTCTTGCTTGGCCTGCAACACAATGTGTAACTGTAACACTTTTTTCTTGCGATACTGGTCCTCGCTGGACCAGTTCTGCGGAAAGCCCATGGTCCAGCAGCTCTCGCGTGACGACGGGCGGTCGCGGAGACCATGCTCCTCCAGATACGACTCCACGACGGCCTGAATGACGCGCTTCATCTGGATGCTGATCTTGTCCAGCGAGGGATTGTGGGTCACCTGAAAGCATTTTGTTCCACTGCGTCGTGCTCGTGTACTTTCATGCAATACCAATAGCAATACAACTAAAAGTAGCTGCCTTGGTTGTGTCATGATGCAAGCAGCACCAGCAGAGCACGAGCAGAATCTTCACAATCAGCACTCATGATCAAATAAACTACCTCGCCATCATTCCAACTGGTCGCGAACATGCAGCGGTCCGGGCCGAACCAGCGCAAGCACGCCTTGGTCAATTTCTCCTCGTGTCCGAGCAACTTGCAGTGCACGTGCCAGTATCCTGTGCAAAAGTATCGTATTCGTTTTCGTTTCGTACTGATTGCGTGCATGCATTACAAATCTTTTTGTTATGGCAAATCCGCATCACAGATCTTATTTGTAATGCTAAGTCAATTTGTAATGCAATTTACACTAGTACGATACTTTTGCAGTTCATAGCCGGTGTTTGGCGATCTTCTCCAGAATGGTCAAAACCTCCACCGGGTCGTGGGTCATCGTCGTACTCGCGGTCTTATCCTGTGCAAAAATATCGCGCTCGTTCTAATTGCAAATATGCATGACAAATCTCTCTCCAAAATTAAAACAGCATTACAAATTCCACTTTTCTTCTTGCCAAAATTTGTAATGCAATTTATACTAGTACGTTACTTTTGCAATGCATAGGTCTGCTGCTCTACTCCGGAGGCTACTTCTTCCTGCTCCAATCTCGCCTCCGCCTCTGTCAGCGCTTGGATCAGATTGAAAGACGACGTCGCGCCGGTAGTGGTCGTTGTAGTCCCAGTTTATGCAATACAATTTTTCATTTCCGCACATGTACGAAATGCATGACAAATTTTTTTTGCAAACTTGGAGTGAGCAACTTGTCATGCCGACTAAGGTTGAAGGTAAGTTTCGTCATGCGGAAACAGCATTTGTACGTGTACGGGAAAAATTTTACTGTGGATACTGTCCCTGACAATCCCGTGATAAAACTGTTCGAAGATAAGTCAATTTTAATCACGATTTCCGTACTGACCGTTTCCACCAATTCCAACACTTTCGGCAACTCCTTTTCCAAATTTTCCTCCTTCAAACAGATTTCGAAGACCAGTCGGCTATGCATTGCAAAAGTACCGTACTAGTAGAAAACGCAAGCGTGACAAATTCGCCTAGCATTACAGATGAAATTGGTAAATGTAGATTTACGTTAAGAAAGAGATTTGTAATGCGTGATGGCAATTACTTTTACTACGAGTGCCATACTTTTGTAATGCATACTGGTAGTTCTTGACCATCTGCACCGTGTCGTAAAAGGTTTTCTTCGTTTCCTCGTCATTTGCTAGCAAAAACGCTTCGTGCAGCTCCGGGTCGAGAATCACGCCCCGCAAGTATTACAGTGAAAAATGCTCCTACCGCAGAACTACTCAGCAGCATTTGTAATGCAAACCTTTCCAATGGAAACATTCCCCGTCTTCTATGTATCAGCATCACAAATTTTCCATGCTGAATAGCTCGAAGTTGTGTTGCGAAGGAGCCCAACAGCATGATGGTTTGTTATGCAGAGGATACCTGGCGTGCCTAGATTCTGCATCAGAGAGGCTCGCAGTCCTTAATAAATGCAAGACAAACAGCTTTCATTTGGAAGCTTCGCATGAGAAACTTGTGCACATTCCGGGGTGGAGGCATTTTTCATTGCAATAGCAAGCAGGCGTGGGTGCTGTCCGGTTCGGTGGAAAAGCGCTCGTTCAACTTCTTGATCAAAGATTCCACCCGGGACTTCGGGTCGCTTCCGTTTGTTTCCTGCAAGGAGGTATTTGGGGTCGTTGCTGTCGTGGTGTCGGACGTGGTTGTAGTTGAAGTGGTCTTGTTGTTCACAGAAGCTGTAGATGTTGCACCGTCGGGATTGGTTTTACTATTTGTCAAGCAGCTCAACCTGGCAACGATGGCGAAGAGGGGGTTGTGTTTGGAAGATAAGCGGTTGTTGGAGGACAGTTTCTGGGCCGTGAAAATTTCCTGTTCCTGCTGGTCCAACTGAAAAGCCGTTTTCTTTTCTCCCTCGGTCAATAGTGTTCCTCTTTTTTCACACTGGACAAACACGCACTTCTCCATGTCGGCGGTCTTGGCGAACTTTTTGTACTCGTCGTATTTTCCAGTGGCCGAGATGCCGCTCATTTCCGAGTCCACCACCCCGCACCTGTTAATGAACTCAAAGTAGCGGTCCGTGACCTGTTCCAGCGTCTGTTCCTCCTCCTCCTCCTCATCGCTAAGTGCGTGGCGGATGTCGTCTTCGTCTTCCTCCATGGTAGGCGTGGTACCGCGCTCCCAGGGGTGCGGAGACTTCTCGTGCTGCGGGGAAAGCAGGGTCGGCGTGGCGTCGGCTACCATCTTATATTGAGGGCGTGGTCGTCGTGTTTTAGAACAAGTAGTTTGGATTTTAGTACGGACAGAATTTATTTTCGTTGAAGAGTTTGTTGTAGAAGTACTCTCTTCTTTATCTTTGTTTTCGTCTCGTAGACGTAGAGAAGATACAAATATATTTCGTACTGGCAGCTGCTCAGTGTTAACAACTGCAACAGGACAAATTCGAATATCGGGCTTGAAGTTCGTCCGTGAGACAGGTGTTACTACGTTCTTTCAGCTCTGGTGGTGTTACTACCTTGTTGCCCTGTCTGCGTTTCAACTAGAACTACAACCTTCCTCGGTCACTACCTCGTCCTATTCTCAGTGGTTTTGATGTGTCATGAAGATTTTTGTGAAGGAGCACAAGCAAGTCAAGCGAGATGTGTAATAGGGGTGCTGCGAGAGTTTCTTGGGTAGTACTTAAGTGCCGGTTTATCATTATTGTGGAAGCTATAAACTTCATGATACGGCGGAAAAATATGGAAAAAAATCGAGGCGGGGAAAGTCAAGGCTTCCTGTCAAAAATGGAATAATAAACTGGGCCTTTGCCTTGCGTTCGCCGCACATCCATGCACTCGACTGAGAATCTTTAATTATTGTGCGTGTCGCGTTGATTCATTTTCATTTGAAGTTGGCGGTGGCAGGTAGGTCTTCTGAAAAATGCGTCCTACTTCCAAATAAGTAAATACATCGATGCTTACTGTTGCCAACACAGCATCAGCACCCGGAGACGGGGGAGGGCCACGCTGCGCTAGCTGGTCGGCGCAAATTCAACACGAACACGGGCACGGGCTCCCAATAAAAGTACTGCCGCTCGCACTCGTGGCGCCGGCGAGCTACCTTCAGCTTTATCCCGACCACCATCTTTCGTGCCCAGCAAGTAGATTTCGAAAAACATGCGGAGGGGCACCACGCGTTATACTCATTTACAGACGCCACCCCTTCATCCCCTGCCGCCGCCCCCCCGAGCCCCGCTCGAGGAAGGCCGGGCAACGAGGGGCCCAAGACATAGTGCTGACCCGACGGGGCAGCGCCATGCATCCTTCCAAGCATGGTTGGCGCGCGGCGGCTCCGGCCATGCGACACACACGGAACGCCCTGCGCTTGGAACGAAGGACGGGGCGCGCAACCCACGGCAACGCGGCGCGCTTGGTTTCTGCTTTCCCTTTTATTTTTTGTGGCAGGCGCGGGGGCGCGGCGGCCCCCAAGCGGTAGAACTCCGCCCCCCGCCCGCCACCGCGGAGGGCCGGAGGGAGTATGGGCGGCCCGGCCCGCCCGGGCCCGGCAAAAGGCTACAAGGGCGGGAGTTAATACTGAGTGAGGCGCTCCCGCCCGCCCCACGCGCCACAAGGAGAAGCGGCCGGGCCCCGGGCGGCCTCTCCCTTGGCGGCCTCGTCGCGCGCGCGCTGCAGCCAGCCGGTCGGCGCATTGCCGGCATGCCAATAGCCCCCGCTGCTGGTGGTCCAGAAAGGGATAGCGTGCAAGAGCCAAGAGCGGCACAGGGACCCAAAGATCCGGCCCGGGATGCGCGCTGTCTCGCCGCGGCCGGCCGCCGGTCGCCATCCGCGGCCGCCGCTGTCGCCACGCCCTTGCTGGCTGTGCCCGAACACACGGGGCGGCGGCGGCGCGGCGGCCTTCCGCCGCGGCCTAGATGCCTGCGCGTACGTCGCCGACGGCCCACGCCACCAACACCCCCGCGGGGGATTTCGTTCCCGCAGGAGGGTCCCAGAGAAGGGCCGGGGCCCCCCGGGGGCTACGTCGGCCACAGGGGGGATGGAAGGCTGCGGGCCGGCTGGTCGGCGTGCCCGGTAATCCGGGGGGGCCCACTCGCGGGGCAGTCCGCTTGGGGCTGTTCGCATCCTGAAGCGCCTCCAATGCGCCGTAGTCAAACGCAAACACGGGCCCGGTTCGGTTGAGGCCAACCAGAACACTTTACGAAAACAACCAATGCCCCGGGCTACTTCTGGCGGGTAGCCCGTACCGCGCCCGGCCGGCAATGATAGCCGTTTTCCAGCTGCTTGATGGGCCAGCTGCTTCTGTCTATCGGTTTTCTTTCCCCCGGGGTGTCGCAGAGGAAAGGATTGGCCGGCGGCCGCCGCAAAAAAGAACCAGGAAGGCGCTGGCAGCCCGTTCTCGACAGCCGACGACGCAGGCCGATCCTGCAGAACAAACACGGGCCCCCCTTGGGCCAGGGCTCTGCCCCGGCGCTTCTTGGCCGCCACCCAGCACGCAGGCCGGGAGGAAGGCGCAGCGGCCCCGCGGCCCGCCTCGCGGGCCCCGCCCCTTCCCAAAAGCCCAGGCGCGCGCGCATCTAGCGAAGGAAGCTACTTATCTGAAAGACTCGCCGCAACAAGAAACACAGAGGGAGAGGCCCGCGGAAGCGCGGAGAACATTGCACAATCGTGCCACGGTGCTCGTGTATTTTTGCTGAAGAGCTAGAGCGAAGATGTTTACTAGCACTAGCAGAACCATCAACTTCAGCTTTTTGTATACTTTTTTTTTCCGTTCACTTTAACAAACGCCAAGTTTTTTTAATCGTACGCCACCGCTTACGCTTTCGCGTGAATGAAATTGAAAGTCAAAGGCGTAGTACTAGTAAAATGCGCTTCATCATACTTCTGAGGTCTTCAAAATCGATGTGGTGGCAAAGCTAAAAAACCAAGTGTGCGCGCGTGCGTGTGAGGGCTCGACTTGTGCTGTTCATTTTCTCAGGAGCACGCGCGATCATGCAATTGCAATCTTATTTCTAATATTATGTCAGTCGGGATCTTCAACGTGAGCAATAAAATGAAAACAAAATGGTTCCACAGCTCGAAGATTGATATGTACTCTTCCATCATTTTCCGACGTGCTCATCACCTCCGCCTTCAGAGGCGCAGTGTGCACCTTGTCAGGGCTTGGAACGGTGCTTCGTTTCGTCCCACTCCCTGTGAGGTCTGCCGCCGGATTTATCCGTTAGCGTCCGTTACGACGAGTTGTTTAGCGGCAGAAAGAAGGCGAGCAGCAGGCTGCTGGCCATCGTATAACTTTAACCTGTATAATTCTTGTTGTCATATATCTATCAAGCATCAGACTGATGAAGCCGCGAGATCGCACTGCAACAAACCATCCCGAGTGAGACCCTGGCACGGGAGAAGAATGACCACTGCAACACGGGGTAGTAGACGAGACTCTGGAGCACATCGGGAGAAACCGCATCTGGTGTCAGTGTTTGGCCATTTTGAAGACTCCCGATTACACAGCCCCGAACTAGTACGTGTCCAATACTACCAATTCTTCGCACTGACAGAAAATATGGTCAGCGCGATCAGTATCCGCAATGAGAGTAGGGCGCCAGCAACATTTCCTCCCCGTCGTTGCTCGGTGGAAAGAAATGCAGCTCGTGTTGCAAATTATGGCTTCGGCGGCTCAGCAAGTACAGCTCATGCGCCTCCAACGCGGACTCACTTTGCTGCCGCAGTGCCTGACACTCGCTCTTTTGCCGCTGCAGCGCGAGAACGTCTGCGAGGGACCGCCCCCGTCCGCTATTCCGCCACGCAGAGATGGAAGTGGCGCCGCGGCCACGGTTCTTGCTGTTGCGCGGGGTGCCGCCGCGCGAGGAGGGGCTCAAGTCGTAGTATTGCCTGTGGTGATTGGGTTTGCGATCTTCTTGTTTTCTGGAAGCATTTACGGATGAAAGCCCAGAGGCATCCTGCTAAAAACAGCTTCTCACGTGAACTTTTGAATTCTACTTGCTCACATCACAAAGAAGTTCTTACGTTGGTCCCCCACCGCTCTTTCCGTCGAGGCACCGCAGTTCGCTTCCTTCCGATTCCAGTAAAGGCACGCCGCCCTCCGCTCTGCGGAAAGTTGCAACAGGTCCGCGGGCTCGAAATCGGTTCGTGAACAAGCGACAACATGCCGACAGAAACTTTCGTGCCGGGCAGAAACACTGCATCGCCCGATTAACGCAGTTGCCCGACCCCGTACTCCTACAGTTGCCGGACGAAGAGGACGAGGTCGCACCAAAATAACCTTGGTCATCTTCGTCGTCCGAAAAGTCGTCTGGGTTGGAGTCTACTTCTCGCTGCGGCCGGTCGCAAAACGAATGATCAGGGAATAGAGCAGGCGGCGGGTGGTGTTCTTGGGTCTTGTCGCCATTCACATGCGACACGGGGGACCTGCTATGGCAAGATGCTCGTCCATCAAAATCATATCCATCTAGCTCTGCAAAGTCTAGCCCACCAGGGTATTGCTGTTTTCCTCTTGTCCTGTGAAGCGCAGCTAAAGCGGTATCGGCGTGGGGAAGGAAGCTCCGATGGAGTTGAAAATGGAGTGATAGGGCATGCGCCACTGATGTAGCCAGCAGATATACGCGGAGGAGAAAACGAGTGCGCATAATGTGACATGAGACAGAGACCAGCACACAGCGCATGTCCGTCGTTACACGAGCGAGGTAATACGTTCCTAATTCCTTTTCTATCCAAAATCCGAATGGGGGAGCGGCCTGACTGGTTGCAACAAGTATGTGGCGCATGAACATGTCATCGCGACGCGTCCTGCGATGCAGATGAACTCGTCGGAAACGGGGGAGCTGTGAGAAGCTGACCTCACGTTCATCTGAACACAAATCGCGACAACACGCATCGGACGGCTACACAGCACTGCGACGTCGCGCAGTGGCGTTGAGAATTAATAGACGAACCACAGCGCCACACTGCCAAAATGAGCTTGCTTGCTGCCTGGCGCAAGTTATCGGCGCAGGCCGCACTTGCCTCGGGCCACCGACTAAAGCTGCGAAAGGCGGCAGCGCCCTGGCCACATTGAAAGACCAAAGGCGCGCGCGCGCACCGCCCCGGCCCGCGAACCTACGGGGCGAACGACGCGCCGACGGGGGGGCGGGCGGGCCCGCCGGCCGGCCAATCTCCCACACAACCAAAATCCGCCTAGCGGCCCGGGTCTTAATACATACAATACACCACACACGAGCCGGCCCAGAGTGAAGAGACAGAAGGGGCCTGGGTGGCTAGGCGCGCCCGCGACAGTTCGCTGCGCCCTGCCTCCCTGCGGCCTATCCAGAAAGGGCGCGGGGCGGGCGGGAGGGCCTCAGTTAGAAACCCCGGGGCGGTGGCGGCCGCTAATTTCCAGCTAATTTCTGCGGGATTTTTTCAAACCCCGACAAGCGGGATAATAGTTGAAGGCCCAAACCCGAAAAAGCGACAACGCAAGTTGCCGCGCGCGAGGTCCCAAAACAATCAGGAGAGGGGCTCCAGGACAAGAAAAACAAAACAACGAGAAGCAGGCCGTCTTCTACACATGGAGCATGGCAACGCCGGCAATCTCGCACAGGATGAATTCCCACAAAGCAAAACCCCAAATCCCAAAACCGCCCGAAAAGCAAAGTCACCCATTGAACACCCCACCCAGTTACAGCCATACGAAACACCCCCCGCGGGCGGCTATTTTCGCTGCTAATTCTGCGGCTAATTTTGTTTCTATTTTTGGGCTCTATTTTCTATTCTAATTTTGCTTCTATTTTCGTGTTCTAAGTCATGTTCTATTTTCGTATTCTAAATCGTGTTCTATTTTTGGGCTCTAAATCGTATTCTATTTTGGCTTCTAAATCGTGCTTCTATTTTGCTTTCTATTTTTTGCGGGATTCGCATGTTCGAGCGGCTGCTTTTCAACTTCTAAATTCGCGCTTTGGAGGATTTCCTTTGGAAATCTCCAGTGTCGCGAAAAATAGAAGTTGAGAAGACAGCTGCCGAACACGCGAATCCCGCAGAAAAATAGAAAGCAAAACAGCGAGCACGTTTAGAAGTCCAAAATAGAATACGACTTAAAGCCCAAAAATAGAACGCTTTCGAAAAGCCCAACGACAATGGCTTTGCGAAAGAACGAAACAGGGATAGGGTGCAGGGATAGCAACATTGGCCACACGGCCCAGGTCTTCACAACCCAAGCCGAAAATCCGAGGGCCCCCATGAAAACCAGACCACGAGCGCTGCCCTCCACCTTCGGGGCCACCCGGGTACGAAAATACCAAAGAAGCCCCCGCGGCGTTCGAAATTCCGAATCCCCTGCAAACGGCCCTAATTTTTAAATTTTAATTTCCGTCGTGGCTTTTCATTGAAAAACACACGCGGGGCCAACGGGGGGATTTGAAAAAAACCCGGCCCCCCGGGCGCGGTGGAAAAGGGTGGAACCCTGCGGGCCCGGGAACCTTCAGCGCCCGAGGAGGAAAACCACCGCCCGCCCTAAGGGCTTCGGGGAAATCCCGCAAAAATTAGCTGGGATTTAGTGCCTCCCGCGGCCCGCGGGCTCTCTGACTGAAGGGCCCCCCCTGCGGCGGCGCCCCTTCTTGCGCCCACTCTCCCGCAGAGAGAAACGGCGGCGCGCCGGCTGTTGCGTCCAACCGCTGCGCGCCCTGGCATCAATGGCGCCGCGTGTTCTCGCAACAAGCCCTTCATCTCCTCCAGGCGGCAACACCCGCCAACCGCTGGGGGGCCTTGGAGACCAGGCCGCGCGCGCGTCCGGGCAGCTGGCGCAGGCGCAGTCTTCGCGTGTAGTTGGAGCGCGCCGCGGGGCCGGGCGGGCGCACGTGCGAGCGTGCGACGGGCCGGGGGCGGCGGACCTCCGCGGCGAGTGCGAGCACGCTGCGCGGCTGGTTTGCTGCAAGCGCGAGCAGGCACCGGGCCCCCATCGCGGAGAGCCGCGCAGGGGCGGGGCTTCCGCGATCCCCAAACGCGCCCCCGATGGCCCTCCACTGTCTGGCTGCGCGCCCCAAGGCCTGCCGTCTGATTGGCCTGCCCCACAATCAACGAACCGCCCGCCAACGACTGCGAGGGGCCAGCGCCTTTAAGTGTGCCGCCGGCCCGGCGGGCGCCTTGCATCGCGCGGCCCCAAAAGACCGGGGGCCTTTTATTCTTTTTCAGGCCCTCCCTGCGGGCCCGCGCGCCTGTGCGTTGCGCCTGCCAAATCTAGGGCCGGCAAAACCCTGCGAAGCCTCTTGGGCCCACTCCAAGCGCGCGCGCATTGCCGCCGCACACGGGAACGCGCCGAACGCGCTCCGTTCCGAACCGTTCCTCTGCCTGTGGGGCCCTCGGGTTCGGGTCGCATTAATGTGCCGAGATGTGGCCCCTCGTCGGCCATGCAGGAGCCAGCGGCCGACCGCACTTCCACGGCCCCGCAAGGCGGCGCCCCTTGGACTCGGGCGCAACCGAGTAAGCGCCCGCGCTGGGGCGAAGTTGTCCAGCATCGACGCCGTCGCGGGCGCGTCCCATTTCATCACGCCGCCCGTCTTGATGGGGGCGGCAATGCACGGCGCGGCGCCTGTCCGGATAAAGGCAGCGCCGCCCTGCAGCTGTCCCGGCGCGGCGATGTTGATGCGGGACCGGATCGCCGCGGCGAAGGCGTTGGCTTTCGCGTTGTTCCGCTTGCGGGCCGCCAGCTCGGTCGGTCCAATTTAGCGGCTAAATTGGTGTACGGGGAGCAAGTACAGGCTCAAAAAGTTATGACGCAGAGCTTTTCATAGCGAACATAGCACAGCTCCAGGCCGAAGCAGAAGATGAGACGTTCAACGCTTTTGGTTCTTTCTGTGTGAAATCGGAAAATCTACTAGAAGCGCTACACTACTATGAGGCTCTTGCCTTGCACTATTGCTTGCTTCTTTCACATCCACATCTGCGACGTTCAGGGTTTTCATTTTCAGTGTATGCGGCTTCAGCATGTGTAGTTTAAAGATATCAAATTCTTTATAGACGAAGCTCGTTGCTCCTCATTTTCCATCACCATCGTCCCCATTCTCGGTTCTGCACTTATTTGTTATTTCTATCGACACACACATACGCCACCGGAATTGTACCGTCAGTCATCCTCGCTTTCCTCGTCTACTTCCCTTCTCGGGACATCAGGTTCGGGTTGACCCTCCTGACCCATCTGCAGCGCGTTGATGTCGTGGTCATTCTGTACCCGTGCCGCTTCGTACTGTTTGATCTTCTCCAGCACCTGCGGTTCCGCGGCCTTGCACAGCTTGCACAAGCACCGCACCCCGTAGTCCTGGCGGAGAATTTCGCATCTCGCTTCCGCTTCCAATGCGGTAAAGCGCTCCATGTAGGTTCCCAGAAAATCTATCAAAATCTCTTCCCCCGGGAGAATCGGCTTCAAGGCTTTCACCGTTATTCTCTGTTGTAGCACAGTTGGTGTTCTTTTTCCTGTTGGTGGACTTATTTGCTGGTGCTCATTTGCCGCGAGAGTTTGCGTTTGGTCTTGTTTCTCTGCAGCAAAAAAATTCTCCGAAAATTCCACAACCGCGTTCGGCTTGCAGCTGTGGTTTATCCTCGAAGCGAATTCGAAAACTCCTTGCGTGCAGTACACCATGAACTTCTCCGTTTGCACCACAATGACGAAAAAGAAAACGACGAAGCAAAACCCCAGGTGCAGCCAGGAGCTGAACGCGCTGTCCGGAAGCAGGAAGCCGCCGAGGTAGTAGGGTAGGGGTAAAAGCGGCAGTAGGTGTGCGAGTAGGAGCGAGAAGAATACCGGAAAACCGATGGCGTGGAGGAGGTAGTTCCAATGTCGATGTCGGTCCGTGAAAATCGTGAACGCACACTGTTCCCAGAAAATCCGACACTGGGTGTCTGTCATGTGTAGGTTGTTGGGCGGGATTTTTTCTTGCAGCTCTTGATGGGCGGATACTGTTGAAGATAGTTCATCCTGTGCGGTAGCGGAAAGCGAACCAGCAAGTCTACTTCCGGAGGTTGTGTTGTTTTCATGCCCTCCTGGAGGTGTAGAGGGCGTGCATGTAGTTGTGTATTTCAACACCAGTTCCTTGAATTTCTCCATCCGGTTGCTGAGGATTGGGTTCGCGCTGCCAGTGCTCACCTTCTCCGCCTGTAATTTTTCGTACAGTTTTAACAGATTGTTCCATCTCAGCGTCGCCGTGCCGCTCAACAAGTCTAAGGCGTCCGTTTGGAGAATGGCGTCTTCGGAAAAGATCACTTCCTTTGCCGCGAACCGCTTCGCAGCTAATACCGCGGTGTTCTTCCATTCCTTACTTGCGGCGCCAATGCGCTCGGACGAAGGCGGCTGCGTGGTGGGACGCCGCCCGAGTTTGATTGGGAGAGGCGTCATGTGTGCGTGCGCCTGCTGCTTGCTCTAAAGTATACTAGCGAATAGTACTCGCGTGGTGCGGCAGGCGCAGGAGCAATAATCAGTGGGTCGTGGTTTTCGAAAAGACATCACAAGATGAAGACACAAATGAAGAGTAGATCTCACGCGTCATAGCGTCACGGGAACGGCGGAGAAAGTCGAAGCAGACGAGATCTGTGTCGTGTACTAGTAAAAGAAGGCAAGCCAAAATGACGGACGAACACTCTCTTCCGCCGAATAGACTAGTGAACTGATCTAACTACCGGCTATCCGATTCATCGACAGGAAAGTCGCTTCTTCAAATCCATCGTTTGTTCAGGAATTGGGTTTCAAAGCGCTCTATATCTTTATCTGGAGGACGAGGACCTGATCGCGGTGCACTTGCAATAAGGCGTGGTGCGGGATTTTAGAAAGACACGGGGTACAACACCAGGATGAGACGTTGCAGAAGGAACAGGGGTCCTTCAATCGTAGAGCATGGAAGAGTTGATTCTTCTATTTGCGTAGGTTCGAAGTTGTCGCTCAAGCATTCTTTTTTGTGGTTCGTCAACGTGTCGCTTGCACAATTATTTGAGCAGTATCAGATCGTTATTATACTGATCTCATCTACTACACTAATCGAAGGCCCCTCAGGAGAACCTCCTCTGTTCCGGGAGAGGTGGTCCTTCCAGGCTATTATGCTCTGAGCCGCTTTTGTTCCTCCTGGTGGAGGCTCGGGCCCAGACCAGAAGAGGCAGACCGCTTCTTCCTCGGCACCACGCTTTCCGGTTGATCTGTCTGTTTATCATTCTTTGAACCTCCGTCGGTGTGTTGAGAACAGCCCCCAAGTGCTCCCTTCCTGGCCCGGGCTAGCAAATCCAGCACGGTCTTCTCGACGTCTAGCGGAAAAGTATTAAAGGCGTTTTCCTTAAGCTCACCAGTGCCGCAACTGTTGCACCTCTTCCGGTTTTCTTCTTCATCTTTCCTGACAATGTGCTCCACGACCGGGCCGGCTACCAGTGCAATGACCGCGGGCACGACCGCGTTGCCGATTTGGTGGTAAAACCGGCCCTCCTCCCCCAAGTTGTCCTTCCTCGGGATTTCAAAGTCTTCCGGAAACCCCTGCAACCGGCAACACTCCCTCGGGGTGAAAAACCGGGGTCGTTTTTGGCCCTCCCGGTGCGGGTCGAGCAGCGACGAGGTGAGCTCCTGAAGATTAGTTTGTTCTTCTTGCTGAGGAAGTGGCTCTGGTCGTGGTGACTCGGTCTTTCCGCCGTGGTTTGTCATTTTCCCGTTCTTGATCATGGCAGAAGTGCAACTAGAGCCGGAGCTGCCTGTGGTGGTTTTTAGCTGGAATCCCGGATCCCCCGCACCCGAATGCTGGCCAGCATCGGCAACTTCATCTCTCGTCGTCGTCGTTGCAGATAATTCACCACCATTTTCAGTTTCACCACCAATGCCTACTACTTCCTGTCCACAAAGATTTCTTCCTTCCGTTTCATCTCCCCTCAAATCCGCCACCAGCTGGCTGAACATGAAAAAATTGGTTCGGTAGTTGCTGCACAAAGTCTGGGCGTGCGTCAAATGCTCGGACACCAGTCGCCCCGTGCCGTCCTTGTGCAGTTGCTGGTAGCGCTGTCTCCGCACCTTGTCCCACTGTGCGGGGAGCAGGAAGTACCGCCGATCGACCGTGCTGTTGCAATCCAGCACGCTTTGTAATGAGATTTTTGTATTCCCCAGTGGACTACAGGAAGGAGCACTTTTTGCTCGACTTTCTTTGTGCAGCGCCGGATTATGCTGATCCGGAGCTCCTGCGCAATCAACAGACGAGGACAGCTTCTGCACTATACGGCCTCGTAAAGATAACAGCGCAGTTGCGTCTTTCCCGGTCGGGACATCAACTGCAGTTTTCGGCGAAGTTGTGAACAAATGCGCATACTTCTCCTCCCGCAACGCCCCCGTGATGTAGACCCGTTCGCGTCGTTGCGGCAAAAAATCCCCTGCGTCCACGATCTCATATTCGACTTCGTACAGCCCATTACACTCCAGCATCTGCACCATCTTTTCGAACGGCTTTCCTTCTTCCAGTGTCAGCAGCCCCCGCACGTTTTCGAACAGAAAGAACCGAGGTTTGAGCTCCCGTAATATGCGGACTAAATGGAAAAACAGCCCTCCTCGTTCCGGATCGTGTACGCCCGTCTGCTTACCTAGTGTCGAAAAAGATTGGCACGGGAAACCGCCGGTCAAAAGATCGACCTTGGCAGTAGCAGAGGGAAGATGATGTTGTTCGTGTTGACTTGAAGATGCCGAGTAGAAGTTCATCTCTGAGGAAGCCTTATTTTCATCTCTTGAAGAGGCCTCCTCGCCACAATCTCGCACGACACCAGTGCTGTCGAAAGCCAATCGCGTCACATCGTTGATAAAAAACTCGTCACACTCGTCCAACCGAATCGGGACTCCCACCGGCTGCCGATAGCTCCAGCCCGCGCCAAAGTTGTGTTTCAAGTTGGGATGAAAGTTTTTCTCATACGTCTGTCGAGCAAATTTGTCCAGCTCGCAGGCACCGAGACACACGCCCCCGAGAGCTTCTAACGCCAGGCGGAAACCGCCAATGCCGGCAAACAGGTCGATAAAGGTGAAGGTTTTATTTGGAGAATTATTTGCGGATGAAAGGGTTTTGGTTTTTTCGTGCAGAAAAACCCGCTTTTCTTCCTCGGTGGAGAAGGGAAGCATGGTCTTCGGGGAAAGCATGGTGGCGGAAGGCTCGTGATCTTGTACTTCACCTCTAGAAGTACTGGTCGTGGTGCGCAAAGATTCTTTATGGAGGACCGGCGCCGAATGGTCCTCATTTTTGGTACTGTTCGAGGAGGACGAGGACTTCGACTTCTGTGCCACCACCTGTCCGATGATCTGCCTTATCTCCGTGTCCGGGTCAGTTTTTGCGCCCGTGCCTAGAATTTCGCTGTTCCTTTTGAAAAACCACTCCACATCGTCGTCCGCCCCGTCCCCGCTTCGCGGGTGGCAAAACATGAGATATCGTTTTTCTCTGCCGACGATAGTGTTCAAGTAATTTGTGTACAGCTTGTTCGCTGTAGGCATGGCATTCTCGTCGCCGTTGTGCAGCTCTTCCAGTGATGTTGTACTGGAGTCCTCGTCGTTTCCAGCCTGATCTACAAGCAAAGTTGCAACTCGTGCTCCTGTGGCGCCAAAAACCTTGTTCCCCCGGACCAGCAAACTCGTTCCCTGCGCGTTCAGCGGGATCAACTTCAGTTTCTTGACACTCTCAGGGTGGAACAGCACCTCCTTCTGCATATGCTGCAGCGCTTCCTGGTGAACCAGATCTATTTTGGGGTGTTGAGCGCTGTCGCCTCCTTGTCGTTGTACGGGTTTGTAGGGGAAGAGAATTTGCAAGTACCTCGCGTCCACTTCCGGGACAAACGAGCGAACGACACCGGAGGAACAAAGCATCTTATGCTCCTTCAGAAAATCCACCAGCTTGCTTGTGTCCAGGTGATTGCAGAGGAGGTAGCCGCTGTTCCGAATTTCTGTGGCGAGAAGGTGTTCGTAGCTGACGCTATTTATCTTTTGCTCGACGTCATGTTTCATCTTTTTGCACGATGACGATGCGTTCTTACGCAAGGTTGCTGCTGTCAGAGCCTTGTTAGCGTAGTAGGATCTGAGTTTTTCATGTCGTCGATTTTCTTGTTCCCGCGTCGTCCGCTGTTCTTCTTGTTCATCTCCATCCCGGATGTCCGCGCGCAGGGTCGTGTCGTTTTCGTAAGAACATTGCTCGTTCGCCTGGATAGTGTAATTGCTTTCCAAAAGATCATCTACCTCCGGGCCTTCGCTAGGACTGCTGTCCGTGGTTGGTGTCATCAAAGAAACCTCGGGTGTCGACGTCGTGATATCCCCTACTTCTGCATTCCCTCTTGCCACCAGGGTGCAGCCTGCAAGGCTCCCGCTTTCCGTTCCCGTGGCTTTATTCTCCGGAACAAGCGGAATCATTTTCTTTGTCTCGTTATCACACATTTTTCACAACGCGTTTGGATGATCAAAACGACTTTCAACGTTTTACACACGTAAACCACGGCCGGGGAATGAAGGTTCTGGCTCTGCGACTACCTAGTAAAAATGTTGCTTTCACTATCACTACTACTTGCCACTTCTCTTACTCTAGACATTACACCAGGTCGCCTGCAGCAGAAGCGAAAATTTCGCACATCACACAGGAATAGGAAGGCATCTGGACCCTCACATTCTCTTCCAAGTACTCGAGGACATCACCTCTAACGCTGACGGTCGTGATCGGCTGCCGATGATCTCTTTCTGTTTTCGAGATCTTCAGTCTGTCTGCTTTTTTGATCCAAAAGAGACCTTTTCGCTTTGAATTTCATGTTGATCCACGGATCGCGAAGTTAAGAAACTTCATGGCAGCTTTCGGTTTGTGGTCGGGATCGTAATTGTATTGAAATGAGAACGACTTGGAGCGGAATAAAATTTTTTGGATTTATCGGTGTTCCAATTTTCCAAACTGACTGCCGTGCACCACGGCCTGCTGAGCCCGGCTCTTCTCCTCCGGATGTATCGGTGCATCTTCGAGTTGATTTTTTAATTCAGTGCCGCCAAATCAAGCGCTTTGGAAAAAAAGAGAACTACAGGAATTCTGTTCCGATTCACGACCTCTGTCAACGTTTACGTCAGTGCCACCTTTTGCATTCATCATCACGGATGAAGACCCTCGCAAGAACCTCGGAACTATCCTGTTTGTGTTTCGCTTGCGAAAAACCGCAACTCTTCTCCTCACATCAAAAAATCGGAAATCTTGATGGAGGTCGTGCCGAGGACCGCCAATCCGACCAACGCGAACGTGGGAATCCTGTTGTTTTGTGTATGCGAATCTTATCTGCAGATGAAACCTGTGGTCATGCGTGACTCCCAAATAAACTTCTGGATTTGTGTATGCAGATGAACTACAAGCACTCATGAAAAATCTTTCTATACCAGAACCACGCGCTTCCCCACCCCCAGGGCAGCGATTCGCGCTTGGCGGCCAGGATGCTCGACGTGTGGGGGTAGTGCTCTTTCCCCGCGGAGCTCGACGGGTAGTTTTCGTCGCGAAATTCCTTGTGCCACTCGTCCGAATAGGCCTCACCATCCACGGCGTGGTCTGCGGCCGGGGCTGGCGGCGGGTCTTGGGTGAGCAAGTGTTTCGATGTAGTCGTTCTTGCAGAGGACATCAAAACCTTTTCCAAAGCTTCGACGGTACCGCAGGTGCCCGAAGCAAGCAAGCAAAACAGAAAACAGAAACACCGCCTCATTGGCGGCCGGAAAGGCTTCATTTTGGAACAAATATATGTGTAGTTGGGCGGCGAGGATTCAGTATTGTCTGTGATTGTTGGACAGGAGAAGTAGGAACGGTTATTAAGTCTTGGACGAGATCCATTCTTTTTACAGCCAGACACAGATCGGCCGTCGTGAGGTCGCGCAAAAATGAGAATGACCAAAAGAATGCAGAAGAAACACGGAACAAGCGAAGCACAGCGCAAAACTCGACGTGCTCGGGCAAAAACAGACGGAACACGAAGAAAGAAGGGATCGAGGACTTCAGAACGACAAGCAAGCGGGCAGAATTCAATTTCAAATGCAGAATTATGCCAAAAATACGTCAAGAACGGTAAAGAAATCGAAACGGTCGTGATGGCAGAGGCATTTCTTGAGAAACCAAGTTTACGTAGGGTAGACGTAGATTTTTACTTAGACGCTGAAGTAGAAGAAGTTAGAAGTCGGTAGGCATGCCAGCTGCCCGTGCCATTGTTCATCTTGTGGTTCATTTGTGGTTTGAAATTGTTGTCATGTAGTCGTCTACAACTTGATTCATTTGTAGTAGCTCTTTTACGGTGGTCGGGGAATATAAAAAATACCACGGTAAATTGATAGATTGATGAAACTACCGAAAACGCTTGCATAGTGCGTGGCAATTTGGGATCATTCCCGAGATTGGCACTCGAGTTGTGTTCTTCTAGGCTTTAAACGCTACTCGTGTCAAAATTGTCATCATAATTTGGGAAGCAATTTAGTAAGCTCAATATGATGTCGCTGAGGTCAATTGTCAGTAATTAAAGCGGGCTGGTGCTGTCGCGCTTTAGTGTTCATTTAGAATCAGAATCGCCTGCACCTTGAAAAAGAGCAGCAAAACCAAAACGAAAAGCAAAACCGGTGGTAAGATTACTGGCGTCATTTTGCTCGGATGAATACAAGATAGAGCAGGACGAGCAGCCCGCCGTTCTACATCGAGGACTTTAGATTAGAATTATGCCATCATGCGTATACTTCTTCGCATTTCATCTATCCCTGCTGCTCCACCCCATTTCTTGTCGTTGATCTCTCTGACCGGTGGGTTTCGCTCCCCAGCGGCACGACAAAACTTCCCGAAGCTTGCTGGTGGTGCACGACCTGTTGTACAGGTTCCTGCTCGCGCTCGGCCGACGGGGTCGTCCCGTAGTTGTCACGGACTTCAGCGCTCGTCTCGCATTCGCCCTGCTGGCGGGTGAGTGTAGTATCGGAACTATCTTGGCAAGATTTGTCTTGCTCGTGGTCCACGGGATATGTAGAAGCACAACTACTCCCCGCCTGCTGACTCATCAACTGGTGCGAGTTTACGTAGCCAGCTTGCTGCTTCATCCCCAACGGTGGACCACCATTCGACGTAGTCATGCTGTTGTTGTTTGTAGCTGAATGTGCATGTTGGCCCGCATCCCCTGCTGCAGCGGTCGTGCAAGTAGAACCACTACCGCTAACATGCGAGAAAAGCATGTTCGGCACACCTGGGTACGCAAAATTGTGCATCGGGGTCGCGGTGTGGAGCAATTGCTGCCGTTGAAAAGTGAACTGATGTTGCGCTTGTTGATGCTGTTGTAGAACTGCTGGATAAGAAGTGGTCGTGCCGCCCAACGCAGGAGCCCCATGACCCGACGGCGCGCCGAGAAGTGGCGGCGTCCATAACGAGCAACTGTGTGCCGTGATTCTCGGAGGCATGTGGAGTTGGAGAAGGTTCTGTGTTGCACTACTAACCGGAACCGGTCCACCACCACTGGGTAGCTGCTGTGTCGTTGCACCAGCGCGGGTACTCGACAGGGGTCCTGGTGAGGCTCGTGTTCCAGTTCCCCCCGCAGCGGCATGTTGGGCATTCATTTGAAAATGTGCGTTTGGTGTCGTGATATGTTGTTGTTCTTTTGCTGGCGTTGAAATACTGGAAGCGCCGCTTGCGGTCATCTGCAACATCCCGGCCTGCGAGGCCACCCCGAGACGCGACGAATCGGTGCTGTTGTTCGTGGCGGTCCCAGGAGCAGCAGCAGGAGGACCAACACAACTCCCGTACTGTAGCTGCTGTGCCATAGGAATTGCTCCTGCCCCAGCAGGGGCTCTTGCGCCGTTCTTTGCACAACTAGAATCATCTTCATCTCGTGCACTTCCCCGCTCCGGGCGTACCGCACTGAAGCTTCTCGGATAGGTAGAACCAACTGCCGTAGCCCCGGCGGTCTGCACAACAGGAGCACCCCCTAGCATCGGAGCCCCCGCTGCTCCGGTCTGTTGAACTCCCTGCAACGCCGGGGTGGGAGGCGTCGGCAAGCCTAAGCCACTCAGGTTGTTATAATTCGTTCCCCCTGAGTTCCTGGAGGAGCTATCTAACGACGGCGTGACGCTCTGCAGATCCGCAAACGACCCACAGGTCAACCCGAAAGTGGGCGTCCCGCGGGAAAGCGACCGGAAGGGCAGGGTTGTCTGCGCGATCAGGTTCGGGGGAGTGAGGGACGTTGGCAGCTGCGAAATGGTTGCTTTCGGCCCACCTCCCGCGGCGGCTCGGCGCGGGGAAACGCTTCGGCTCCACCGACGAGACACCGAAACGTTGGGATACCGAGAGCCTGGCGGGGAGGTTGATGTAAGGACTTTCAGTGGAAAAATCAGCGAGAGCAATCGTCAACACGAACATCAAGCGAGTGCTGCAAACCTCCATAAAGCAATGAATCAATGTCATTTTCCACCTCTACGTGAAAGGAAGCTAAAATCTGAATAAAAGAAAAATCTAGTCGAAGCCAAACAACTGCTAAGAAAATCCTTACCCACACTCCCTGTCGCCGAAGTTCTTGCGGCCAAAGATTCTGAGCGCGTCTGAATGTACTGCGGCGGGGCATGGCCCAGGGTTCGGCCGCGGTTGCAGCAGTCTGGTTCGTTTTGTGGGTTGTAAACGACATGAGATGTTGTAGCAGAAGTCGCACCAGACGAGGTGTTGCTAACAACTGTCCCATATCAAATGCAAATATGTATGGGCCTGGAAGAATGCAAGTTTGTCATGCTTGTTTCACGTGACTCTTAAATCTGTCATGCACATTACCCAAGACGCCCATTTTTCTGTCATGCAGAAGCGCAATTTGTCATGCAGAACAGGCAACACCTAGAAGCTCAGAAGCTTGTCATGCTGAGCCAGCACTTGTGGCCTCCTGATGATACGCCACCCAGCATCACAAGTTTCCTGACCCAGACATTTTTGCAGTTGATATCCCACTTCTGCTACTCGCTTGTTTCGAAGTCCAAGCAGAGTGCTGTTGATAATTTTGCCCGTAGGCTGCGGGCATAATTCCTTGCGAAGAACTACCAGCTACCTCTGCCTCCGCAGGTGGAGCTCCTGTTGTTTGCCCTCGCTGCCCAATCACTCCTTCTTGTGAGGATGCAGCGAGGTGTGCTGGCACACTGCGGATCCCCCGACCCCCGACGTCCGAAGTGGTGGATATCATGTGGTTATCATTTTCTTTTTCGTCCATCATACAACTGTGATACCCAGGTTCCAAACTGGTTGGGCGCGCGTGCTTTCCTGAGCAGCTGCTTTTGTACACAGTACGGCAGTGTTCCAAGTTTTGCAGCCTCGGCACCACTTTCGTCAGAGGTCCGCGAACGGAGGAGTTGGGTTCCGAGGTGGAACGCGACCCGTTCGAACCATGATCTGCAGTTGTTGCCGGCGCTGGTCCACCGGGGAGCGCTCCTTGATCGAGATGTTTAACAGTGTTCGATAGACGCGCATGTTGCGCCGGATCAACGTGGTCGGTCTGCTCCAGAACAGTATCCTCTGCCCCCACGGGAAAAGTCTTCGCCGGGGCGGACGCACTGGCCACGCCGTCCTTCTTCAGACTGTATCGGCGACTCGGCGCCGTGGTCGGGCCAAAGGAAAACAGTCGCTGGCCGTTGTGCTCCGCGGCGGTGGTAGGGATCGAGTTGGAAAGCCGGTCTACTTCATCGCGGCGCGCTGGAACGACTGCCGGGCGGTCCTGCTCCTGCAAGGAAGCCGAGGCAGGTGTATTTGTACTTGTAGCTCCTGGTGCAATTTCCCCGGACGCTGTTGCTGACTGTTGTTCGACGGTGCCTGTGTGCGTGGGGGAAGATTCCGGGTCCGGGTATGATTTCGTGAATCGATCACGGTACTTATTCTTATGCCTTTGCGGCTCTAGCACCATTGCTTGCGATCAAGTATGACTAAGTAAGATGTAGATGATTAGCATTAGATTTAGACAACTACTTGATCATAATTCAAAACTTGCACTTATGTACGGACTTACCTGCCCCCACCGGCGAGCTCGCGGAGAGTTGCGACAGAAAGCTCGTGTCGTGCTCCCCCGCCGTAGTGCTCACCAAACTCCGCCGCCGGCCCCGACCTCCAGCTCTACCGGAGGCTCTACTACTCGTCGTCGTCCCGATCTCCTTCCGGACGGACTTTAGAAACATGATTTTATGAAATGCAAAAGTATCGTTATCGTACACGTACTAGTATAAATTGCATTTCCTTAGCGTGACAAATTGGATTTGTAATGCTGTTTTAGCAAAGGAAGGCGATTTGTCATGCATAATTGCGATTACTACGAGTACGATACTTTTGCACAGGATAGATTTGCGACTCTAGCAGCTTCTTCTCGTTGTTGGTCGCAGACACTTCGGAAACCGCGTCGCGCAACCGTTGAATCTGGATCAAATGTAAAAATGCCTGGGTCTAGAAGAGTGCATGTCTGTCATGCTTGTCTGGCATGACTCTCAAATCTGTCATGCACGTTACCCAAGAGCGCCACTTTTCTGTCATGCAGAAACGCAGTTTGTCATGCAGAATATGAATAGGCAACACTTAGAAGCTCAGAAACTTGTCACGCTGAGGCAGCACTTGTGGCCTCCTCATGATACGCCACCCAGCATCACAAGTTTCCAGACCCAGACACTTTTGCATTTGATAATCTGCAGGTGGAAACAACGATCCAAGTCCTGCATTTTCCGGGTGGAGGTGGACGATTTTTGGAATAATTGCTGCTGTTGTTGCTGTTGCTGCTGCTGCGAAGTAGAGAGCAAATCTGGCTCGAGGTTGTCATCATGGTGGAGTAATGTCGTGCTGGTAGCACCGGCGGCGCCTGCTCGTCCTCCCATTCCGGCACTTCCCCCGCCTCCAGGTCCAGCGAGCGCTGCACAGCTTTGACTGTGAGAAGTGTGGCCATTGTTGAGACCTTGTCTCGTAGAAGGAGTTGTACTTCTACCCATGTTAGAGTTAATAGCTGCCTCCCAAGACTCCGTCACCTCTTGAGGTCGCTGTGCACCACACTGATCACCCGTAGTTCTTTCGCGTCCCCTCCTCTTATTCGAGTGCAGCGATTCCCGCGAGCTACTACTGCAGGGCTGTTCAGAGATTCGTTCAAGAAAACTACCGGTCGAGGCATGATGGTGGTGGTGGTACAACGCATGAGACGATGTACTAGAATTTGCGCCACCATAATTACCACCTGTTCGTGTTCTTGTTTCACTTTCACCACTGCAGCCATACAGTGTACTACTTTGCGGGGACACGGAGCGAGCGCCGGCTTTAGTAGTACTTGTACTACTAGCCAAGTTGTAGTTGTACCTGTTATTGTACATCGCCGACGAAGCAGCTCCTCCACCAACGGCGCCTAAAAACGGGTTGTTGTTGTTCACCGTCTTCTTGCCCCCGCTGTGGGACGAAGGCTGAACAAACTGCCCGGAGAGTCTCCGCGGCACAATGGACGCCGTACGGTGGGAAGACGAAGTGGAATTATGGAGATTTCTACCCGCAGGAGCAGGACCAGATCGGTCGGACATTGATGAGCAGTCCTGCTCACCAGCCTCGTCTGTATTCAGCATGTCGTCGTGGTGGTTCCCGTGTTGTGGCGTATTACTCCCCGCGGCACCTCGAGCGGGCGCAAACCGTTTCCGCGCCAACGCGGAAAGAGTGGTACTAGAGCACGCGGACCGCAGACGAGATGAATGCTGATCCGAATCAGTATGATCTCCTGCGTCTGTAGAGTTTCGTTGTTCCAACGGCGGGGGACCAGCTGCACAAGGTGAAAATGTTTTCACCATCTTCCCGGGGTAGTTCTTGTGACGACCACTTTGCGCTCCTGGTGGCTCCATATGTTCATCGGCCTCGCTCGCCGACGTGGCCGCCCCCGCGCATCCTTCTACTAAGGGAGATTGGCTCAGCTGCAGGTCCTCATGTAGCTGTGTGGAAGTTTCTGGCTCTGGACGCGCGTGACGGTGCGGACCCTCATCGATAACATGACGAAGATGGTCTTCTGCTTCTCGTCCCCTGGGTCCGCCAAATTTTTCCATATCTTCCTCTGCCCTCGCGCCGCTTCCACCATTAAACACTCCGAACCCGCTGCTGTGCTCCAGGGGCTTCACGTTCAGTATGCCGCTCACGTTGCTCGGCAGCGTGCCACAGCTGCTGTTTTTACTGGGCTTGTTTTTCGGCAAAAGCGAACTGCTGCTCGGACTTACGCCAAGGAGCCCAGCAGTTGTTCCTGCCATTCTATTTCGCTTCTTGCTGGACGTTCTTTTTGAAAACGAGGACGCGGTTGGGAGCTCGAAGGAACCTGGTGTTTTTGATTGAAACTCACGCTCGACATTGTGTGTTTTGTCTAAAAATCAGCTTGCAAAAAATTACGACCAGAAGAAAACATCACTGGTACGTGGTTGCGACGATGCTCGTCCGTCTGCACTCTGCTCCTGCAGAAACTGCGCAATCACGGACCCTCTGTTCCTGCTTGCAGCACGAAAATTTTTGCCCTGAGGCTCGGCACCACTACCAGGATGATCGTGTAGATGCTTATGAGCCAAATCCGCAAACTTGGTGCCCGGGTTTACGGGCAGAGACAGCACTTTCTCCGACAAATTTTTGCAAAACCGCAGCGTCGCCAGGTTCTCCGCCCGGTGCTTATCGAGAGGAGAAAGCGTGGCGATCACGTACCGACGCGTGTTCAGATTAGCGAGGGTCTGAATAGTTGTGATGGATAGTAGTTGTGGAGTCATTACGTAGTCAATCAAGACTGCTTTCGACTTCGCATTCGCCTCCCACTCTTTTCTTGGGGTAGAAGATATATGGATCGATACCTGGACGGCAGCAAAGAACAGACCGTGGCGCAACTACGTTCTTGCTACTAGCGACAATTTGGAGACCACAAAATCCTCCGACAAATGAGCCACCTAAGTAGGCACTACTAGTGTTCATCGCGCTTTAGGCTTTACTATACCTGTGAAACCAGCATGGTTAATTTCGTGTCGCGGAATTTTGAGATCCCGGTACCGGACACGTAATGCCCTAAGTGGTACAAACTGGTGTTGATGTGGTTTCGCTCTCCCTTCAAGGTCTTACAATACCCGTGCTCTTCGCCCAATTGCTCACGCCCGGCGAGGTCGACAAATTGAATCACTGCACGCGGTATTTTATTTTTCTTACTGCTCGAAGGAGCGGACGATGACGAGCCAATGCCACTTCCCCCTCCTCGCGAAAACTTATCATGCTGGGTTGAAAAATCCGCTGTGGCCGGAGTTGTCGCTTTCGAATCGTATAGCTTCAGTGTGCAGATCAGATGCGAGCGACTGGATGATGGGTTTATGCTTGTTGGTACCTGGAAATCAATTTCAATTCTTCATGTAGCGTAAATATAAATTTTCGAGCTACAGTGCAAGAAATTTCCGCTTTTTCATCTTTCAAAACGATGCTGCCAGATGAATCTATCAATCAGACTTGCAGTGGTCAGTCTACTTTTACTGCTTTTGATGCATCTCACCCACTACCCTACTTCTATTGGTTTCACCTGCGTTCGCCTTTCCGTTGCCTCTTTCAGCAACTCTAAGCAGTGGGTCGCGCTCAGCACACTGTTGACGCTCAGCCCGTCAACGTAAACGCCGCGGTCGGGGTGCACGCGAATGCTCAGACTGCTCCCGCACACGTGATCGCGGATCAAGTCACGCACCTGGCCGTTGTATAGCTCGCAACACTCCAGCGATGCCGAAGTCATGAGTGGAAGAATATTCTTACGACCATTTGATGTGCGATAATTGGACGACGGGGTCGTAGTTATGTCAGCAGCACGTGCTGCACCGTTCCGACCGGCTGTTGAACAAGCTTGAGTTTCAACATCTTGATGCAGTGCAGCCGGTGATGGCGTTCTCTGGTTCATCTGAATGGGGCGGCTGTGGTTGATGCTTCCACAGCTATTCAATACCTGGTTAGAAGACGAAGTACACGAGCTGTTCGGCGACATCGACGTTGCGGAGGTGCTGATGCTGCTGGACACTGAATTCATGACAGTCAGGTCTCTCTTATTGTCCTCTGCAGATGCGGAAATATGAAAACCAGCCTCACTATAACCTCGTTCACCTGCTGCGTTGTTGATATCATTGTGCGAGCCTTCGAACCCAGATTGATGTTGCTCCGCCGTCAGCAGCTTCTCCAGCAGATTGTAACAGACTCGTGGCATGATTCCCAAATCTGCCAGCATCGCCGACGTAGAAGTCGTGTTGCAGCCATTAATGTTGCTTCTTGGCTTATCCTCTGATGTACTAGCTCCTGCACATGATAGTGCAACTCCGTCCGGGTCCGCCCGCCACAAATCCCCGACGATACAATGCGTCTTCCCAGTTCCAGTAGCCCCACATGCGAGAATGCACGCAGACACGACCTCCGGTGTCGTGGTCCTTGCGGTCGTGGCACCAACTCCGATAATGGGTTCTACTCGATCTGACGAGCAAGAGAGACATGAGCTTGTTCCTGACAACTTCTCTTGCGCTTCAACACTACCTCGTCCTTGACCAAGCGCCTGCCCTTCCTGCGAGGAGGTTTGCAGTTCCTGCAAAACGCGCTGCACACAGGGTTCGCCGATCTGGTAGTAGAGATCATCCTGATTGCTGTACTCGTCGAGCACCTCCGTCAAATCAAATTTCCGCCCATGAATCTGCACGTACTATGCATTGCAAAAGTATCGCACTCGTACTAATTGCGTTTATGCATTGCAAGTCTCTTTATTAAGGCAGATCCGCATTACAACTTTAATTTGTAATGCCAAGTGAATTTCTGATGCAGTTGATACTAGTACGATACTTTTGCACCGGATACGTACTCCGGGGTAACCAGGATGGCGTCAATCAAGTCGCTGTCTTCCTCTTGGGCGGACACCGGACGAACCCGGGCGACGCAGGTGGTGTGGTGGTTCGGCACGACGACTTGATGATGTGTCTGAAACGGTAGTTGCGATGAAGTAGAAGTACATGATGACGCGGGGTTGTTCTTTTTCAACATCTGGCTCTTTTCATTTTTGTTGCGCCTGATGTCGGCCCCCGCGAAGGGAGGTGCCTTCGTGGGCCTCGGCGCCGGCGGTGTAGCTGGCGACAACATGATCCTGCAAAACCTGGAGTTGCAGCCTTTGGTGTCGTTCACGGTGCTCCAGCTGCGCCCGGCGTTGACGTTGTTCCACCCACTGCCCACCCGGCCATTTTTTTGACTGCTAAAACTTTCAGTTCTTTCCCCTATATGATACAACACCGTGGTGCGGCAAATCTTCACAAGGTATCCATTGAGCTTGAGGCCAACTTTTGCTGCACCTGCATGAGAGAGTGGCTTGCACACTTCTGCTTACTTACATCTCTTTCAAAAATGCCTCCGGATTTATTTCGTCAACAATTTTTTTACTTTTCATCAGCGCAAAAGCAACGACGACAATGCAGATCTCTTCACACCACAGCAAAAAGATCGTGAAAAAGCTCTACGAATCTTTCTGATCAAACAGGGACAAGCACCAAGGATCCGGAGGGACCAAGACCATGCGGGTAAAAGTATAAACATTTCTTTGTTATTTCGCAGCATGAGATACCGTCCTTTCGACGGCAAAAATCAAACGAGAGAAGATCGTTTGAATCTCCATCGCAATCGCAATCGAACAAACTGATGTACACAATGGGAAAATCCGAAGCGCAGAGGATGAGGAGCCGTGATGAATCTTCGCAACACGCACCTCAAAGGTATATTTTTCGCAAAAACTTTTAGTAATTTTCGCAAGGAACAGGGGGATACGCGTCAATTAGCAGGGTTGCAGCTTTCTTGGCCCAGTATATTCTTCTGTGTGACTTCTTGTGATGAAAATGCTATGCTTATGGTCAATCGCAGCCTGGGGGTACCAAGCTAGCTTAGGTGAGTACAACTTTTGTATTGTGTTTTTCCTCTAACTCTATCGAGTAGTCACAAAATTTCGACTTGATGTTGTGGCTGCACTGCTTCATGAATGCATCGCGGTCGGGGTACTTACGCTCATCAAACAATCTGTTGTGAAACTCATAGAACTACACAAAACTTTGTCGAGGAAAAAATTATGCGCCGCTAGTCTTTTTATTTCACTGACCCACCGACGACGGGAACTGCAGTGAGCAAATAAAGAACCAACGTAGTTCACGGGCTACGTAAAATGTGAAAGCGGGCTGTTTGATTATCTAGACGAGGAAGATTTGTGAGGGGACAACTTCCTGCTCTGTTAAAGAATTCATTGTGCGTGTTGTACTGTATTTTTATACCCTTGTTCTACTACAAAAAGCTAATTTGCTTCAGCACCTCAAAAAGCCGAGGCCTGGGTGAAGCCGACGACTTGGAAGCGGGCCTTCATCTCCGACTCAAGTTTCGCGGTTGTGTAAACCGGAACCTTTTCCACTTTTGCCGGGGCCTTGGCTTGGAGCTTCTCGCCGTTGCGCGGGCGCCCGGCGTGGTTCTGTTTTTGATTTTTATTCCTATCGATTTTGTTCATCTTGCGTAAAAAAAACTTTTTCGTGGTACAGTAGTTTTGCTTTTATTTACGTTCGTTGTCTCATGACGAGCGTGGTTAACTTTCTTTTCGATTTGATGTCGTGATCAAGATGAACCAAGTGTGCATTAGTACAAGAACACCCTAGTTAAATCCAAAGTCACCGAAAATTAATTCTTTTTCAAATCGAATTCAAACCAAATTCAAAATTTCAATGTTTCAGACTTTCATGGTGCCATTGGACACCTGTGGCGAGGGTCATTTTGCAAAAAAAGTCAGCAGTTGCCATGCCCGCCCCACCACAGAACCTGGCCCAGGTTTGGTCGTCATCCCACACAATGAACGCTTTGGGGACAATAGTCGCAAGCAGACTCCCATCACTCACCGCCCGCTCGTGGTGTTGTACCGCTCTCACACTCACACCATCCTCGGCGAGCATCTATCATTCAACGATCCCACCGAGCGCCCTCCGCCGGTTTGTGGAAGGAAAACGCCCGACAAAGCCGAGCTTACCGGGCACCCCTCCCGCCGGCCGCAGGCAGCACGGGGCCGGGCGGTGGAAGACACCACAACCAAAGGCCACAATACACGAGGAGGCTACGCTATGCTACTCGCCCGGATGAGTATGAAAAATAAGCGCCCAACCTTCAGGAGGGCGGATTGCTTTTTTTGCAAGGCGGGACAAGAGAGGCCTGGCCCTTCGGTTACCACCGTCGCGGCCCGCGTCGAACTCCCGAGGCCACCATGTGGGGAGCAGCAACTACCGCAGAGACAACGAATCTACCTGAAGCAAGGCAATTAGCCGCGCAGCCACAGCATTGGGCGTGGACGACCACACAAGCGCAGTGGCCCCAGGTTGTCCGGCTTCCAGCCATCCACTCCAAGCGATGCCACAGGCCTTCGCGCTTCGATGCGCTTTGCCAAAACACGAAGAAGGACACAGGGCGCGCGGCATTTATTGCTGGCCCTAGCTGGCGAATGAAAGATGAATAATACGCGCGCGCGCAGCGCGCGCGCCTCCAGAATACCTTTGCCGCTGCTGCTGTGGGGGCTACCTGGCGGCAATTTTCAGGCATGCTGGCGGTCGAGTGGCCCCGGCCCTAGGCTCGGAGCGTGGCTTCGCCCCCGGTTGACATTTCGAAGCGTCATTTATGGGGGAGGCCAATTTCAAAACGAAATTCATCCCACAGGCCAATTTCAAAACGTGATTCAAATTTCCCGCCAATTTCAAAACGTATTTCAAATTCCCCGCCAATTTCAAAACGAAATTCAAATCTCCGTTCAATTTCCGTTCAAAATCCGTTCAAAGCCCCTTCCCCATATTAGAAATTTGGTTTTGAACGGAATTTGAACGGATTTTGAACTTGATTTTGAAATGAGCCCCGGAAACAGAAAATCGGAGTTCGAATTTCTGTTCTCCGAGAAATACGGAAAAATACAAAAACCGTCTACGAGTGCGGTAACTGGGGAAGCCAATACGCAACCCCCCCTCTTGGCAAGAGAAAAGCACACCAGTCGCCCGGCCCCGGGACTGCTCCGTCCGGAATGCCCTTCCGGCGCCCGGGCTGCCGGAATAAGCGAAACCGCAGGCAGGCAGCTCTGTGGAGGTAGGCGCACTGCGCGAGGAGAAGGGGCCGGCCCACACTTGAGCAGGCAATCCCGCGCCCAGAACGGGACTGGGCCTGCCGAGAGTGCTAATCGTCCATCGCAGGGTCCCGGCCTGGAGACGCCGCCAATGTTGGAGCCACTCCACCGGACGTTGTCGTGTGGTCAGCACACAGTTCCAAGAAGCAAGACCTGGGTCAACCAGAGGAGAGGAAAACACCGCCCCGACGCTGCCAAGTCAGACGCGCTGGCGCTACGTTCTACCCCTGAAGCGCACCAAACACGGCCCGGCTATTCCTATTGCGCTCTGCCCTGCGTCGTCTTTACTTGTTTTAGGGCTCTGCTCGTGCTAGAAACATTGGCTCAACTACCAAAATAGGGGCACGACTCAGCGCAGCAGATGCGCTCGCTTTAACCCCCGTGCTACTGTGCGCCAGCCAGCCAAGCTGGAGCGCTAGGCACTCCTGAGCAGCCCCTTCGTTTTTTTGCGCGAAGGCTGCCGCGCGTCCTCCTCGTCTGATAGAAGATAAACCAGCGCCAGGCGGCGGCCTCAGAGAGACGACGGCGCCTGGTTCAGACGAGATGATTAGGCCATCGCCACAAACAGAAACCATGCGCCGGAAGGGCTCACTGTCCCAAGCCATGGCATGGGACCTGCGCAATAGCAGATACATTCTGAAGCATAGACGCTGGCGCCACTTTCAAGACAACGCCAACGGGTGCGACGGGCGCTTCGCCTTTCGCTCAACATTAGCCGATTTGAGGAAACGAAGGAAACGACTTTCAGGCCACTCTGACGTTTCCGAAACGCCGAAAGTGCTACATTTTGAAATCGGTTTGAATTCGTTTTGAATTAATTTTGGTGTCGTGCGCTTTAGAGTTAAACCCTAGCCATTAGCAAGCTTCATATGGATCATTCATCAAGTGCAAGATTCAGCATTGAGCAGCAGCAAGACGGTTTGATAGTTGTACTACTAAAAAAATAAATATGAATCTATTATACCCAGTCCGTCCTGCGTCCCTCGCGCTTTTTCAGTTCCCAGGGTGCTGCGCCCAGCACGATGGAGGTTTTCCGCAGGGCGGCGATCTTGTCCGCAATACTCAATTCTTGCACCATGATGCCTACGAAAGGAGGTTGTTAGTTTATTCTCGGAAACTCAAGTAGCTTTTGCTCTGAAACTTAATCTGATTGAACAATACGGCAGCTTAGTCAGACTCCGTACTAGCTTGGATGCAGTTGCGAAGTATAAATTTCTTGCGGTGGGAAACTAGTGAGAGTCAGGTAAAGCTCGAATTGTCGTGTGGGGACCAAAAGTTGGCGTGATTTTTTGTCCTGTAGGTAGTGCATCGGTAAAGGAACAAGACAAGGATAAATTTGAATGTTATCAAAAACAAGACCACGAATACGAAAACGACGAAAGTACAAATAGGAGACGACCAATCCAATTCACATCGGTATTTGTCCTTCTTTGTTTTTGTACGACGCGGTGCACGAGCAGACCGAATGAAAATCACGATTGATATTATTAAGGCTTTTATTCTCATTTTGCCTTTGCTTCTTTTTGCTCGGTACGACTAGGCTGTAAGTACTACTTAATAAGTAGTCAATTATGGGCAGGAATAGAATACGAAGACCGATTTTTCCTGTTTGTAGTTCTTGCACTGGTAAATATACGTGGCAGTAGTTGTAAGTGCAGGTCGTGCGCTGTCGTGCCGGTGAAAACAAAACCGAGATTGACGTTTTTTGTTCACTGTTGCAAAACCGAATTCGTTTTTTCACTGATTCTCTACTTCTTTTCTCGACTGACGGAGCCCAACATCAATATCTCCGACGTTGATGCCGCAGGTGGGATCATAACAAGTTCTACTTTCTTGCTTTGAAAGATGACACTGCAGCTTTTCTATTGGATTCTGAATCACAGATGTTGAACAAAGGAATTAATGCTTAGTTAGTAAGTACTAAAACTTCGTGTTTTTTCATTCAAACTGGCTCCGCCACCTCTCATCGAATTCCTCGATCGGCGGCACGTAGTAATCAGCGTGAAACCTTTGCGCCAGCCGCAAAAAATGGAAGCGAAAATTGACCGCGTCGCTGTACTTTTCCCGCTCCCATTCGTTTTCCATCCGCTGCGCTAATTCCAACGGAAGGTCCTTATCGTCGAGGTCCGAGGAGTGAAAATCGATGCCCCGGTTCTCGCACCGGACCTTCTCCTCGATATCCGGGTCGTATTTCTGGTCGAAACGCTTTATCATCTCTAACGCCGTCGGCCGCGCGCGTGGGTCCAAGTTGAAGCAGTTTTCGAGCCGGGGATCCGACAAAGCGTCCCACACCGCATTGTTGGTGAGTATATCCTCCCACTCCAGCGGCTCGTAGTACTTCCAGTATCATTTGTAAAAACGTCCCCACACTACCACTAGAGTCAAGATGGGAAATCTGCTAGACAAATCAGCCAGCTTTGGTCGGTTGGCATGACAAGTTTCTCCTCATAGTGTGATCCTGTTTAGGTAGTTCAGCAGCATCACAGATCTAGTATATCATGCTCATTATAGCATCACAAATTGAAAAACACGACTAGAAAATGCTTTTGATGGCGCTACGCATGAGAAACTTTTTTGGAATGCAGAATTGCATGACAACTCTGGGGTGGGTACGTTTTTACACAGGATATCCAGAAGTACTGCTTCATTTTCTCCAACGACTTCTGCTGCTCCGCGGTGTAAAAGGGCTTAGCACTGCTATTTTGCCTTTGGAGATTTGCGGTAGAAGATGAAGAAGAGCTCGACAGCTTGTTTGCTCCACCTGCAGATGACGATGAGCCTTTCTCTTTGTCTTTGTTCTGCTGCTTGTTTGTACTTCCTCCACCAACATCCGTCGCCGTGTCTGTTTTTGCTCCTGCGGATGAACTTGCACTACCAGCACTAGAAGCTTTTTTCTTCTCTTCCTTTTCCTGCTGTTTCCGCTTTTCCTCTTTCTTAATCTCTTCAAACTTGTCCGGCACCTTACTGGTGGGCGACGTGCTTCTCTGGTGCACCTCCTGCTATCAAATGCAAATATGTCTGGGTCGGGAAGAGTGCAGGAGTTTGTCATGTAGATTTTGCATGGCCCACGAGGTCTGTGATGCATGCTGTAGCGTCAGAGATTCTGCGAGGGCTTTCTGATGCTCATACCGCATGAGCAATGCCCTCTCCGCGTAGCAAAAATTGCACCTCTGTTGCTGTTCATGCAATACAAATCTTTTTCAGAATCCAAAGCCAGCGTCACAAGTTGCAACCTTCCAGACCCAGACATATTTGCAATGCATACCTGCGCCAAGGGGACGATCACCCCATACTGGTTGTCCATCCCCCGGACCGCCTCCAGCCGGGCGCGCTCGGACTCTTCTTCGACGGTGTCTAGAGTGCTGCTAGCTCTTTTCACACTGTCCGTGTCTCCACCTTGTTGCGGTGCGGATGATTCTCCTTGTTGCTCATGTTCTGTCGCGGTCAGCTTCTCGTCCCCACCTCCTGTTGCAGTTCTTGTGCTGCCTTCTTGATCGGCCGCACTAGAAACGACTTCACCTCCGTGATCATCTACTACTCCTACTTCTGTTGCGTCCTTCTTCATCCCACCCGTGGTCTGTTCGTCGACTTCTGCACCCACGGATGAAGTTGTAGTAGTACCATTGCCTGCTCCTTGCAGCTGCTTCCCGCCGGATAATGAGCTGTCTGTTGTTGTACCAGCCTTGCTATTCGCGCTTTTTCTTGTTCCCCCGTTTTTTTTTGAAGTGTGCTTTTTCTCGCCATTCTCCTCGTCATCATCCAAGTCGACGAATTTCTTTCCCTTTTTCTTCTTGCTGGCCGCGTCCTCCATCTGCTTTCGCGCTTTCTCGTCGTAGAACATGGCAATCCCCGCCCCGATACACAACCGCTCCACGGGCGGCTGTATGCATTGCAAATATGTCTGGGTCTCGAAACTTGTAATGTTAAAAGTGAATGGTAGACGGACTGCAGTACGCCGCTATGCATGACAAATATTTTGGCTCCCATGTCTTACGACGTATTCCGCATTGCAAACTGCGTTTTTGCATAACAGGTAAGAGGGCCTTTTCGTGCCTATGCAACACAGATTCTCGATTCATGCCAGACAAGCATGACAGGCTTGCATTCTTCCAGACCCAGACATTTTTGCATTTGATACGCTCCAGGCCCGAGCAGATCGGCACTTCTGCGGCTTTCCGCTCCTCAAGTGACACGTCACTGTCTTTCACGCGATTCAGCTTGTCCGCAGCGATGCACAGCGCGCCGGCGAAAACGTCCGATTTGTCGGACAATTCCCCCCCAACCACCTGTTCCGGTGACAGAAAGCGGTCGTCCGGGTGCATGGCGCTGCAGCAGGGGTGCTTTGGACGGATCTTTTTGTTCAGGAGCTGCAAATTCGCGGCGGCCCGCTTCTGCTCCAGTGCGTACCGCCGCTGCTGATACTCGGTGGTCACCGGCTCGCCGTGTTTAGAAGTACCGCCGCTTTTGATTCCGGACGAAGTAGAGCCACTTGCACCTCCGTCGTCGCTCTGCTCTAAAGCCGGCGTCCGCGTCAGCTTCCCGCTAGAATTCAGTAGTCCAGTGGAGCTTTTCTTCTTCACCGCTTGCTTCTCCTTGCCGGGCACTTTCCCCTTGACAGCCTGTTGTTGTTCTCTACTGCTTTGCCTCTCTGTAATTCCGCCCGCCGAGTTGGCACTCGCAGTCGCCCCACCGCCCCCGAGGCCACCAATGCGGTCCTTGGCGGCCCGCTCCTGCTGCCGCTTTTCCAGCTCGAAATTGTAGCAAGACAGGTTCCAGGTGGGCACAACGGTCATGGGGTTTAAGTAAACGCTGTTGACAAAGGAGGAGAAGTGTTTCGCGAATGCGAATTTCTGCCGGTGCATGTGGTACATAAAGTGGAACAGCTCGGCTTGCGAAAGCCTCCGCGGCAAGTCGTACACCAGAAAGGCCTCGACAATGTCCAGCCGGTCGTTCTTACTGGT
Organism: Amoebophrya sp. A120; assembly: GCA_905178155.1. Lineage (NCBI taxonomy): Eukaryota > Dinophyceae > Syndiniales > Amoebophryaceae > Amoebophrya > Amoebophrya sp. A120. Next base: position 6,790,890 of record CAJINV010000004.1, on the reverse strand, counting down.
CTTGTCCGTCGGGACGATCACGTCAAACAGCCGGGGAAGCTTGAACGGCATGCGCAAATGACTCCAGAAATCGACCTCCTCGTAGATACGCATGCAGAACTCCAGTCTTTGGTCCCGCAGGAAGACCTCTGTTGTGACCCGGGTTTCGTAGAGACGAGGAACAGCAAAGTGCAAAAAATTAAAATGATTAATCGATATTGTGAGATCTTGTGACTTGTGTACTTAATGATGCGAAACAAGCGGAATCGCAAACTAACGTAACGGTAACAGGAGATAGAAAACACCCACGTTTGTCAACATCAAGCGCACGCTCTAGAGCAGACCAAGTACAAGTTCGTCAAGGACTACGTAGCTACATGACCATCTTGATTTATTTACTTTATGTTTTTTGATAATTTCATTATACCTCAATCCGGTCGGAGCGGTAGTATTCCTCTAAGTCGCGTTCTTTCACCTCCTCGAGATATTTCCACCGCGTCTCCTTCGCGCTGTCGGACTGCAGCACCGAGTCCAGTTTGTCCTGGACCTGCTGGGCCCGGGCAGCAGACTTGTCCTCCTGCATCTCCTGTGGATTGCAAAACTGTCTGGGTCTGGAACATTGCTGAGGTTTGTGATGCTGTGTCTGCTTGACACAGAAGGTGTGCCATGCAAGGCCTAGCATCACAGGTTTTGAGACGGTTTCCCAATGCTTAATCCGCATGACAAACACCTTCTTTCGGCGACAGGAAAAGGAGCTCCGTTTGCTGTCTAAGCATGACAGATTTTTGTGTGATCCACCAAGTATGCATCACAAGTTCGCACCCTTCCAGACCCAGACATTTTAATCTTTGCATTTGGTATCTCCTTCGCAGACTTTTTCGGCACGAACCGGATCCGGTCCTTCAGCTTGATGTCGTTCTTGTTCGCGATCGGGATCCAGGGGGACAAAGGGCCAAATTTGCAGCGTTTGATCTTCTATGCACTGCAAAAATGTCTGGGTCTGGAGGGATGCAGATAGTTGTCATGCAGTTTTTGCATGACCCAGAATGTCTGTCATGGAAATAGCCCTAGCACCACAGATTTCGAGAAGCCTCCGCATTGCTTAATCCGCCTGACAAATCCCCCATTTTGGTGACAGGAAGTGCGCATCTTTTGCTGCCTATGCATGAGAGATTTGTCTGTGTTGTGAAATGCGCATCACAAGTTCGCATCCCTCCAGACCCAGACATTTTTGCATCTGATATCTTCACCAGCCGGATCTGGCCGGTCCCGGGGTCTTTGTATTCAGCGGTGGCCAGCTCGAAACACTCATCAAAGTGGTCGATCGTCTTCAGCTTGTACTCCAGACTGGGGAGCGCAGCTTCGTACTGCGGGGGGATGCGGGCCACGCGGTACTGGGATTTTGCCACGCCATCATCGGCCTTCTCGTCGATCTCGACGGAGGCGCCGCCACCACCAGCTGGTGCGGCCCCGGAGGCGTCGTCGGACATTTTTCTGGACAAAAGATGCGAAGGAGACAGACAAAGTTCAAATGCACACGCTACCGGTGTGGAAACGGATCTCTAGCTGTAGCTCCTGCACCAGGAGTGTGCTACGCAACAGCTTTCTTACGTCGCTATGTGTGCTGCTCTCAATTGTATTTGATCCGAGATGCTTATCAATCTCAGTAACCGTAGGCCCGGCTCGCCTTCTCGTCCGGCAGCCACTTTGTGGCATCGCTCAGTGCTGCTGCGCCACTACTACGCTCGGCCGATAAATTGGGTAAGAAAAGACCAACTTGCTCACGGCACACTCAGTCTTCTTGACGATTGTCGGCGCCAACCCCTGTGCGTCTGTCTGTACCGCAACACCGCTTTACTTTGGCATCCAGACTGCTTCAAGCCGCTTCTGCTTCAAGTTTAAGTTTAACGCCACCATAATATAAAAAAACACGCGAGATGAAACGAGCCACCATCTCCCATTTCGCCCACGACGATGGCCTAGCATCTTCCACGCTGCTGCGTGATGCGCAGGCGCGCACAGCGCGCTGCACGCAATCGATGTGGCCATCTGAGTGGCTGCGCTGCCCGACGCACGCGCCGCGGCGGGGGCGGCAAACAACGTGCGCGCCAGCCTCCACACTGACATGACACAACCACCAAAATAGATGGGCCGGGGGCACAGACCCGGGGGCGCCAAGCCCCAACCCCGAACAACGAACCCCAACGCCGCGCCCCCGGGCGCGCGGCGCAAGCACAACACCCGCGCCACACGAACGCACCCAAGTCAGGTACAACATTGGCGCCCCGCCTCCGAGGGAAGCAACCCCCCCCCGCCCCCGCCCGGGTGCCGGCCGCGACCCTTCTTGCTGGGGCTTCGAGGGAGCGGGAGCAGCGGGGGGCAAAACAAAGAGGCGCGGCAGCCTCGGACCGACGAAAATAGTGGCCCGCGTTAGTTCGTTGCGCCGATGGCAACTTTCTGCTTCCTGTCGGGCGGAGCACTTCTGCCTGCTGGCCGGCTCCGCCGCCGGGCTAGGGGCTTTGCGCCTTGCCCATTGCCAGGGCAGGCCGGCCGCGCCACCGGGCAACCAGGCGGGGGGTCAGTCTTGTTGCTGACGCGCTACGTGCGCGCGGGCCCGGTCTTTCTGCGGGGCTTCCCCCGGACGTAGCCGCGTGCCCGCAGGCGTGCTGCACAAGGGTGCGCGGCCGCCGCCTGCGGCGCCGTGGGAATGATGGGCGCGGTTTTCGTCGTCCCGGCGACCCACTTGGACGGAAGCAACCCAGCGGACTTGTACGCCTCGCGATGCAATTTGTTCGAAGTACCGACGCGAGCTGCCACCTGGTCACGCGCCCCCCCCCCCGCCACGTCGTGGTCGTCCGCCCGTCTAAATTTCCAAAAGGGTAATACTTCCGGCCGGGTTGTCCTCGGGGTCGTTCACCGTAATGCAGGAAAGAAAATAGCTCGAAGCTCGAATTTCCGGCAGTATGAAAGGCATAAAATTGAAATCATCAAAGTCAGAAGCGCTTCAGAAGGATGTGTGCAAGCGATGCAAAAAAAAACCGGACTCCGTGGCCTATAATTATCAATGAGTAAAACTAACGCGACGACAAGGGCCACGGCATAAAAGTAAGTCGCCACTATGAAGCTAGTGCTGTGCTCTGGGGGTTGGTTTATCGACGTCCGGGCATTTGATTTTAGTTGATTTCAGTCTTCCGCCTCTCATACCGTGCCTCTTCTTCATAGCAGACCCGAGACCAGGGGCCGACCGCCACCCCCGCATGCGCCCTGCCCAACCAGAACGGGCCGGCCCGCAAGCTGGCGCCTTGGGGCTACAACCCGGACAGGGCGCCTGCGCCCTACATTGCCCCAGGTGCGGCCCCATGGTGCGCACCGGGCCGAAGCAAAAAGTCCCCCGCCTCGGAGCCGGACCACGACGGCCCTTGCTAGCGAGGACGCTGCCCCCCATGAGCGAAATTCGCCGGCGGTTCTTCTCGCTTGGTACCCGGCCAGCGGCCGCGTTGGGTCCGTCTTCTGGGCGGGCGCGGTAGGGTGAGGGCATGCGCGTGGGCGCCGGGGGCTTGGTGGCACACCACGCGCGCGGCGCAGGGAGGGGGTACGACCGGGCGGCCGGGCGCCGATGTTACGCCGACAACCGCCACCAAAACCCCAGCCCAATCGCGCCCCGCCGCCCCCCAGGGCGGGCCGGGAAGGACATGGCCCGCAAAAACGTGGCAGCGCGGTCCGGCAGCCGTGGCACGGCAGCACGGCCGCACCAACTACACGACACGGCCGGGGGCCAAGTGCGCGCAACTGAAAATAAGAGACGGGGGCGGCCAAACTGTGCTGCCCTTACTTATTCTATGCCCCCCGGTGCTTTCGGTTTCAGCTCGGAGTGCTTCGCGGTCGAACACGAGAACGAAAGGACAAGGGGACACCAGCATGCGGATTTGCAATGCGTGCCGCCCTTCCTTAATGTCTAGCAAGTAATTATATTCATACGTCGGCACTTTTCGCAGCGCAAAATACAAGTAGCGGCGTACATGATACACATTTCAGAGTCGGTATTGAATAAGCTTGTTGTCTTGTAGTTGGAGTTACATGATAGGAGAACCAATTCGACCGGCCAGAGCCTCTGGGAGCCGCGTTCGATGGCTTACACTTAGGGTCGCGTAGTTATCGAGCTCCACTAGCAGTGATAGTACAAGTTTTATACGCAAAGGCAAAAGGACAAAAGAGCGAATACGAAACGACTAATCATACAAAGATAAAGCAAGAAGTCAGCATATCGTGATACATCGTCAGCTGAAAACGCAATGTAACGAAAATAGGTTCGAACCAACCTCAGTGAAAGCACCCACGTGAGGCTGAGGGCTGCGTGTCCTTGGAGGGTGTTCACCTTCTGCTCACAACCTCGTACCAGCATCTACTTGATCCCCCACCTGTAATTGCTGCTGTTCCATCTCCTCCTCCGTATGAAGATCGCGCCCGGAGGGCGATATTGGTAACCAAATGCGTGCGCGAAAATCTAACCAGCGCGAAAGCCAAACCAGCCGCGCGGCGAAAGCGCGGCCCTGC
>CAJINV010000004.1:6718177-6784841 GCA_905178155.1 Amoebophrya sp. A120 | reverse complement strand
TTTCTGGCCATTTCCCTGACCTTCACGCCTCCCGGCGGTTGCCCTATATGGTAACGGCAACTGCCTTCGCGCTGCGTTTGCTAAGCAATATCGCAAGCGCGCAGAGCGCGCGCGCCGGCTTCGTGGGCCGGCGCGCGCTCTGCGCGCGCGCGCGCACGCATTTGGTTACCAGATCATCCTCCTCCTCCTCCTCCATGCCCTTTTCCGTCAACAGCAGCGCCCGGTCGGTGTCGACTTTGCTCAGCAGAATCCAGGCGAAGGCGACAAACGTGAAGCTGGTCAGCGCGAGCGCCTGGTGCCCGAGGACGGAAAACTCGGGCGTCCACTTTACCCCGTTAAAATCCGCGATTCCTCCGGCCGCCCCATGAGGACCTCCTCCTGCCCCACTCGGCATTTGCCCGGCGAACTGCGCGAGCTCCAGCAAATTGCTTGTTCCTGAAGTAGAACTACTACTACCTGACGCACTGGTGCTCGTTGAAGATGCAGTCGAGCTAGTAGAAGTACTGCCGGACGAACTACTGTGAAGTAGATCCTTGTTCAACAACCTAGCTCCACCTGAAACATTCGCCGGCAGTTGGAAGAACCGGAGCAAGACGCCAAGGAAGACCGATCCCACGACGAAACCGTACGTCGGACTCGGGGTGAAGATTCCCATGGCCGTGCCGTTCCCCACGTTTGCCGGCACCATATCCTGTGCAAAAGTATCGCACTCCCTCGTACTAATTGCAAGTATGCATGACAAATCTCCTTCCTAAGGTGAAACAGCATCACAAATTCAATTTTTCTTCTTGCCAAAATTTGTGATGCAATTCATACTAGTACGATGCCTTTGCGATGCATACACCAGCTTGAGCGCCAACGCCATGTCGCCAATGGAAAACATGGCTTGGGCCGCACCGTACAGCAGGGCAATCACGTAGAAGATATGGATGGCGACCCAGGGAAGCTGCTGTTTAGCAGAAGTACTGTTATTTTCCGACGTCGACGCTCCTGCACCAGGACCGGTTTCCGTCGTTCCATCGGCGGCAGTGGTTGTCGTACTTGTCTTGTGCGCATAGTACTCCGCTTCTACGGGATGAACCGCGCCCCCTCCCGGGACGTTGTAGTTGTCGAAAAAGGGCAACGCCACCAACCCGCCGTAAACGTCGTATGCGGTGCAAATAAGGATCCTCGCATTTGTACAAAAGCCAAAGTAGAACACACAGTTGCAGGCATGTCAGAGTAGCAAATCTCTTGCGCCGACCTCGAGAGGGAGAGGGCCATAACCTTCCTTAACTTTATGCTTGCAGGACTTCTATGGCTATGCACATGATGTGCATGTGGCTTGTTTTCTTCATGAAAAAAGATGAAGATTTGCGTATCAGTTTCATCATTTCAAAAGTATGCAAAACTTCTTGGTTGGACTTGTGATATGGTACGATAACAAACCCGATTGAAAATCCTTTTGCAGTGCCTATGACAGCCATAACGACGATTCCCGTCATCATCAGATACCACTGCTCCTTCGCTTTCGAAACGATTCGCCCGGCGAAAGCGGCGAACACTGCGAGGGAGGCCTGCCCCAGGATCGACACCGTGGACAGCACACGAATCGCGTCCGCCTTGTCGGGAATTAGCAGGGCGTCGCGCATGTAGAACAGCGCGAAGGGGAAAATTGCACAGGAGGAGTAGAAGAAAATGCGGACCCAAAACAGCAGGTGATAGTCGAAGGAAACGGTCAGCGCGTGGTAGAGCACATGGAACCAGTTTTTCTTCAGCGCCTCTGATTGCTTCTGCCTCTCCACTTCCGATCTATCTTTAGTTGCCAACTCGTTCCTCTGGGGGTCGCCGGCGGTGGAGGTTGTGGCCGCGCCATCTACTTCTACCCCGTCGTTTATGTCGATAGTGCCGTAATTCTGATCGGAATGCAAATTCATGTTCGAATTCGCCGGCGTTTGCTCATCTCCCCTGCGATGAAGTAAATTTCTGCCACCTCCAACTCCTACGGAAGCAGCCAAAACTCCGCCGCGTTGTTCTTGGTGCAAGTCGCTGGGTGGCTCTCGGGCGAACGCGAAGAAAAGCACGGAGATCAAAACGAAGACCGCGAGCAACAACACGTAGGTGTTTTGCACGGCGCTCTCGGCCAGGAAGTACTGGATCAGAAACCCGATCAAACAGCCCACCGCGCACTGCAAGATCGCGAAGCCGCTGGCCACCGCGGTGAGCTTCGACGGGACGACGTCCGCGAGGAAGCTGACCGTGCAGGAAACGACCAGGTTTTTCCCGACCATGACGCCCGCCAGGCCGAACAGGTAGAACCCGAGAAACAGTTGGGAGGACGCCAAGTACATGATCGTCAACGCGCAGACAACCAACAGCGACCCGCCCGCCAACCAGGGCCGCCGCTTGCCCCAGCTGTGGAAGGTTTCGTCCGACAAAGCCCCGACGACCGGGGCGATGGCGTGGGTCAGCCCGTACAACGTTTTTTCCAGAATGACGTACTCGCTCTGCCAGGTGGAAGCCATACGCATCGCTTCGAGCGGCACAAGGAAGGGGACGTAGGTTCCCATCACCACCCCATAGAAGACGTACACGCCAGTCAGGAAAAACAGGGTCAGCTTGCTCTTCACCCTGTACCCCACATACGGGTCAACATTTGCTACAGTTTTGTTCATCGCTCCTGGTGGTGCTGTCGCTGTCCTCGCCGCTGTTGAAGACATCTTCGAGACTGCAGCGCCTGCGGTCCTGCTCCTGCTTCCGGTACTGTCGCTACTAGAGGTCACTTCTGGATTCATCTCCGGGTCTTCCTCCTCGATCACGGCAACGGGGGCTTTCGCAGTTGATGATGATGCTCCGGCTAACACTTTTCCGTCTACTTCGGCACGACTGCTATTAGAAATATTGCCGGTGCTGAGCGCCGGTGCAGCTTCACCTCCTTGCTGCGCCGTCCTCCCTCGCGCAGAGACAGAGAGAGCATTCATCTGCGCCTCTTTGCTCGTCTTCCGCTGTACTGAAGTCGCCGTGGTGCCTTCGTCTGCTGAACTGGTCCCGCCGACACCAGTGTAACCTGAAGCAGCGGTCATCAGCATCTTGAAGTTTTCCTTGTCGGCTTGTAGTCCCGCCATTTTATGTCGGCTTGTTTTTTCTTTCACACACACACGCAGAGATTGATTGAATATGTTTGTTTTTCTTAATTCGACTTCAATTCCTATGAAAGGAACAGCGCTAGAGGTAGAGGTCGGACGGAAAGTTGGATGCCGATGCGTCTCGTCATACACTAATCAAAAAGCAAAAGTAGCTGCGGTTAAACCCGATCAACACTAACTCAAGGACGAAACACCGAGCATGTTGAAGATGCTCGTGGCGAATACTACGATGAATGGTCTTAAAGCTGTAGCTTTCGAGCTGTTCATGTTCATGTTCTAGTAGAAAACTACTTCATCACGACCTTCTGAAATACGACAGACGACAATGTCGCGAAAGCCCACGATTCTAATTTGGTTTTAAGTGACGACTGCGACGGGAGACGAAGGAACACATCACGAGCAAGATCGAACGCCGGACCTGTCTTTCCTCCCAAAGCCAATACAGACGACGGACTTTATGTTCTGAAAGTCGGATGAGGAGGCTCGTCATCTCCCGTAGAGGACATAGATACGCGAGGACTCCAAGTGCTGATGCGCTCGAACTGACAGTGACATGGGAACAAGATTATAGCGATAGTGTACAAAGTCATAGGTTCTTGATGTTTATCATGTGGTTCAGTTTAGAAATTGAATCGCAGTAAATTGGGCAACGGAAGTTCCACCGGCGGCCTTGTCAGCGGCTTCAATATTTCATCATCCTCCGGGGGTAATTCTACCTCGCTCTCCGACATTTCTGATTCTTCACCTCCATTATACTGAGCCCAGATGTGCGCGAACGGATTTGCTTGTGGCCCCGTCCTGGAGAGCAGCAAATTGCCCTTCGGAGGTGCGCTGGTTTGAAAAGACGTAGTACCCGTAGTGCCTGTGCCGGCACTACTAGTCCCCTGCTGCTGTGGTTGTAGTGATCCTGCCGGTGGGCCCCCAGACGTAGTTCCAGCCGGTGATAGCGCCGCCAGAAACCTTTGTGACGCGATCAGTTCGGCCGAAGGGGAGGAGGACGTAGGAGCGGAATAAAACTGTGCCGGCACAAATTGTTCTCCTCGCGGTGAAATCCCATCCCCTACTTGTGCAGCACCCCCTTGGTACAACGCGTATGCGTTGCTGTCCAGTACAACATCTCCCATAGAGCTGGCGGAGGCGGTGAGAATCTCCTCCACCGTTTGCTTGTATATCGTCGCTGCCAAGTCTGGTTGCGTGGTAAACGCCTTTTTGATAATCGTCCTCGGCGTGTCAAAACCCATGATATTATTGTCCTCTGGATTTTTACTTGTGGTCGCGTCGAAGTTGCTATTTGAGTTTGTGTTGGTAGCTCCTGCACCATAGTTGTAGTACGTTCCCACATCGTGGCCGTGCAACTCCGTCAGCTTCGCCCCCACGTGTCCGTTGACCTCGCCGAACCGCTGAGAAACGGGGAGTTGCTTCGCTGCGTTGAGAAGAAACCGCTCGTCGAATTGCTGCAAGGGGGGCAGCGGGTCTACTTGTATGAGCGGGATGAAGTTGTTAGGAACTGCTGCACTACTAGTGAAACCCTCCGGACTGCGGCTCCGGCTTCGACTTTGTTGCAGCGCCGCGCTTTGATGCTTCGGTGGCAGTATGGTCGTGTTCAGGAGTGCTAAATGGAACGCCCCGGGTGGACCAGCTAGCACAGGTGAGGGAACAACGCCTGCAACTGGTGCGGTCCCTGGTCCTGCTTCAGGCGGCGGCAGCTGTGTAGCCGTAGTTGCAGCTTCCGGAAAGTTAAACCTGAAGCCACCTGCTGGCGCAGCGATCAAAGCTCCTGCTCTCGAAGATGCTGGGTTTGATTTAGACCTCCTAGGATTCAGCAGCGAAGCGGGCTTTTTAATACCCATTGGAGAAGAAGTTCCTGGCGACCTGGACCTACTTTTCAATCCCTTGTCGCGCTTGGACTTGCTGGCAGCCTCCTCGGGATTCACCTGCAGTGCCAGCTGTCCGTCGTTGATATGATCTCCTGCTGTAGTTCCATTTGCATTCATTCCCCACAGTAACTCCCTCTTCTCCTGCTCCTGCTTTGCGAGTTGTTCCGATTGTGTAAGACCGACCTTGTCCTTGGTTGCGTCCTCCGCCTTCCTCTCCGCTTGATCTAATTCTTCCTCCACGTCGTAGATAAAAGTTCTTTGTTTCAACTTCCGTGCCGTCGCTTGTTGCATCAACGTGCGCGGAGTCAACGTGTCCCCCGTGACGAAGCGCGGAAACAAAGGATTTTTGTACTTTTCCTTCCGGATGTTCGCTAGCAGTTCCTCTTCCCGTTTCGCGATAAGAAATTCCTCTTTCGTCTGCTTGCTGACCGTCAGGAGTTTCTGCTGTTTCGTGAAATGTAAATTCAGGTTTTGCGCTGACACCTCATCGATCTCGGGCATCAGCAAAACATGCTCGTCCGTGTGGAAGTAGACGTTATTCTGATGTTCTGCCGCACTCGCGCGGGTCATTCTGTCAGCACTCGAAGATCCGCCGAAAGATGACCCTGGGGCGGCAGGTACTTCTAGTGGCACCCCTTTCATGCTATCGACCTTCATCGCGGAGGAGGAGCTACTCCGTGTTTTCATTGTTCTCCGTTCCGGGTGGGGAGAGGAGCTCGCGCGCAGATTGTCGTAAATGGTACTGTTCCCCACGGCTTCAAACTTCTGCTTCTGGGTAGAGAACTTGTCATAGTCTTCCGCGAGGATTAGTTGTGTTTTTGTGTGAAAATGTATTTGCTCCGTCACGCCGTCTTGTTCGTACATCGTGAGCCAATCACTGTAATTTTTATCGTCTGGTTTGTTGCTGGAAACCCGAATGGACATCCCCTTCTGCACTTTCGCCGAGGGGTGGCGGTTCTGGCTCGCGCGCAGCTGATCGTAGATCGTCGACTGGCCCGCACGGTAGTAGTCTTGGTTGGTGCCGTCGTCAAAGTAGAAGTCCTCATCCTCTTCGACTCGAGGTTCGTTTTCCGCCAAACCTTCTACTTCTGTATCAAGTTCCTTTACCGCGAAATTTGAAGATCCACCGGCACTAACAAGAACTGGGCTTCTATCGGCAAACGGGTGCGGCTTTGCGTAGTTCGATAAATCTTCGTCGATGACTCCGTGGGCCGTGGAGAAAACAGCGGACTGGGGTAAGTGCTCATCCGCTTTCATGGACTTCCTTTGCTCTGGTGGAAAAGTTTTGCTCTTCTGTTCCGGGTGCGCCGAAGCCGCTGCGCGGCTAAGTGGGTTGTGGATGGAATGCTCTGTGGTTTTCTCTACCACTCCAGCGAAGGGGGTCAGCTCCGTTTCGATGTCTTCCTCATCTACTTCAAAACGGTTGAAATCATTGCCCTCCTGTTGAACAAACCCCCCGGAAGCCGCCGCGAAGTCGCTTCTCGACGAAGATGCTCGTTCCTCCGCGTCCTCTGAACTTTGCAAAAGCTCCTGCAATTCCTGCGCTCGCTCGGAATCTGACCGCGAATCCTCCTCGACCTCTAAATCGGAAGTAGTTGCGGGACCCGCATCCCCTTCTTCCAAGTATCTATTTTGCTTGTATGACTTGATGTTCGAGGAAAAATCTTCATTGCCAGCAGCACGACCTTGGAGAAGTTCCAACTCGAGCTGCTTTAAGGAGCTCGACCGCATTGATGATGCTGGTCCACTATCAAATGTAAAAATGTCTGGGTCTGGAAGGGTTCACTGTTGTGATGCAAACTCTGGAACACACAAAAATTTGTGTTGCATGAGCGCCAAAAGCTGTCCATTTCTTGGCACGCAAGTAGGAAGTTTCTCATGCGGGACAGGCATCATGAGGCGTGCTCAAAACCTGTGATGCTTTTGCCTGCATCAGACGCCACTTGGACTTGCGTGATCCGAAATATGCATGACAAATCTCAGAATCTACCAGACCCAGACATTTTTACATTTGATATCCACGAGAACTCCTGTACGCCACGGGTTCGTGCGGGATCAAGTGCCCCTCCAAATCGCCGAACCCCGTGATCGCAAGATCCCCGGATAACCCCGTGTTCGGCTCGTGTAAATGCATCACGTGGTGTTCGTCTTCGAATTCCGGTTTGTGGGATTCCGTTCTGACAACACTTCTTTGCACCCGGGGTTCCGGGTGTCGCGCGCCGGACGCCCGGACGTGCTCGTGAATGGTGCTATTCCCGATTTTCGCGAAGTTCTGCCTTGTTCCGAAGGGCAGCTGGATCGGCGTTTCTTCTAGCTGAAAATTGTTCTCGTCCTCCACGTGGAAGACCAAATGGTCGTGGGTACTAATCCTGGCAGTTTGCTCTTCGAATTGGTTCGATGTGCCGAGTTCTTGCTGACCTGAGAGTTGTACATTTTGGTTTTCTTCGTCTCCGTCCACATACAGATTCTGTTGCTCTCCCTCTCCCTCGCCGGGTGAAACAATTTTCATCGACGGAACCCTGCCTGAGTGGTGCACCTGCAGTTTCGCGTGTGGGTTTTTTTGCGGACTGGCGCGAAGATTTTCGTGGATCGTGCTTTGCCCGATTTCCACTTTGTTTTTGGAAGTAGTACCTTTATGCGCCAACAGCGTCAATTCTGCGGAAAGTTGCTCGTCCTCAGGCACGAAAGCGGTGAAAGGATCCTCCATCGTGTGATTGTTCCCGTCGTGTTGACCGAAGTGCTGGTGGTAATCGAAACCAGTCTCCGGCTTCTCCGACGGGTGCTTGATTCGTCCCGTCGTCCGGTACTTGCTTCCCGGTGCCTTAGAAAAGCTCCCCCGCTGCGGCCCGTCGTGGATGGTGCTTAAAGGGATCTCGCCGTCGGCATCGTAGATGGAAGAGGGGAGGCGGGTGGATGTAAAGCGGAGTTTGTTGCTTGGGTCTTGTTGCGACTCCTGCTCGTAGTTGTCCTGTCCATCTGCGTAGTTGTATTCGTTGTATTGCTGTTCGTTGTAGTAGTTCTCCCAATCCTCAGCCGTGTACTGTTGTCCGTACTCATCGTAGCCATAGTAGTTGTCTTCAGAATTACCGGTAGTACCCGGAACAACCATACTGGCATTGGCATTGGGAACCACTCCTCCTACCGCCGCTCCGCTATTCGCACTGGAGCTCATCTTGTCTTCGTAATACTGCACGACACTCCCCCCGGTCCTCACCACCGCCGCTAATTCGTCCGAAATTTCCGTTCTTGCCGAGGTCAGCGCGCCATTGTCTTCCTCGTAATCCTCTCCAGATAATTTCGACTGGCTGGTCAGTGACTGCGCAATTTGAATATTACTATATTGACGATCTTCCCCACGACGACCAGCAGCGGACGTCGAAAGCCTTTCCTGCAGCCCCTGCACTAAAGACTGCTGGAGCAAAGAAAACGAGGTCCTTTCCCGCAGCTGTATCTGCCTCTCGTCTCTTGCAGGTTGTTCCAAAACCGCAGCCGTTTCCTTTCTAAGCTCCGCGACAAAATTTTGCCGGAGGGATTTTACGCTGGAGTCGACACTTTTTGTCAGCCCTTGCTCGAGCGGTGCGAAAGTTGGCAGGAAATTGGTGTCGCTGTTGATCGTTTTTTTAGAATCAGGCTGGCTTGATTTAGAGGTCTTCGCGTTCGCTGCGAATAGGGCGGCGCTTGGCAGATTTCGGTCAAGGACAACCGGTGTGGATGACCCCTGGCCCTCTTCCACTGAAGCTGGTGGCCCACGTTGTTCGGCCTCTGGTTTAGTTACAGCAACGGGAGGACCACGGGTGGATTTGCTCGTACTAGCTGTGGCGTCGCCTGCAACTGAATCCACCTGTGGCACTGCTTGTTCTGGTCGTGGCTGCATGTTGACACCATCGTGCATCGCGGCGACAGGGCGGGTACTCCTAGCATCTTCGTTAACTGCAGGTTCTGACTCTTTGTTCTCCACCAAAATAACAACTTCCCCTGCGGGAGGCGGATTCGAGTCCAAAGCGTAGTCTGTCGTGGTGCCAGAAGACTCTTTCTCGGCCCCTTCAGGTACAATGGCTTCGCCTTCTGGAATCGTCCAAAAGTCCCACTCGACGTTTTTGGAATTGGTATTTCCGGCTCGAACTTGGGTTTGATCCACGTCCGCCTCCTCTTGGTCTTCACCATAAGAACCGGATTCTCCACCAGGTGGACTAGTAGTTTTTTGGAAGTTTCCATAATTCTCTGGTGAGCTATCATTCCTTGTGTGCTCCCCTTCGCGGAAAAGATAGGCACTAGACGACCCGTCGTGGTGGGCGTGAGGAGCAGGTGATGATGAGTTAGCTGTACTTGCTAATGGTCCACCGAACGGAGTAGTGGTCGTCCCGGTTTCTATATCCATGGGAAAGGCAGCCACCTGCTCACCAGCGTTTTCTCCTTCCCCTCTCACGCGGTCGAATCGGTTTACAAGCCTTTGGTGCGTTCTCGTGCCATCGGTATAATTGTCGACGAGGAGATCATCTACCTCTTGGTCTTCTTGCCGTAAAATAAACGCTTCCCGCTCGAGAATTTTTTGCGGTTGCAGGCTCTGCTGCACCCAACCAGTGGAGAAGGAGCCGGGGTTAGTCTCGACGTCATGGAGATAATTAGTATGCCCGGGGGCTGCTCCGGATGCAGTGGCCTCAAAAAGGCCCTCTACTTCCACTTCCGCTGCGGACCCGGAGGACTTCGAGGTTCTTAAAGATAAACTTGTTTTGCTGCCACCATTTATTTTACCCAAGGAGCGGCCTCCAACAAGCACCACCTCCTCGGTAATTGCGAAGTTTTCCGGTGCGAGGAGTTGCTCTGTCAGTTTTCTCTGTTTTTCTAAAAATCTTTTCCCCGCGTCTACTTCGTCGGAAGCTTCATCCGCTTCGGCCGCTGCTCTACTTCGTTTCGGCGACGTGGAGGAGATTCGCAAAGCCCTTTTCGTATTCTGCAACGCCAATACCCGGTTCTGCTGGCGCCGCAACGCGATCTCGTAGGCGGTCGTGCTGGGATGTAGAGCAGGGGGGCTGGAAGGACTTTTTTGCTGAGGTGAGAAACTGTAGACCTCTTCGTCTCCTTCGTCGTCCGGAAAAATGCCGGGAGAAAAGAGTATTTCATCTGCTCCTGCAACCGCGTCGTGAAGATCCTCGGCCATTTTGGAATGACAGGCGGTGGAGCGTTGCTTTGAATTTATCTAGCAGATTTTCACTGGGACAAACTTACAAGACGAGGGATCATCATGGGTAGCAAAGCATGTTGAATTGGTGTCAACACAAATATGTATGGGAAAGGGAAGTATTGGGGTCCAGAATGAGCTGTGGTTCATCGTCCAAAGAGAATGACACGCATTTTTCAAATGTTCGTCCTTTCGTTCAGTTGTACGTCCGGCGCATCAGCTCGTCTGACATACTCTGCTTCTACAAGCAGGGATCATAATGGATGAACGACAAAGACCGAAATCATGATGAACGAAACAAAGTGACGAAGCAAAAGTGAACGAACCGATCAGGTGGTGCTGGAAATCACGGTCACGTTTCAAAGCTGTCCGGATTCAAGTGTCACTGCACGACAGATTTTCTCTTTCTCAGCGTTACTTCGAAGCACTGTGAACGTGATTCAACCGATGTGCTGACAGTGCTGGTTTCAGATGACTACTTGACCGAGGTACCACAGGCATAGGGAAACCGATTTCCATTTGCCGAAATAAGTGCAAGCAGGACGAGAGAGTTGGTGGTAAATAGCTGAGAGTTCTCGTTTGCCACGGCAGCCGCATTGCCATTTTTGGAGTACTGCTGCGAAGCCATCTTTTTCTTTCAAAAACTGTTTGTCTCTATCTTCGGTCGTTGCTGTTCTTCCGGTACTACACTGGGGAAAGGGTGGTCCAATGCTGGTCGCAATTGGGAAAAGGGTACTTCATCTCCAGTGCTGGGGGGTGTCGCGTCGTTGGGTAGAATGAAAGCATGACCACGTGTTGCAACGGGCTCAAGCGGCATGACCACGTGTTGCAACATCATACTCAGGCGCTATACAAATAAAGACACGTTCTGTCGCTAAAAATCCGCAAAATCATCTAACCAGTCATCGCCGGGCTTTTTCGCGTCGCCATTCCCACCGGACGAGATTGCGGGGTCCAGTTTACTCGCCGCTACTACACCGTTGGAACCGGGTGCAGCATCTCCGAGCAGGTTCACGCTAGTACCGCCCTGTCCAAGTTGCACCGGCGCTGGAGGCGGGGGCTGTTGGGCCATTGTTCCTGCGCTCGTCGTTGTCACTGGTATTGTGGTATTTATCGGCGCTGCAGATGATGTTGAGTTTGCAGCCATCCCTGTGTTCAAAAAGTCCAGGTCGTCGGCCAAACTTCCAAACGCGTCCCCGCTGGTGTTTCCGGCGGAATGGGGGTCCGGGAGGTTCTGACTCGCGGGCGGCGGCATGTTGCCGTAGGTCGTTGTACTACTACCGGCAAAATTTGACGAACCACCGCCACTTCCTGGATTGTAGCTGGAACCGCTGCTCCCCATGCCGTGGTTCATTGCGCCGTTGGTGCCGGAGATTGGGAAGCCATTCTCGTCCAGCTTTTCTTTCACGATGACCTGTGCGTATTCCGCGTACTCCCTCGATTTCTCGTAGCTTTGCGCCGCCAATTCCTTCGATTTTTCCACGGTCTCGGCGGTTTTTGCTTTTACCTTTTCCAGAAATTGCTCGTCGGTCACCGTTTCGTAGGTCTTTGCAGACAGCTCCTTGGCCTTGTTCAGACCGGCGTTCATCTGTCGTGCGGAGTTGTTTTGGACTTGTGGTCGTTGGGGTATGATTGAAAAATTTTCAAGTTCTAATTGTACACAATATATTGAATCTTCGTCCACAGAAGCGCTTTTTTACCACGCTCGGCTGGGACTGGTGGTCTTTCAAATGCATCACACAAAAAACACAAAAAACCGTAGAAGCGGGGCGGCGGCGCGCGCAAATTGCAGGGCGGGCGGATGAAACGACATTGGCAACAAAAGGAAATCGTCGCACAAACCACACGAAAACCGTAACCAACGAGTGCCCACTAGGTTGTATGTGAAGATGCCTCGGACGAGTACTTGCTCAGAGGCGCAGCAGCAGCAGCGTGTCAGCGCTTTCTCGCGGGCGCAATAAGCGTATCAATCGGGGCATCTGTGCGGGGCGCGGGCAGCTGGTGGTGGTTGCCGGAAGAGTTTTTCAACATCGGGAAAATTACACGCGCATCTTCCAGATAAACCAATACCGTGGTTCCGACGCTCTGCATGAAGCTCTGGCTGTCCTGCGGGATCTCGATCTGCTTTGCCTTCTCAACGGCCGCGTCCTTCGCCTTGGACGCGAAGGCCGCGGCGGTGCCCGCGAAGCCCCACAAGCTCGCCGCTGCAGCGCCGAACAGGTCGTCGCCGTTGTTGCCTGGAGGGAGGGTCGGTCATTTGGTTTTTGTTTTGAGAAAGCTAAAGCTATTCAGGGAGCCTCATTTTGGATCGAGGCGGCTGCGGCATTTCTCGATTTACAAAAAAACTTCAAGATTGCGCGCACCATGTTGCTGCTTCCCGACATCAGATCATAATTATCTGAACCACATAAAATTTATACCTCCCCGATCCTGCTGCGGCGGTGGCGCGGAGCCGAAGCCGGTCATGCCCCCGGAAGAACTATCAAATGCAAAAGTGTCTGGGTCTGGAATGTTGCTGGGTTTGTCTGTCATGCATATTTTGCATGACCCAGGATGTCTGTAATGCACGACCTAGCATCACAGATTTTTAGAGGGCTTCTCGATGCCTACTCCGCATGACAAACGCCCTCCCCGCGTAGCACAAACTAGCCTCCTCTTGCTGGTCATGCAATACAGATTTTTTCAGAGTCCAGAGCTAGCATCACAAGTTCCACCAACCTTCCAGACCCAGACATATTTGCAATCCATAAGAACTGGACGACGACGATCCCCCGCCGTTCGACGTAATCGACCCGGTCGCCGCTGCAGTGGACGCCGCTGGCGCTTCGAAGGCCGGCAGCGGTCCGGTCCCGGGAGCCAAAAGGGGGGGTAGCGGCTCGCCCATGACCTCGGCGCGCAGCGTCTGCCGGTACCACTCCGCGGCTTTGGTGTTGTATTTCTCGTTGATCTTGCCGCTGGCCGAGACCCCGTTGTCTTCCAGGGCCTTTTTCAAACGCGCGTTACCGCCCTTCTGCATGGAGGCTGGGGTGAGGAGGACATTGGATGATTTTGTAGTTGCGCTCTGCGTCTGCACAGTCGTCGAGCATGAGAAAACAGCCGTGTTTTTTTCTCAAAAGTCGTGAAAATCCGATATGAAAATTCAAAATAAGTACCTTTCTGTTTGTCGCTCCAGGTGTCCATCGTTATTGAGCGGACGAAACTGATGTGCACACCAAGGCCCCGGTGCTGCCCTGTTTTACGGGATTTTAAACAAGTTTGATAGAGATTGATGTGCTTCGTTCTGGTGATAGGTTCGTTTGCATTGATTTATCCTCGTACAACGAAAGAGCAGGTCCAAGTACATCACTCATAGCCTCGACACCTGAGCAAAAAGTCGAACTTCCTGTTTCTACATGTTTTCATACCTGAGCACAGGAGGCAGAAGTAGCAGCCGAGGTTCACAGAAGCCCATTGCGGGTGCGGTGCGCCGCAGTCGCAGCATTTTCCGTTTTCCGGGTCCTCCTCTTTCCTCTCGAGGAAAAACTGCTTCGTGCCGGTGTCCATGGTCAAATTCTGCTCGAGATCACTTCTAGTGCGGACAATTCACCTCAAGGCCACCACAACACGGGTTTGATGAATCCAGCGTTCTAGTTCTTTGTAGACGGTCGTGAGCGTGACGGATATTATTTCATCGGAAAATTAAAAAAGTAAATGTGAAAATCTATGGAATTGACGAGCTGAAGTTCTACTGTTGTTATTTTTCCAAACTAAATTCTTGAAAGCAGCCGTGGCTCTCCAACCTGTCAAAAGGCCTATGGAAAGTTACTATCGTGGAGGTGGCGCATTGAAACAAGAAGTACATCTTCCATGTGACGGTGCGACGCTGATGCGCACTTTTGTTCTTTTTATGTAAGTAAGTTTGGTCATAGTTTAGTACTCAATGATCGTTAGGACGAACATGCGTAGGATTTACTTCATCTTGATACCTGATGGCTCGTCGTTGTTCTTGTGCGCTCAGAGGTAATTTGGACCGATCAGCAATTGAATGCGTGTTCTCTCGTCAGCAGCAACACTGGTGGTTGTACCTAGCTACAAATGCCATGTCTCAGGCTCAGCTGGTATTGCTTCATTGCCGTCCACGGAGATCATGAACACAAGACCAAAGGCAAAGTAGTAGTCGTGCTTACCCGTGTGTAGGTGCGTGACTTCCTTTACCATGGCGAATTCGATGACATGAGCAGTCTCGTACGCATGAAATACTATACTCCAAAAATAAAAATGGTTGCAAAATTATACGGAGACAAAGAAAAAACTACATGAATAGTCTGAATCTTGATCACGACTGGATGAAAAACATTAGATGATAGATAAACACAATACCAAAATGAATGATTGAATGTCGATGTAGTTGTACTAATTCACATGAAAAAAATGAGAATATCCATCATCAATCAATACTACATGCTGGTGCGCTACGATGGAACTCCGTCCATGTGCGCCGGTATTAAAGGTACTGCTGTTCAAAATTGTACTACGTGTTCCACTTTCACAAAACTCAAAATATAACTTCCGAGTAGCTGCCCTTCATCCTCAACTTCCGTTTGGACCTCCGAACTCTCTTGTTAGCGAAGCCACAACATTCTCCCTTCCATTTTGCCTACCGTATCACACAGAAAACCAGTATCAACTACATGACATCATCAATTTCCATCCGACTGCTCCACATGATCCACGACCAAAGTGAAAAACACCTACCGGACCGACTGCAACCGAAGTCCTCTGAAGAGAATCGTCATCTTATTTGCAACGACGTTTCAATTTCAAGCAAACTATCGGGCACGACATGCAATAGAAACCACGACATAGTGCAAGGAGCACGTGGGAGGTCAAAAATAGAATTTTTAGTATGTTGATCTTGATCGTATGCAGCTAAGTTTATTTGATGTTCTGTGTGATAACCTCAGTTTTTGTTTCGGATCCCGCATGCTTGGCAAACTCGTTTCCATTTGCTGCAATTTTTTTTGCATCGCCTTTCGCAGTGACGTAGCGGGGACCAGTCGTGGCGGGCCCCGTTTGGCGGCTTCAACACTGGAACTTGACGGAACGTCGGCTGGACGCGAACTGGACCGACTGCGTGCTGCTGGACGCGAACTGGACCGACTGCGTTAGAGCTTTCAGAAATTAGTTCCCTGAGCAGTTCCTAAAAGCTTCGGCTTTCAAAAATTTTGAAGCAGGTGCGTAGGATCTGCGTTTCGACCGATAGTCCCGGTCTGACTACACGTCCTACGCACGCGACTTACCAAACAAAGTTCGCAAGTACAGCCGAAGTGGCACGGCAGCTTTATTTCTGGCCCCCCCAAAGTGTTGCGTGCCTATCACAGGAATCCTGTGATGGGCACACAATGTCAGAAAACCAGAAACAAAATCGTTACGCCGGTTCGGCTAAACTTGCGAACCGCCGCGCTCTGCGCGTGAAAGTTTGGGCCGCGACTCCAAGTGAGGCAATTGGAGGCACAGCACACAAATCCAAGGAGCGCATTGCTGTAAGTCTGCCGCGTAAGATTATGCTGCGCAGTTCTTCTGACCTGCTAACTCGTGGATGTGCGCTCACATGTGAGGAGTTCTCGGACGTGAGCTCGCATCTGAGGAGTTCTCGGATTTGAGTTCGATAGCAACAAATCTTAGGAGCACACTTCTGCAGGCCAGAGCACGAGAGTGCTATCCGAGTTTGTATTCTGACCTTGAAACACAGAAAAACCCGCACAAGACCATCTTAGGCGGGGGCTTTGCAGAACTATGATCCCAGGTCTCGACGCGGCGAAAATCCTAGGGGCGCACTTCTTTATCTCCCCGACGTCGGACGATTTTGCGCGAGGTCTTCAGACCTGTCGCCGGCCAGAGCACAAATCCGACGTGGGGGCCTTGCCGAAATGTGCTCCCAGGATTTCCGGCAAACCTTGGGAACGCATTTCCGAAAGGCTAGAGTGTGGCAGCTGCTGGGCGACCCCTTACTTATATTGAAGGCGCGTTGCTTTTAACGACGTGGCGCTGAACACGAATTGCTTGCAATATACTAGCACAACAAACAAAATACTGACTATGCCAAGGCATTGCAAGTAATTCGTTTCCAATAGCAGGGCACTTCAAAGCAACTCGCTTTCAACGAGCAGGAGCGCAAGGCCCACTCCTGGCAGCCCGGCAGGAGAAGCGCGGCAGCCCCGCCGAAGACGGCTGCCCATTCTCCCCCAAGCTCGCGCGCTGGCTGCTTCCCAGCCACATTTTTCATGGCCTTCGGCCATTCCAAGCGACTGCGAGAGTTTGCAAGCTAAACCCCCCTCGCGGTTTGTTTCCATTTTTTTCAAACCTAAGCTTTCGGGAACAAGGGTAGGAACTAATTTCTGTAAGCCTTAACTGCGTGCTGCTGGACGCGAACTCGAGCGAGCAGCACTTCCCCCTCTACTCGCGCTGCGGTTCCGACTCCCTTGAACACCCGCTCCCGAGGAGGAGGAAGACGAGGAAGTTGGGGTTTTACTTCGATTTCGCGCCTTACTAAGTGCGTTCTTCTCGTCAAGTTTGGTTTTCCCAGTGCGTTTCCCCTCCGCAATATCTTCCCAGTCCTTCATAAGCTGCACCTCGACTTCCTTGTTGCCGCGGTTGTGGTTGTGCTTCAGCCTTTTATAGCGTGCAAAATTCATGTGATATTTTATTATTTTCCATGGTGGTAGGTTGTACTTGAGTACTTAATTACACGCTTTGCGAGAACCAAAAAGCGACCTGTCTTTCTTGCGCTGGGAAGACTTCGTGCGTCGTGGTTGTACACTCTATCGAGAACCAATCGAAGTGCGAGCTGATATATCTGCAAAGGCGAGCTGTTCGACGCAGAGGTGTAATTTTTCGTGTGAAAGTACTACTACAAGACAAAATAATTCACTGAAAATTTTGCTCTCGGATACTCTTGTTTGGTCCATTCCGTGTCGATGCTTTGCACAAAATCTTTCAACAACCCGTACCGCAGGTGATCAACGTAGACACTGTTCACGACCGATTTTGATCCCCCCGTGGGGTTTTTTCCGTATGCATTGCAAATCTGTCTAGTCTGGCAGAATGCAAATATCTGTCATGCCGTTTTCGGATTAGCCAGAAGGTCTGGAATGCCCGAAGAGGAAGAGCATAGTAGGTCCTCCGGAGGTTCCCTCATGCGCAGCCTGCGTTTTCCGAGAAACAAAAACTGCGAACCTCTACTTGCCGACCATCTGCAAGACAGATTTTTATTTCTTCGTTGCTGTTGGTGTTCCAAAATCAGCATGACAAGTTTGCATCCTTCCCGACGCCGACATATACATATTTGCGATGCATATTTCCGTCCGTGCCGCTAATTCAGGCTCGTACTCCATCGCCCACTTCGTTAAATCAAAAAATGTATTTTCCCACTGGGCCCGCGCTTGGTCCCGGGTAAGCACCAACGGCTGGGCTTCCGCGAAGAATAGTCGCTGCCGCGGATCCGAGTTCAGGTGCTCCTTCAGCGGCGCTCTATGCAACTCCCAGTAGATCACGGCTGTCTTGCCCCCCGTGCCCGCGGCGTTGGCAAAACCGTAAACGACGGACGGAACGTGCTGGAACTTCGTGCCACGCTCCTCTCCCTTTCCGCGCAGCGCCCCAATCCCTGCACGCAACTCGCCAACCACCCAGGTGCTCTATCATGTGGCAAAACTAAGACCCAGACGGGTTTCCGATCCGATTCAAGGAAATAATGGTGGAAACTTCTACAACGAACAATAGCAAATATACCAAATTCCGCAAAGACGCTGCTGCATCGATTCTGTTTCACTTTTATTTTTTTTTCTCTCCGCCCCACTGCTTATGAGTCTGAGAGAGAGGCAGCAGCAGCTAGAGAGGTTGGATTCGTGGCTGCACATGCGAAATAACTGAGGAACCAAGGGGTCTTGAACAATTCTGCACCATGATAGGCTGGACAAGGCGTTCACAAACACGCTTTCCATTTTCAGAACGTTCTTCCCATGATCCTGCTGCTGGTACAACGGTGTTTGGAAATCGTAGTAGCCCGCGACGTAGTAGTTCGTGGCTAAGTGGCTCAAAGTGTCGAACATCCAGAATAGGTCGGCGGGCTGGGACTTGTACTCAAGCTGCAGAGCCGCCGGCTGCAGTCCGCAACGGTCCATCAAATCGAAAAACATGCCCGACTGGTCGTTGCAGTACAAACAGACAAAGGTGTTGTCGTATTTCCAGTTCTGTGCGTCCTGTTGTAGCTGCTCTTGCAGGAGGATGTTGCTCTCCTCCGCCGCCCGCCACTTGTGGGACATCATGTTATAGCCGACTCGGTTTTTCCCCGTCACGCGTAAGTCCGCGCGGCCGTAGTTCTCGATGAAATAAGCGAAGGAGACTTTGACAAGTATGGAAATCAAAAATACACCACCGGTCTAGTACTTGTACTCGAAGGAAGCTAGTAGTAAGTTGCGCTTCTGGAAATACGATGATGTGCGTACTATACGTTTATGTCTTCTACTTCATAATGAGTACTGAAAGACGCGGCGCAGCAGGGGTGGGATTGGTTCCGACTGGAGACTCTACACAGGAGACCTAACGCCAAATCCCTTCGGCGTCTGTCTTTTTGTGTTGACACTTTTCATGTACAAACTGGCCAACACAAGCAGCCGCACTCTGCAAACTCACTTCCTTCGGGTACTTACCGCTGAGGTGCTGTGCTGGTGGAGCGGGTTTTCAGTACGGTAAGGCGAGCGGCAACCACTGCGACCAGTCCATCCATGAGGTCCTGCTGGTGCACTAGGTCGAACTGTGCAAGGGAAACCTGGGGCAGGTGGTCCTAACGCTATAATGTCTGTTTGTTGTGCATCATCATCATCACCGTACACAAAAAGGAGTTCATGTTCTTGTTCTTGTTCTTGTTCCTGATAGTTCTTGTTTTACAGCTATTTTTTGAGTTCTACTCTGAATAGGGCAAGGACATCCATCTACAAGAGCATGCATGCGAGAGTAGTTGTATGAACAACATGACCGCATTGATGTCTTTTTTTATCGATTCACGACGCACGTCGTCGCGGCCCTGCCGGTCACCACGGCTCCTGGGTTTTCCCATCTCATACAGCCGATTTTGACTCGATGACCTGTCGGTTCCACGGCTGGTTCCCGTCGGAGTCTTTTGTCCACACCGGCGTCTTGTAGTCCGGATAGGAGCCGCACCGCACAAATTGCACGTAACGGGAAGCTGCACCTTCGGTTCCTGACAGGTGTTCTTCGTATCCCGTGTTTACAGTCGTGTAAACGCTTTTGTAGAAATCCAGTGCGGCCCTTTGCGCGTTGATGGTCATGTAAATGTTCGACGCGTGTGGCGGTTCCGTATGTGCCGGCGCACCGAGGAGACTGTTCGCGTTTGGCGTCATGCCGTATTCAAAAGCCTTGACGTCCTGTCGCTTGGCTCTCTTTAACGCTTCCCAAGCCGGGGGCCCGAAGAATGCAATAAATTGAGGCACAAAGTTGTCCTTGAATATTTGCGCCATCGGATAGTGAAGCGGCAGGTATTTCAGGAAGAAAGTTTGCTGCATGGTCGGGCCCTCGGTTCCGAAATTTTCTTTAAACCACTCACCGTAAATGGCTTCTTCCACGGTGTCAAAAAAATCCCGAGAAAGATCTTCATCTACAATTTTGGCCCAGTGCGTGTCCGTCAAACCGTTCTGGATTGCCTCTCCGTCTAGGCTTTTTTGCAAATCTTTCCCGAACTTCACCGTGCCCAGGTCTTGCATCGTCTTCCGGTCCCACTTCGCGGGAGAACTGTCGTATTCATGATTTTCTTGCTGTTGAAAATTCCCCTGATATAAGTAACTTAGAATTGGTCAAAAATCGCCCCAAGAACAGTCTGTTTTAAAAAAACTTTCCAATTATTATTATGCGCGCAAGAAAGAATCAATTAATTATACACAGAAGGCGGTGGGTCATCCTTGCCCTCACCCTCACCCAATGCGTCGGCGTAGGCATCTCGGATTTCAGGGCTCTTGACCCCGCGCATGATGCCCTCGACGTCGCCTTCGGAAAGCTGAAAGCGGCTCCCTTTGCCGCCGGGCGACGGCGAACTTTTCGCCGATGCGGGCTGGTGCCCCGGTGCTGGACTCAACAAAGACTTCGACTTCGCACTGGGGCCGGTTGGTGTGGTAAAACCAGGAGCCGGGTCCCCGACTTTACCGGCACCCTGCCCGGCAGCGGGGCTGGACAGGTGGTGCCCCAGCAGCACGGGGCTCCCGCTCCTCGACGAGTCTAATCCGTTTGTTTCGACTTCGAGCTTGATCGATTCATCTTTACCCTGCGGGAAGATCTGAATTGGTGGCAAAGTAGGCAAACTCCGACTCAGTTTCTTCTGAAGACGCCGTTTTTCCAGAAACTTCGAAGATTCATCCGGGCCGTCCGCTTCCTCCTCGCTCGTGGTACTTATCGTCACTGGCCGCGTCAGGAGCCCAGTCACTCCCCCGACCTCCTGTGAAAACGACAAGATCCCCACCGGGACGAGGAGCGGGCCCTGGGAATATAGGCATGCTACTGGAATAACCGAACTAGTTCTCATCCTGGTGAAGTTCTTGCTCGAAGGTCCTCTTCCTCACAGGTCGATGTAAATAAAAATAACGTGTATAAAGATACCGTGTAGCCAGATTGAGCTTGTCTTTTCAGGACAACTATCAAACAGAAAATTGAGTCAAAATGATGTTTTAAAACACGTGTAAATGCAAACCTCAATGATTTACTGCGTGTATGAGTACGTGTGCGTGAATCGAAACAAGAATCATATAATAGGCACCAAATCTTCACAGCCAGTCGCGTCTGTTTGGTTTTGGAGGAAAAAAAAGAATGCTCAGTGAGCCCGCGACCTAGGGCTAGCTAAGCTAATGCGTGCAAAAATCCGAATTGATTTCATCCTGCACAGAGGTTCCGTGTCTTTTCACATAGCACAGACTCACATCTTCAATCCGCTCGGCGGCACCTGCATCAAACCGAAGTAGAAGCCGCTTCCGTCATCTGAGTACTAACCGATGGAGGAAGACCACACAGATGAAGAATGAATTCTTTCGAGGAGTAAAAATCTCCGGATCACATCAAGCTGACAAAAACAAACCGATATCACTTTTGTAGTTTCCACTGAAGCTGTGGGCTCTTTCAACATGAAAGACCGACTGTGAAAAGGTGGCCGCTGAGAATCATACTCACCAGAAAAAGTGACAGGCCGACAAATCAACTAGACAGATCTACTTTTTATTTCATCCGCCTTTTATTGACAATACCGCGGAGCGGTCACATGCAGCACCTTCTGGTAAACGTATTTCTTGTGCAGGGCAGCGGAAACTTCGCACAAACACATTTAGAAAGCGCACCTTCACCGAGCTGTGCGGTTGTCCTTGCGCAGAGACTTTTTCAAACGTGCAGCCGTCCGATAGGAGAAGTACTGGTGGCCCACTTGTTCTTGGAAAATAAGCTGCGTCACACCAAAAGGAAAAGTTTTTTTGTACCAATCCCATGCCCTACTTGCTGGTCCAGCAGCTGGCACCATACCACTCCCACATACTAATCCGGTGCCACATTCATAACACTCGGGGTGCAGAGCGCTTCTACCAATAAGGATAATCCTACCGAGCACAGAATCGTTCTGCAGCGAGAGTATTTAAGGGATGAAACGACAAGATCATGACAAAATTGAAAAATTCATAGACTGGAAGTACTCAATGGGTCGATGTTGAGCCTCAAAAATTGCGTCGCAACAGATGAGAGCGAGGGAAACGTTTATGCGCAAATTAAAATCAGAAATGTCCTTCGACATAGCCGCAGGAGCCGAGCCGTAGTTCTTTAAAAAACGATACTCATACTGAATGTATGTCAAGAATGTGTTCTGTAAGTAAAAAAGATGACGACAAGAAAGCAAGCGTACTACGTCAGTGTGTTACGCTTAATTATGGGAATGATGTACAAAACTGTAAAGAAAAAAAATAAGAAATAGCATGAGAAAGCGAAAACCTGCCACTCCGACTCCGGCGCCGGCCTTTAGTATTTCGGGTGGCGAGCTACTACTAGAGCAGAATGGCGCAAACATACATGATCATGATAGGACTGTGCGAGCGCCACTACTTCGCTCAATCTCTCGGGGAGAAGGATGAGCGCCACCATGCAAACAAAATTTAATACGGCCTCCCTCCTGGAACCATAGTTCGCAATCGCATAGCGTACTACTCCTGTTCTCCATTCGCGGTCCTGGCCAGCGCCCGGCGCGTGTATCGCGAGGAAAAACCCCCCTTCCCATATTGACAAGGTACGTTTAAATTTGTGTTGCTGATTTGTGACCACAAATCGCGTCTGTTTTGCAAGAAGGCAACTCCACGAGCTCCACAGTGTTTTGCAGGCGGTTTGTGATGCTGGTGAGCCCCTGCAGCAAGGACGTTTCTCATGCTAGACGCCTAGGCCAAAACCTCTCTACTTAGGCTTAGTATGGGCCTGCATTCCTCTCCAGCAAGACAAATCTGATTTGTGTACGCAAATCCTGCATCAGAAACCTCGTTTTGATATGGGGAAGGGGGATTTTTTCTTTTGATAGCGTGTCCACTTTGTACAGGAGCGCGGCGGCAATCCCACACATAATCACCGAGCACAGCGCTATCAGTTGGTGCCCGCCTTCCGTGTAGCCCGGCTCCCACAAAACCCCGTTAAAATCCGCCTTGGGCGCGGCCCCCGCTGTAGCTCCTGACGCCGCCTGCGCCTGGTCGAGCGCTTGCTGCCGGCTTGCCGCCTCCGCCATCTCCGCTTCGGAGTGCTTGTCTTCCGACCCCCCCGGCACCTTGAAGTGCTGCAGGGCCGTCCCGATGACGATGCTGCCGAGGACAAAGCCGTAGGTGATGCTGGGGCCGAAAATGCTCATGGCGGCACCGTTCCCCACCCCGGCCGGAACCAGCTTGAAAGCGAGTCCCATGTATGAGAGTGCACAACTCCCCCTCCCCCTCATTTGTATTGCATGAACCGCAATACAAGCATCAACAAGCGTGCCGGTTTTGCATGACAAATTTGCACGGGAGTATGGTGCTCTTTGAGCTACCAGAACTTGTCATGCAAACAGTGCCAAGGGGCAAAGGGTGAGTTGGGTATTGTGCAGGACAAATGAGGGGGAGGGGGAGTTGTGCACTGTCATACCATGTCACCGACTCCCATGAACCCGACGCCCAGGCCGTAACCGAATCCGCCAATGTGTACCAGAATGGACACGCCGGTCTCCGAATCCTGTGCAAAAACGTCCCCACCCCAGCGTTGTCATGCAAATGCGCAATGACAGGAACATTTGTAATGCGCATCTACATCAGAGGCATTTCCAATCGTGTTTTGGCATTTGTAATGCTGTGAACAGGATGAGCAAATGGTCTTTTCATGCGGCTTCCCTTGCTAACCCCCACTAAACTGTAGATGGAGACTTGTCATGCACATCTCCCAAAACTTGGAGATATATTGTGTTGCAGATTTACCAACTTGACTATGGGGTGAGGACGTTTTTGCTTAGGATACTCCGTCAGGATCAAGCTCTTCGCGGGGTTGTTTTCCCCGTAGTGGAAGCTCGCGTACTCTGGGGTCAGCATGGGCAAAAGACACAGAGTCGAAAACACGAGGACCATGGTATCCTGAGTAAAAACGTCCCCACACCAGAGTTGTCATGCAGATTTGCAATG
Organism: Amoebophrya sp. A120; assembly: GCA_905178155.1. Classification (NCBI taxonomy): domain Eukaryota; class Dinophyceae; order Syndiniales; family Amoebophryaceae; genus Amoebophrya; species Amoebophrya sp. A120. The sequence continues at coordinate 6,760,960 of CAJINV010000004.1, read as the reverse complement.
ACAGGAACATTTGTAATGCGCATCCCCATGAAAGCCATTTCCACTCGTGTTTTGGGATTTGTGATGCTGTGAACAGGATGAGCAGATGAATCTGTGACGCGGCTGCACTTGCCAACCTGCACTACACTGAATAGTGCAACTTGTCATGCGTGACTCACAAAACTCCTAGGTTTGTGTTGCAAAATCCCCATCCTGACTCTGGTGTGGGTACGTTTTTACTCAGGATACATGGCCCCCAGCCCGACGCCCACCAGCACCTTCTGCGCGTACACCCTACTGGTCAGCAACGTCGCACCCAGTGCGACGACAATGATCGCACACTGGCTGATCATGGCAAGAGACGAAAGTTGTTGAATCCCCTCCGCCTTGGTAGGTACATGAAGCGCATCTCGGAGGTAAAAAAGGAACATGCTCATGGAACTGCATCCGGCATAGAAGAAAATTCGCACGAAAACCAAATACTGGTAGTCCGGTGAGATGGTAAGCGCGTGCCAGAAAGTACCAAAGAAGGACGACATGGCGCCTGACGCGGCGGCAAGGCCTGCGGAGCAGGAGGCGAAAAAAGAGGAATCATCATTTTCTACCTCGGCTGAGTGCAGCTCCAGGTTGCGCTCGTTGTTGGAAGTAGAGATCGTGTTCGACACATAGTTGTTCGGCGAAGCTCCTGAGGTTGTTGGCCGTGGCGTCGACGTCGTTCCACTACCGGCTGTTCCTACTGCGACACTGTTGTAATGCGTATACCGCATGTGCGTGTCGATGATGTCCTCCGCGTTGTTGTAAAAATCCGAATCCGTGTCCGTGGTCACGCTGGTTATCAAAAGGAAAAGTGCCCTCTCCCCATATCAAAACGAAGTTTCTGATGCTGGATTTGTGTACACAAATCAGATTCGTCTTGCTGGAGAGAACTGCGGGCCTATACTAAGCCCGAGTAGAGAGGTTTTCTGCTAGGCGCTAAGCATGGCAAACGTCTAGTCCGTAGGGCCAACAGCATCACCGACCGCCTGCAGAATGCGGCGGAGCCTGTCGTGTAGTTTCGTTCCTGCTGCAAGACAGAGACGATTTGTGGTCACAAATGAGCATTACAAATTTCCTTAGACGGACCTTTTCGACATGGGGAGGGGGGATTTTTTCTTACGATACTGGTTTGCCCGTCGCTGCTGTACCCCTGCTGCGTCGCCCCACTGGGCCCCCGACCTCCACCGCGCGAGGAGGGCGCCCGCGTGGAGCGATCCGCGAGACTCGCGTTCTGCAGATACCTCGGCTGCCGGTGCGTGTAATAATCCGCGCTGTCCCGGTATGCAAGAAAAACACTGCGTAAGTGTAAGTCTGTGATGCAGGAAATGCAAAACTGTATACGCTTGTCATGCTGGATTTGCGTCATCGGCAACTTTCATACGTGTTTCCACGTACTAGCTGCGCATGACAGGTTTTCCCTGCATTGCACAATTTGTGCTGCTGTTCTTCCTACGAAATTACACTTACACACTTTATTTTTCTTCGATACCCGGGCGGAGTACAGCTGGCTGGTCGCGACGGACTCCGTGTCAGTCGCGGCATCGGTCGCGGATGATTGCTGAGCGGTGGTCGGGGGTGTGAGTGAAGCGGCCGATATACATTGCAAAAGTTGGATCGCACTCGTACTGCTTGCAGGTACGCATGACAAATCTTCTTCCTAAGCCAAAACAGCATCACAAATCGCATTTGTCATGCTGAGCTAGTTTGTAATGCAATTTATGGTAGAAGTGCAGTACTTTTGCAACGCATAGCCGACATACCCTGCTGATTCCCCGCCCGTGCTCGCTCCTCCCGCTCGAACTCTTGTCGAAACCGCTGCAGACTCTCCGCGTCGCTCGGGGGCTCCGAGGCGACGAGGAAGAAAAGTAGCGTCGCGAGCACGTATATGAGAGTGCACAACCCCCCCCCCATTTGCATGGCATGAGCAGCAATACAAACACCAACACACTTGGAGCCTGTGCATGACAAGTTCACAGGCCGACTGTGGTACTGTTTAGGCTTCCGAAATTTGTCATGCAAACAGTGCCACAAGGCAACAAATCATTTGGGGACTTTGCATCACAAATGAGGGGGAGGGAGACGTCGAGTTGTGCACTGTCATAACGTAGACGCCCGTCACATAGACGTACGTGAACTTCACCGCGCTGGAGGCGAGTAGATATTGTATCCTGTGCAAAAGTATCGTATTCGTAGTAATTGCACTCATGCATTACAAATTTTTTTCTGAAGCTAAGTAAATCCGCATCACAAAATAAATTTTTCATGCTGAGGGAATTTGTCATGCGATTTATACTAGTAAGATACTTTTGCATTGCATATATTGCGTCCCGAACCCGATCAGACACCCTGTGGCGCACTGGATGGTGGTAATGCCAGACACGGTGGAAGACAGCTCCTTCGGCACGACATCGGCTAAATACCCGGACGTGCAGGCAATGACAAGGTTTTTCGCCACCATGGCGCCGCTGAGGGCGATCAGGTAGAGGTACATCGCGAGCTGATCGGAGGCAAAGAATAGCATCGTGTGGGAGGATAGAAGCAGAAACACACCTCCGGCCAGCAGCGGTCGACGCTTGCCCCACGGGTGCCGGGTTTCGTCGGAAATCCTGTTGATTTAATGATGTAAAGCATGCAACACAAATTTACACCTGGAGTCATGCTGGCCAGCCATGAAGTCCTGTTGCGAGTAAATCTAAAACTCCTCATGTTCGTAAGTAACGAAAACGAATATTAAAAGCGGTCTGGCAAAAATCTGCAATGAAAACAGATTGACATTTATGTCTCATCGTGATCGTTGTGAAACGCAAACGATATAAAAAAGCATCGAAATAGTACTTTCCGAAAAAAGGCGCGGTCAAGTGCGTCAGTCCGTAGATCATGCGCTCGAGCACGACAAAGGAGCTTTGCCACCCCGGCGCCATCCGCATCGCTTCTAACGGGATGGTAAACGCAACATAGGTCGATAACACCATCCCGTAGTACACCCAGCAGGAACTGAGGCACCAGATTTTCTATCCTGTGCAAAAGTATCGTACTCTCTCGTAGTAATTGCATTTCTGCATTACAAATCTCTTTTTCAAGGTAAATCAGCATTACAAATTAAATTTGTAATGCTGGGCTAATTTGTCATGCAATTTATACTAGTACGATGCTTTTGCATTGCATATTTTCCATTTAGAGGTGACAAGGTAGGGCGCGAACAGCTTCTTCTGAAAGGCAGTGTTGTGGTATGAGAGTGCACAACTCCCCCTCCCCCTCATTTGTCATGCAAAATACCTAATTTACGCCTTGCCTCTTGGCCCTTTTAGCATGACAAGTTCTGGCAGCCCAAGTAGCACTACAATCCTGTCCAACACCAAACTTGTCATGCAAAACCTGTATTCTTGCTGACGCTTGTATTGCTGTTGATGCAATACAAATGAGGGGGAGGGGGAGCTGTGCACTCTCATATGTGGTCTCCCCAAGCGTCGGCATCATCGTATAATGCGCCTGCTGCTCCTGCACCTCCGTCCAGGTCCAGGCCTTGCTTTGTTGACAAGTGCTGTTTACTCGCTGGTAACAGTTGTTCATGTGAATCTACTTCCATCCGGGGTGTGGAGTTATTCGTGATGTACTTGTCTTTGTCAAGCCAAACCGGTTTTCTCGTCTCTTCTACTGCCCCGGGATGAACTCCTGCACTAGAGAGGAGCCGTGTTTTCTCGGTGGCTTCTTCGTGGTTGTCTCGGTTCATATTGTTCATCATGTTTTTGTTTTGCCGGTCGTCAACGTCATCCGCCACAACGTCTGTCATCATAGGGTACAGCTACTGGCGAGATGGCTAGAAGGAAAACGAACGTAAAACTTAGTGGTGTATTAAAAAAGCGCGTCGTGGGGGGGAGACGGAGAATTCAAGTTACCTTGCTCATAACCCTCATCGTCAAAGTTGCAAAAGCAAAATGTGGTAGAGAAAATGCAAGACAAGGACAAACACAATGTGGTGTCCTGCTCCTGTCTGTTTGGATCGAAAAGGTTGGGTTGAAAATGCAATGCACAGATACAGGAAAATATCATTTTCCAGGTTGTATCAAATACGAATATATACGTTCCGACAGAGTCTCATTTCCGGCACGACGGACAGACCGACTCAATCCTTGTCAAGCACCTCAAACCGACATGACTACGCTACCTATACTAAGGCGCTGAAAAACCGACATCGACAAACCACAAGACGATATCTTTTTAAACAAGAGGTCGCACGCGTACCGAATCTGAACCTAATGCCAATACCTGTAGTCATGTAGCCATCAAACCGAAAATTTCCGAAACCGCAAAGACAACCGAATTTTTTCAAGAGCTGCCAATAGATTGATTTAACTATCCAGCCGTAGGCTGCATGAATAAAACCAACGAACCGATGATTGCTTGCTTTTCTTTTCGAGTCCTAACAAAGTAGTAGTTGAATTCCTCCCTTTCGTGTAAATCAAGAACAGCCCTCCTGCAAGCAGGAGCGGAGATTCGATTTTGTTGTAATGTACGTGACAAATCCGCGAATAAGTATAAGACAAACAGCACGATAACAATCGTCTACCATACAGCGTTGAGGTTCGGCTTCGGGTGTAGTCGTGTTTACAACTGACTGCAAAAAGTTAATGCAGCGCAAGCAGGATGCTCTTCTCTAATTATCGAAAGAAGTAACTCCTTACTTACTTACCGTCGGAACTACTAAGGGAGAGCGCAAGCAGGCGCATACAACGCGAAAAACAAAAAAAACTCGGAATGGACTTTATTACCCGCAAACCACAGCCGTTACCGTTTTATGGAATGCGTGGAGCTATGTACTAAAGTATGCGTATCATGTAAACCAACGACCCGAAAAATGAAAATAAGGGCGGCGGTAAAGGGCCGATTCGCCTTTGCAAAAATATGGTGGAAGTCAACTGAAACTGTGCGAGCGCGACTCCGCTCAAGACTTCCATAACGATCCTTGGCAATCGAATCGAACTTTCGTTGCCTGACTCGACGAAACAAAAGCAAAACTCGTTCGTATTTGTACAAAGAAAACGTATTTGCATATGAGTTCTCTGTGTATTAAAAAAAAAGCACTTCGCCACATCTTCTATTCCTGCTCCCCATTCGCGGTCTTCGCGAGCGCCCGACGCGTGTCCACGGTGTACAGCAGCGCGGCGGAAATCCCACACAGAACCAGGGAGCACATCGCTATCACTTGGTGCCCGCCCTCGGTGTAGCCCGGCTCCCACAAAACTCCATTGAAATCTGCCTTGGAAGTCGGCGGCGCTGTGGTCGAGGCCATGTGGTCGAGCGGTTGTTGCTTCCGGCTTGCCGCCGTAGCCAGCTCCACGGCGGAGTGTTCCTTGTCCTCCGCGCCACCAGGTATTTTAAAATACTGCAAGACCGTCCCGATCATTATGCTGCCGAGGACAAACCCGTAGGTGATGCTCGGGCCGAAAATGCTCATGGCCGCTCCGTTTCCTACCCCGGCCGGAACAAGCTTCAGAGCGAGCCCCATGTCCCCCACCGCCATGCACCCCGTGCCCAGGCCGTACCCGAAGCCGCCCACGTGTACGATCATAGACAAAGTGGATTCCGTTAGCAGCGAACTTGATGTAGGACTGCTGTCCTGTTCCACATAGACGTTCTTGTTGTGCAAGTTCGCGTATTCCGGAGTCAACATGGGTAAGAAAGACAACGTCAGAAATGTCAGCATCATGGCCCCCAGTCCGAGGAAAATTAGCATCTTCTGTGCGTACACCCGACTTGTCAACAGCGTGGCACCCACCGCGACAACAATGATCGCACACTGGCTAATCATGGCGAGGGACGAGAGTTTTTGAATCCCCTCTGCCTTAGTAGGGACATGGAGTGCGTCCCGCAGGTAGAACAGAAACATGCTCATGGAACTGCAGCCGGCGTAAAAGAAAATCCGAACCAGCACCAGATACTGGTAGTCCGGTGAAATGGTAAGCGCGTGCCAGAAAGTGCTCCAAAAGGACGACATATACTGCGAAGCAGCGGCGAGACTGGTGCAGCAGGTGGTGGTATTGGAAGACCAAGAAGCATTTTTATTTTCGCCGTGCTCCCCCTTTGTTTTGTCGACGTTCGAATCCAAATTGTTGTGCTGATCCTGGTGCTGCGTCATCAACTTCTGATAGTGTTCATCGAGTGGCTGCCCTTCTCCAACCGAGTGATGCTCTCGTGCTATACGGGTCTGTTCCTGTTGTGCTCTCCGTTGGTCTACTGCTGGGTGGTCGCGAGGGTTATCATAGTTGTCGCCACTGGCCCCATTCGTCGAATTTGCAACCACCGCGACACTGTTGTAGTGCGTGTACCGCATGTGTGTGTCAATGATGTCTTCCGCGCGGTTGTTCATATAAGCATCAGAATCTTCCGTATCGTCTGTCATGCCGCTGGTTTGCCCGTCGCTGCTGTACCCGCTGCGCTGCAACGTCGGCCCGCGCGAGGATAATAAAGACGGTGCCCGCGTTGAGCGGTCCGCCAGACTGGCGTGGAGGTTGGTGCTGTTGTATCTTGGCTGCCGGTTCGTGTAGTAGTCGTCCGCCGCTTCATTCTGTACTAAGTGGCTGCTCGCAACGGACTCCGTATCGGTCGCCGAATGTTGCGCCGTGGTCGAGGGAGTAATAGGGGTTGATGGTGCAGGAATCCCGATCTCCTGGGTAGTCGTACTTCTAGCACCAGTGTGGGTGTTTTCCTTCTCAAATTCCTGTCGCAACCGCTGCAGGCTCTGCACGTCGCTCGGCGGCTCCGACGCCACGAAGAAGAAAAGCAGGGCGCCAAGCATGTAGAACCCGGTTACGTAGACGTATGTAAACTTGACCGCGGTGGAGGCGAGGAGATATTGCAGCCCGAACCCAATTATGCATTGCAAAAGTGTCGTAGTCGTACTAGTATAAATTGCATATACAAATTTTGGCAAGAAGGAAAGTGGAATTTGTAATGCTGTTTTCCTTAGGAAAAAAATTTGTCATGCATATTTGCAAGTAGTACGAATACGATACTTTTGCACAGGATACCAATCAGACACCCCGTGGCGCACTGCAGTGTGGTAATCCCAGACACGGTGGAAGACAGCTCCTTCGGCACCACATCGGCCAAATACCCCGAGGTGCAGGCAATGATAAGGTTCTTGGCCACCATGGCGCCGGCGAGGGCGAAGAGATACGTGTACATCTGTAACCTGTCGGAGGCAAAAAACAGCATCGTGTGCGAGGCCAGGAGCAGAAACGCACCCGCGACGAGCAGAGGTCGGCGCTTGCCCCACGGGTGCCGGGTCTCGTCTGAAAGCCTGGTGTTGAGACAGATCGTTCGTTGTTGTGCAAATTGGATGTGTTTCGCGTCTTGCAGAGACGAGGCACATGGCATGAAATTGAAATAATATCGCATCGGAATATTAAACAAAAAAAAATCGAAATCAATACTTTCCGAAAAACGGCGCGGTTAAGTGCATCAGTCCGTAGATCACCCGCTCCAGCACAACAAAGGAGCTCTGCCACGCCGGTGCCATCCGCATTGCCTCTAGTGGAATGGTGAACGCAACGTAAGTCGACAGCACCATCCCGTAATACATCCAGACTGCGCAAACGCACCAGATTTTGAATTTCGACGTGATGAGGTAGGGTGCGTACAGCTTCTGCTGAAAAGCCGTATCGTGGTCGCCCAAATCTCCATCTCCATCTGCGTCGTTGTAATTTGTTGTAGGTGCAACATGATTCCGTGTTGCGATCTTCTGTGCTGCCTGCAGGACTACACCCTGCGAAGCGGTAACGTATTTCTCCTTGTCAATCCACGCAGGCTTTCGCGTGGTTTCGCCCGTCGGAGAAGGGAGTAGCTTCGTCTTCTCGGTGATCTCCTGTTGCTGGTTTGCATGGAGACTATTATCTTCCCGCTCGTCCGCGACACCTGCCATCATCATATGCAGCTGCCAGGCTTTTTGCTAAAAGGATATGGAAAAGGATGGAGAAATGAACTAAAAAAGCAAGGATTAAGAGAGACAGCTTCCTTGTGTCCTGGGGAGGACTAATATGAAAACGAATTGTCGTTAGACAAGGAAAATCGCAGAAGTTCATCAAAAATCGAACACCCCCCTGCCCGGGGCTCCCGGGGAATGTAGTTGATTTGCGCGGGCCCCAACCATTTCGCATTTCCCCCCTGCGGAGCCCGCCCCGCCATGCGCTGCCGCTGGCATGTGTGTCGTTTTTAGTTCTCACGCCTGCGCATGTACGAGCCGAAGCGCCTCCGACATTTGCTCTGCAGCCCTGCTCCGGTTCAAAAGTAGGCGCTTAGGAAAGAACAGCCCGAAGGCGTTCGAAGGTGGCGCGCGTTTAAAATCGGTGCCATTGTTCCGAAAACGTTCCGGGGCCCCATTTTTTGTCCTGTCGCAGCGCAGAACGCTTCCACTTTGCCACCTGAATCTTTTGAGCAGCCCGAAGAATGTAGAGCAGCGACATTACATCCACCAGCAGAACCACCCAGAGCCGCAGGAGCAAACGGGCAGCCCCCCAGCCCGTGTCCCCGCCCCGGCCCGGTTGCCGGAAGCGCCGGGCCACATGCGCTCCCGAAGTCCGCGCACCCCTGTCGGAATTCGCCGGCAAGGCCGGCCGCGATACCAGTGGCGCGGGCCGGCGCGATGCGTTTTGCGCATGCGGCCTCCGTCCGGTAGCCGAAGACACCCCGAACGCCTCGCCCCTGTTCTGGAAAGTTTTTGGGAGATGCAAAAGCGCGCGGCCTTGTGCCCGCATTGGCTGCGAAGACGAGGCGGCCCGCCGTTCTTTTTTCCAAAAGCGTGCGGCCGTGGGTGTCTTGGGACATGCTTGCCCTGGGAATATAGCGGGCATGGGGGCAGCAAAACAAAAAAGGCGAGAAGGGAAAACCGGGAGGAACTCCTGTCCGAAGGCGAAGCCGGGGGGCCCCTCAGGGGGGTGCTTTGGGGGGGTACTTTTTTGGGCGCGGAATTCCCCAGTTTCAGGTGGAGGAAAGGCTTGCCAAGGGGGGTGCTTTTTGGGGGTGTTTTTTTTTGTGAAAAAGGGGGCCCCTTTGGCTGCCCGGCCGGGGCCCCCGGCGGCCGCGGAAGCAGCTCTTTTCGCTTTTGGCCAAAGAGAACGCCGGCGGCCCCGGGGCCACGCCGGGGCGCGCCAGGCTGCTCCCTTCGGACCGGCCGCCGCCCCGGCCGCCAGGCAACGCTTCCGGTCGCAGCGAAGGCGGGCTCAGGGCCGCGCGCTTTTGAATCTGCCAGAAGCTTTCCAGAACTGGGGCGAGACGTTCGGGGGGCCTCCGGCCATCGGACGGTGGCCGCACATGCAAAACGCACCGCATCGGGCCACGCCACTGGTATCGCGGCCGCCCCGGCCGGCGATTTCCGACAGGGCCGCGGCGCTTTCGGTGACGCCTTTGCCCGGCGCTTCCGACAGCCGGGCCGGGGCGGGGAAACGGGCTGGGCGGCTGCTGGTTTGTTTCTGGCGCTTTGGGTGGTTCTGCTGGTGAATGTGGCGGTGCTGCTCTACATTATTCGGGTTGCGCGAGCGATTCAGGTGGCAAACTGGAAGGGCTCCGCGCTGCGACAGGACAAGAAATGGGGGCCGGAAACGTTTTCGAAACAATGCGACTCATTGTAAACGCGCACCACCTTCGAACCCCTTGGAGCTGTTTTCTCATGGACGCGCGCCTTTGAATCGGAGCAAGACTGTAGAGCAAGTGCTGGGATCGCTTCGGCTCGTACATGCGCAGGCGTGAGAACTAAAAACGACACACATGCCAGCGGCAGCGCATGGCGGGGCGGGCTCCGAAGGGGGGAAATGCGAAATGGTTGGGGCCCGCGCAAATGAACTATATTCCCCGGGAGCCCCGGGCAGGGAGGTGTTCGATTTTTGATGAACTTCTGCGATTTTCCTTGTCTAATGTCGGTCTTTAGCAAGATATGCTCGCGAGATGCAGCGACTCGATCTAAAAATAAAGTCAAATTTGTTGCACGGAAACACAATTACTTATTACGACGCTATCTCTTTAACGGGTTCCGCAAACTTCGCGCCCACCTGTGTGTGAAGAACAAGAAAAGAGAAATATCCTTGGTTTGAGGAGATGGCCAGTGGGATCAGGGCGACGACAAAGCGAAACCAAATTGACGAATTGCTGTACGGTATAGTTGAGCAGTAGGCCACCTAGATTGTCATTGTACGAGTTGCGCCGACGAAGAAAAGCCTTGTGGAAACGGTCACGGTACGAGTGGAAGTACGAGCGTACACATAATGATGGTCACGCACGACAGAAAAGCAACTGCAACATCACCGACGAGAGCTACACCTACATCACTCAGCGCTTGCCTTTCATAAAGAAATACTCACATGCACGAACAACGAAAATCACGAACGACAATCAAAGACTACCAAGAGGACGCCGTTAGGGAGCCTGCTGAATTCCGAGGACCGATAATTAACTTCGTGCTCTCTAGAAAGATACGAAAGGAACGCAGCGTAGTACTGGCAAGCAACCGAGCTTTCGTTGTACCCTCGTTTAGGGAGGGTGGAAAAGAAATAACCGGCAAGGAGCGAATAATTGCAGCCAGGTGGATTGAATATCAACACGTCACAATTGCAAAACAGGCGCGACTAAAATAGGGGCATCCTTGGGACGCTGATTTTCTTGTCGACATGAACACGCAGCACCTGCCTCCGGCACTCTGACTGCTGAGCCGACTGGAACATGTCCTGCCGGTCGTCCCGGTCTCTCTCTGCTCACCACATTAAAATTTTTGATAAAACGACGCGCGGCTTGGCCGTCAGAACCCCGCGGCACAGACGGACATACACTTCCGGCGCGCCGCCGAAACCGGGGGGCACGACTCCCCCCCCGCAGCTAAGGGGCGGCTTGCATGTCCAAGCGCCCGCTAGATGATGCACTGGCCACGCGACAACGCCGGCGCAGGCATGCAACAAAACTAAAAACGCGAACAGGGAATCGCCCTGCCAGCCCCAGCGGAACAGGCAACCGCGCCACCACGTGGGCGCGCCCCATGGCCACAGACCCCAGGCAGCAGCTGCTTAACTAACAGGCGGCGCACACAGCGAGCGCGGCTCGTCGCGGGCCCGCGTTTGCAGGGCTTCGGCCGCCCTGCTGGGTGGCCCCGCGGGACAATCCACATGGCCGCCGCTGTTTTTCCCTCGCGGGCTGCCGCTGCCCCCGCGCACTGCGTCGAACGGGCGGAGGTACCTGCGCCGTGAAATTTCATCCCGGCCTTCATCAGTCCCTGCGCGAGGAAGCTGCCGCGGTCGAATTGTCCGGCTGCGGGCCCCTCCCGAAAAAATCCCCTGTGGTCGGACGAAAGGCCCGGGCGCCTCCGGGGGGCGTCTTGCTTTCACCAGCGGAGCGCCTGCGCGTCTCCGAAAGCGCCCGAAGCCGGCGAAGCGCGGTTTCTTGGCCTTTTCGGGCGATCGGGTCTCGCGCAGGGGCTGCCCGGTCCATTGCGGATCGACCGCGTCCCGAGCCGGGAGGGCGCCGGCCTTGGATGGTCGCCCGCGCCCCCTGTCTCGTCACGATCTCGCTAGACATTACGCCCCCTTTTAGCGGTTTGACCGCACCGGCCGGCGCCCGCAGCGGATTGTCCATGATTTTCAAGCCACAACCTAGACGAGGAAGATTGGATTTGTGATCGGAGTAATGCAAAAATATCCTGGTCCTCTCTGCTTTCGCGTTTCATGAAAATAATCCCGGTCAACTCCACACGACACTCCAGTCACTGCACTATCACGCACCACTCGTTCTCCCTCTCAATGTACACCGCACCCACGGAACAGCCCCCTCCGGCGCGGAAGAAACAAACCTCCTCCAACAACTAAGTATTTCAATACTGCGCTGGCATACGTTGTTGCGCCCTCGACTCCGATGGACTCCGGCTTCCCAGTGGCGAACATATCAGACATGGGCCCTACAACTAGACGTGGGGACTGATGCGCCCGTAGCTGGTGAGACGTTTAAGCACATGCAGTGTACTCAGATGCAGAGGGAAATACTTCGATACGGCCGGGTGCGTCATGTGAGCGGGGGATGAACCTGCGACCCCCAAATGCGGGGCGGCCTGGATCGATGTTCAAGCGCCCGCCCGCGGTTCTGGCCGCGCCGCATGCATCCAGCGCCAGTGCGGCGACACAGCAGCGCGGACAGACAGTCAACCCCAGGCAATTAGCAAGCGGGCCAGCGGATCAGGCCGCCACTGGCTGGGGCGCGCCGCGTACGCGTGCGCGGCAATTTCAAGCAACACGGCAGGAGGCGGCGGGCAAAACCGGCCCGGCGTATCGCGTTGGATGGTTCGCAGGGCCTGCGAAGTGCCCCCCCCGGCGCGGGCGCGCGGCGGAACGGCGCCGCGCTGGGGGCTTCCAGGTGCTCGGGGCTTTTGCGTGCCAGGCGAACGCCGCCCGACTGGGCTCCCGGGAAGAGTTCCGCGCCCAGCTGGGTAACGCGAAAGCCGGTTTTCTGCGTGTCCTTGTTAGCGCACAGGAATCGAGCCGCGCCCTCTTCGATTATGTCCTGCACACTGAACCGCTCCACCGGAAAGCCCGCACGCGCCGCCGTGTGGAGATCCGGCACCGATTCCCGCCCCGCAGAAGTCCTCGGCGAGCACCAAGCTTCCTGGTTTTATGTCCCGGTGGAGGAGCTTGAGCGTCTTCAACATCAACACCGCCGCCCACTGCTAAAAAATAAAAGCAAAAATAGGACGTCCTGGTCTTCATGAAAAAAAAACTCGGCTAACTCGAAACGCTGCGCGAGTCACTCCTTTCTAACACACGCGCACGCTCTCTCTCTCTCTCTCTCTCAACAAACGCCGCAGCCGCTGCGCAGCCCCCTCTTCGGAAGATAAAAAAACTTACTTCAGTTCTACGCTGGCATACTTTCCCCTACCCTCGTCTCCGACTCCGCCTTCCCAGCACTGGCGAACATATCAGACATGCACGCGGGTTCCGCAACTCTAGGTCGGGCGATGGGCTCCGGTGCTGGTGAAAATAGGCGATCTATCTTCCACACCTCTTACGGAACGTTATTTCAACCTCAAGAGAAAAGAAAACGTACATCGGGAGCTGCGCTACCAAAGCTCTTTTTTCATTTTGTGGAAAAGAAAAGCACAATACGAATATTGATATTCAGCTTGATGTGAGGACAAATTGTTACTCGTCAAACAGATCCTGACCCAACACCACCACTGCCACCCCCCGCAGAGGAGCTACCAAATATAGCCGCCGGGGCGGAGGTAGTGAGGTCGTGGGCGTTTTCTTGCCGGCCATCGCCTTGGCCGCGGCTTTGCTTTTTCTGGGCTCGCCATACCGCCGGGAGTAACGTTAGGCCGCACGGTATGGCGGCCGCTTGATAAACATCGCAAATTTTGGCAAATTACCGAAATTCCTTTCCGAAGGACAGCCCCCATGCTATGGGGCCGATCCGGGTGCCACGGGGGGCGCCCAAAAAGCGAAGGAAAATCGGGCCCATAGCATGCGGATTGGCTTTGCGCGCCTGGGGCGCTTTTTCTTTTTCGCGTTTTTATTTTTCACGCCGGCGCCTTTTGCAAAGCTTCCCAGGCTCTGAAACCGGCGAAAAGGCAGCCGCTTTCGCGGCCGCCCAAAATGCTCCGAAATCGCGGCCGTGCCGTGCTGTTTCGCTGTTCTGATTTTGGGCGCGTTTTTTGCGCGCCCCTTTTTGGGCGCCCCAAATCGCCAGAAACCAAGGCGGCGGGCGCCTCAGAAGGGCGCCCCTTTTGCCGGCTCCCCTGCGTCGTTTTATCAAGTGCGAGTCGATAGTTTTCGACCGGGCTTGTTTGACGGCAAAGCCCCGTCCGCTTGATAATTAAAAAATTTTTATGTCAAAAAACGCCTCCGGCCGCTTGAAAACTGCCGGTCGTTTTTCAGGGTAGCTGTCAAAAAAACTCCCTGGTTAGAACCGTTCGGTGACCTCACTACATACTACCCAATTTCACCGCCATTCCCCAGTTTTTCGCGACCCCGAGGATGATCGCCTTCATCTCGTTCGACAAAACATATTCAATGCACAAGAAGTATCGTACTCGTATAAATGCATTACAAATTTCCTCTGCCTGTGTGAGAAATGATATTTCTAATGCGGTTTTACCTTGAAAAAGGAATTTGTAATGCATGATTGCAATTACTACGAGTACGATAGTTTTGCACAGCATAAAACATCCGAAGCGGTCAAATTCACGAAGTATTCCACCGGATTACTCAAAGTCTTGTGTTCGTTTTCCGAGAATTTCGCCATTTATCATATGTAAAAACGTCCCCACACCAGAGTCAAGGTGGGAACTTAGCAACACAAATCCAGAAGTTTTGGAAGTCACGCATGACAAGTTGCAGTCCGTAGTGTAGTGCAAGTTAGCAACGACAACCGCATCACAAATCCATCTGCTTATCCTGTTTACAGCATTACAAATTCCAAAACACGATTGGAAACGCCCCTGAAGGAGATGCGCATTACAAATCTTCCTGTATGTAATCGCAAATCTGCATGACAACTCTGGGGTGGGGACATTTTTACTCAGGATACCATTTTTTTCTCGATCAGTGGCTTCGCTTCCTCCCAATCCGTCTCGAGTTTGCGCACCCGCTCCCGCACAGAGAGCGACGACCCGGTGGCGGTGTTATTGGCTTGGCCCGTTTCTGCTGATGCTGTGGTTGCGGTTCCATTGGAAGAAGTAGAAGTTGTAGAGCTATTATTCTCTCTAGAAGTAGAAGTTGTACTTGTCGGCGCCACTTTCTCCTGTAAACCCTGGGTTTGGTTGATCATTTGATCGAGTCGCGGGCTGCGGCGGTCCAACTCCTGCCAAAACGGCGCATTTTTAACAGTGCTTCCGCCGCCACCAGAAACGGGAACATCAAGAGGGGTCGCGACAACTACAACGCTGGCATTATTTGTGCCTGGAGCAGTAGCTGTCGTGTTTTGATCCGCCCGCGCACTCGCAAACGTCCGCGCGAAGAGCGCGGAGGCGAGGAGGTTCGCATTCGACGCGACACTTGTCTGCACCTTCGCCAATTCCTGCTCGGTCTCGGTCGCCTTAGCCTGCAAAACGTTGAAATTGTTCGAAACAGCTGTTTTCATCGTTGCTGCCTGCTGCCCAATAGCTGAGCCCGAGGATCCACCAAAAGAGGTCGAACTGACGTCCAGGGGCGTTGCCACTTTTCTCCGAAACAAATTCAACCTGGATTGCAAAGTCTCCACGTTTGCGACTAGTCTTCCATAATTTTTCTCCAATGATTTTTCCCGTCTGACGATCGACAGGTATAACTTCGACGGATTGCATCTCGCTTTCGACACCACTTCGTCACCGCTTATCCTGTGCAAAAGTATCGTACTCGTACTAATCGCATGTATGCAAGACAATTTTTTTATGTTAAGGCGAGTCCGCATTACAAATTTCCTTTCTCATGCTGAGAAAATTTGCCATGCGATTTATACTAGTACGATGCTTTTGCAGTTCATACCGCTGGCGCTGCAGCGAAATTCGCCGATCGCGTCGAAACCTGTGATGCAGGTGATGTTGCACGCCTCGCCGCTGTTGATTTGCTGGCAGTTAAAATTCGTCGCGTTGGCGGGGGATGTCAAGTTCGCGCAGGTTTTCCGCAAGCAGGACCCCTGTTCCGTGAAATTCGACCCGTCGGAATTTACCGTGAATTTCCCAACCACGGCGTACCCGAGATTGCACTGGTGTTGACACGTTGCGTTCGAAGAAACAGACGCGCAGGGGAAGGGGAGCGCGGCGTTTTCTGGCGGGATGGCGGATAATTGCTTCCTCACGCATATCCCACGAAAAAAGTTTTACAGTTAAACATTTGTTGTCAATTCACCAACACAAATTTCTCTGCATGAGAGAGAAAAATTGCAATGCAGAAATCCTAAGGGAAAACGCCTATGAAACGAAGCTCCTATGCATATCCGGCATCAAAGAGCTGGTCTGTCTTGCTTGGCCTGCAACACAATGCAACTCCTGTAACACTTTTTTCTTGCGATAACGCAGGTCGGAACGGTAGTGACGTTGGTCGCGTCTTTGTTACAGACGAAAAGATTGCTCGAAGATGTAGTTCCATTCGCGACATTTGCTCCTGTACTAGATGGCATGTATCCCTCCGCACAGGTCAGGGTACAATTCTCCCCGCTGGGTATGGTCTGATATTACAGTGAAAAGTGCCCCCCACCCCTGAAATTGCAATAATTTGTGATGCAAAGTTTCCAAATGAAAGGTTTTTGTCATGCATAAAAGGAGTATGAATCTTTGTGATGCAGAGTCTAGGCGTGTGTCGCAGCGCTTGCATGACAAGCGCCGCTTTTGCTGGGATCTTTTGCAATACAAATTTTTGCTATTCACGATTGGAAATCTGTGATGCTGATACATGCAAGAGGGCGAGTGTTTCATTTCGAAAGGTTTGCAATACAAATGCTTACAAGTTCGGGGGTGGGGGCATTTTTCATTGCAATATCTGACACCAGAAATTCAGTGCGTTCGCGGGCGGGACAATCCCCTGGCAGTACTGCCGTTCGCAGGAGGCCATTTCCGTGATGTTGTTGCCCTCACTGTTGCAAACGAATTTCCCTTTGGCTTTGTAACCGACCGCGCACTGCAGCCGTTTCGTCATTCCCGCGGCGAGCTTTTTACCAGTGGTGTTCCAACTGACGCTGTTGTTCGGCTTCGGGATCATCGGACAGAAATTCCGACTGCAGGAGCCAAGCGTGATCAAGTGCGTCGCATCACTGGCACACTGGTACTGACCAGAAGGGGTGAAGCCGGTGGAGCACGTGAAATCGCTGCAGGTTTGGTTTGAGGAGAGAACACCGCAGGATTTTGTCGCATTAAGAGTGGTAAAAGAACTGCAGTTGAGCCGAACGCAACTTGGCTTTTCAAAGATTTTCCCATCAGCCCCGCACTTCATATGCATTGCAGAAGTATCGTACTAGTATCAATTGCATTACAAATTTTCTCAGCCTGAAAAATTGAATTTGTCATGCTGTTTTACCTTGGAAAGAACATTTGTCATGCATAACTGCAATTCGTATCAGTGCGATACTTTTGCACAGGATACTTCAGACTGCCGGTGGATTTGTACCCCGGGTTGCATTCCAGCTCGAGTGATTCGTTGGCAAAGAGGCGGACGGCGTTGTTGGAGAAGGAGGTGTTTAGAAAGGGGAGGGATATTTGCGGGATGGCGGTTGATAAGGATTTGATCAGGTCAGTGGTTTCATCAGCTGCGCCTCCCTCCGACAATACTCTGCAGGTAGTTTTTTCGCATCTGCCGACTTCCAGCAGGCTGGTCACGTTGTTGGCATCGACCGCTGAGCAAACGAATTTTCCGCTCTTCGTAAACCCGGTGTTGCAGGAAAATTTGTCGCAGGACTCCCCGGGTTTCAACGACCCACACTCCGAGCTCTTCGCATGCAGCATGAGAGTGCACAACCCCCTCTCTCCCTCATTTGTCATGCGAAATACCAAATCGAGTTCGAGCCTTTTCCCTTTGGCACTGCTTGCATGACAGGTTATGGAAGCCAAAACACCACTAGAATCGGGCGCAAATTTCTCATGCAAAAGCTGCTTTATGCCAGCACTTGTGTTGCTGCTTATGCCCTTCAAATGAGGGGAGGGGGAGTTGTGCACTCTCATATGCAGGGGGAGAACGAGACTGCTGCAGTTCTGCTTGCTCCCTTGTTCAACATCCTGCTTCATCGCAGTCACGCATTTCAAGCCCGCCGGCCCTTCAAGTTGCAGAGAAGCGGGATTGCACGTCAAGCTGCCCGTCGCGACGAAGCCCGTGTTGCACACCGGGTCGCAAGTCTGGCCAGCGGCTAGCGGGTTTTTCGTGTCACAAGACGAGAAGGACCCTTTGATGCTGGAAGAAGATTTATTTATTTCCACGATCGTGCTGTTCGCATTCTCGATTTTCCCGAGCGCACTGACGATTGCCGCGGCCGGGCAAAACTTTCTCTTGCACTGCCCCCGTGTGGACAACCCCGTGGCCTCTCCGTTGGCTCCAGATGATCCGCAGGTGAAGGCGCTTACTTTTTCAAACCCGGCTGCGCACGTGAAGTCGGAGCAAGAGGTTCCCGCTTTCAAAGTCGAGCCACAGGTAAAGGTCGCCGCGTTTGCCGGGGCGTGGATGTTCTCGCAGACGGTCGGATCCGGGGTAGAACTTGCTGCGGTCGAACTTGCGGTAGCGTTGTCTGTGAGCAGGGTGTTCTGGCGCCGTCGAAAAGTTCTTCTACTCGTCTGCAAGCGCACACTAGACCGGCCCTGGACCACGCCTAGCTCTACTTTCTGATCGCGAAAATGCTGCAGCCTCCTCTGCAATGAAAGCGCTGAGGCTTCTTGTCCAATATCTCTACTGAAGCCCGCGACCCACACCAGGACCAGCGCCCGCCAACCTCCTCGCAGCATGGTTGCCCCTTCGCTGCGGTGGACAACCACGCTGGAACAGGAACTCACCGCGGCTTCATCGTTCAGGTCACATCCGAATCCATTTTGAGAGATCCTCTATCTGCAGCAATGAAGCACAAAATCTATCACGCAGAAAGATACGAAAAGAAAAAAACGGGAAAGATCATCTCTCAGATGTTGAAGCGCTCACGCATCAAACCGGCCGTTCTCGTCGTTGTTCTCATGCCCCTCGATTTCATCGCAGTTCAGCATCAAGAACAGAACACGACTGCCTTCTATTCAAAGTTCGGCGCAACACGACAAAAATTCTGTGTCGTGCATGCAGCCTTAGCTCCTGGAAGCAGGAGCGCGAACGCTCTCCGTTCAGTAAATTTTCTATGCACGTACTGCTATGATCGAAAAACTGCGTGCGCTAGCGTTCCTGTGACTTTCGCTTCTTGGTTCATCTTGATGTGCTGCGATAATTCACGGTGGAATCACTTGCTCATGTGCCAGTTACTTCATACATCGTTCCATTACAAAATAATGTCGAACCACTTGTAGTGAAGCTTTATCGTCTTCGGATTAAGAAGAACCTCCAACTGCGCTTTTATTCTAGTCCGAGTCGGAGTCAAAGCTCATCTGGACCTTTTTCTTGCTCAACTTTTCCATTTCCTCGGCTGATTTGAAAAAATCTCCGTACATACCGTGCGATTTTTTCTTCGTCGCTGTGAAAGTGTTGGCGTTCAGTTTCTTCAATTCATCCGGCACCGGCTGCTTCGCGCCTTCCAACAGGCGGATGATGTCGAAGCCTGTGTTTTGCAATTATTCAAAATGAGAATACTTACTAACCTCCTATTGCATTTCATCATTATTGATGTTTGCGCCGCATCAGAACACGCTTGTGGCAAGCCGATTTGGATTTCGTAAATTTTTCAGCCAAAAAAAACGCCAAAATCAATAGCAATACAGTGCTCCCGTTCTTTGTGCTCCCCCGTTGTGTTGAAAAACGTAATTGCCTGTCCGGTCCTGCCCGCCCGTCCGGTTCGCCCGCAGCGGTGCACGAAGTCTTCGCAGGTGAGGGGGAAAGTGTAGTTGATTACCATGTCAATGTCCTTAATGTCCAAGCCGCGCGCCGCGACGTCCGTGGCGACGAGAAGGCGGCAGACGTCTGTTTGGTTTCATAATTCGGTTTTTGTGTCATCATCATCATCATCATCATCATCATCTGTGTGTTTGTCCTTGACATTAGTCTCTGTCGTTATCTCATCCTGTTGTGAGTGGACGTACACTCGAGCACAATTTATGTGACAGTCTTGTCATAGATAACGGTTTTTGTGTTTATAGATAAAAATGAATAGAATTTCTCATGCTGTTGTGTACATCACGAAAACTTTGGATCTTAACAAAGTAGGTCCACCTACATCCGCAGTACATGACAAAAACCACCAAGAAAACCCAATTCTAGTACTCTTTTTGAAATCCTCAATCGCTTTCGTCCGCTTGTCCTGCAGCATGTCGCCCTGCAATGCGACGATTTTGTGGCCCTCTTGCCTCAACCAGTTTTCCAAATTCGCGACTTCCTTCTTGTACAAGCCAAAGATCAAAATTTTTTTGTCCTTGTTCTCCTTCAGTGTCTTCGTCAACAACCCGTATTTCTGCCGTCCGTCCGGTAGTATGTGGAACTTTTGCTTGATCGCGTCGTTTAGCTGCAATTTGTATCCTGTGCAAAAGTATCGCACTCGTAGTAATTGCTGTCATGCATTACAAATCTAACTTGCTACCTTGCCGAGCATGACAAATTGCAGATTTGTTCTTGGCAAAATTTGTGATGCGATTCATACTAGTACGATACTTTTGCAATGCATAATTTATCCTCCGTGTTGATGTTATCCGGGTCGTCGATCGTTTGCCCCTTCCGCAAAATCGTGATCGTGACCGCTTCGTCGCGCTTCTCGCTGCTGGGGAGTAAGCCCCGCGCGAGCTTGTTCACCTCCATCGGCCAGGTGGCGGAGAAGAGCACCGTTTGCCGGTGCTTTTGTTTGTCTTCGTTTGTGCAGTAGTCCGCGATTTTTCGGATGGATAGGATAAACCCGTCGTCCTATCCTAAGCAAAAACGTCCCCACCCCATAGTCAAGATGGCGTTGGGAATCTAGCAACACAAGTCTCCAGGTTTTGGGAGCTGTGCATCACAAATTTCCCTCTGCCGTGTAGTGCTGATTGGCAAGAGAAGCCGCATGAGAAAGCCATTTTCACATCCTGTTTAAAGCATTACAAATTGCAAAACAAGATTGGAAATTCCTCTCATGGAGCTGCGCATTACAAATGTTCCTGTCATTGCACATTTGTATGACAACTCTGGTGTGGGGACGTTTTTCCTCAGGATACGTCCAACATGCGGTCGGCCTCGTCCAACACCAAGTATTCGCATTTGGATAGGTTCAAAACCTGGTCGTTCTCGACCAAATCGAGGAGTCTCCCGGGGGTGGCGATGACCAAATCGCACGCGGATTTCTTAATTTTATTCACCTGTTCGTATTTCGGCACGCCACCGATAATGCAGTGGACGGTGAGCTGTAAATCCAGTTGCTTCGTGAATTCCTCCGCCACTTCGGCGATTTGCTGGACCAATTCCTTGGTCGGCGCGAGACAGACCATGGAGGGGTAGTGGTGCTTCTTCTGCTTCTTCTTCTCTTCCCCGTTCTGGACCGCTAGTTTGTGTTCCTGCAGCCGCTTCGCAAGATACGGCAACACAAACGCGAGGGACTTTCCCGAACCGGTCTTCGCGATTCCGAAAACGTCCTTCTTCTCCATGATCAGCGGCCACGCCACCGCCTGAATCGGGCTGGGCTTGCCGTCCTTCCCGAATTTCTGCTCGCAGAGATTCGCAACCTCTTTCGGAAGACCGGACTCGCAAAATTTCACGGCGGGCTTCGGGGCGGGGCAACCAGTCACGGTAATGTTGTGCTCCGCGTAAAAGGGGTGGGAAGAGTGGTCTGCTTGGCTACTTTTTGAAGCTGCTGCTGGAACTACAACTTCTGCTGTTGCAGTTTTCTTATTTTCCGCCGTTTCAACAACATCAACATCTCCTGTCGTGTCTTTGCTCTTCTTTTTCTTCTTTTTTTTCTCTGCAACGACCGGCTCTTCAACAGCAGCGACTACTTCCTCCTCCGTAGTTGGGGAGCCAGCGGCTGTTGCGGTGGTGCTAGTTTCCTCGGTACCAGCTGGGCTGCTGTCTTTATTCTTCTTTTTCTTTTTCTTCTTCTCGGTAGTAGAGGCAGGTGCGGTTTGTTCACTTTCAGCAACCTTTGGCTCCTCAACCGCGACTGCCTCCTTCGCTTCCGTCTTCTGCTTCTTCTTTTTCTTCGTGACGCCCTCGGCGCCAGCGGCGCTGTCGGCCGATCGCTTTGAAATCTTCTCCGCCATTTTTTTGGAAAAAATTTGACTGCAGCTAGAGGGTTGTTTTTCTTTTCTTACTTTGTTATATTCAACAGCGGTGCAGTAGAACAAACGATCGATAATGAAATCTACTTGAATGCGTCGTGCTGCGAGGTCATGTATTGGTTGAAAAGATGTTTACTTTGCACAAAATAATGCCTGAACAACACTTCCGAGATCTTGTGCAGAGGTGAAGGCGAGTTTCTTTTCAAGCTTGCTTCTCACCTTTTACTGGATCATCGTCTCTGTGACCGTGAAGAGCCTTTGCTTGTGGATTATGATTTCGCAACCAGAACCACGACACAATTTTATATTTTCTCTTGAACTGTTCCGAAGGAAGTGTCAAATCATGCTCCTGCTGGATCCCGCTTGTTCAGAGATCTTGGTTTTCGGGGTGATCTGAGTGCAGCTACTTCTAGCAAGGATCGAGGACTAGCTGCATTTCATTTTCATACTCATACATTGATCCAGAACCTGGAAATAAGGGCCATTCCAATTACGAGGACTGCTTTCTACTATGCAGCACCTTCTTCAGCGGAAGAGCTCTTTCAGAACCCACAGATTTACAAATCTCGCTTTCATCAAGAACCAGAAATGCTCAACCTACTCGCAGTTACTGTTTCAGCTTCTGATACTATTCTCAACAGCGTGCCGATCGTCTGGTTTTGGTCCTTTTTCGTCGGTGTCATCGAATCTAATTCAGAATAAAAAGGATGTTGTCCTCTAATGTGACCTGGTGCAAAAATCGAATCGACTGTGCTTCCGCGACAAGATAATCATCCTTTGTACAGGTGACATTTCATCGATACAAATGATACAGGTGAATAATATGAGTCGAATCAGGACGGTGTCACACTTGTTCATCGGAGAAGGTTCGTACAAATGGGTAGTACTACTCTTTTTTTCTGGCTTGAGTTTTTTACCTTGACACAATAGTCTACTAACTTGGGTTCTTGTTGTATCTGTTCCTCGATCTCGATGTGTACTTCTATATGAAGATCCTGGTGCCTCACATTATTCATAATCGAAGCAAATAAATACCCACCTACTCGTCCTCTCCCGCCTCTGGTGGTGCAGTGATCGCACCGACCTTCTCGGACAGGCCTGCCCAGCGCTCGCCCAGCGGCACCGCGGTCTCCCCCACCGGGAGGATTTTGGTGACTGTGGCCTGCGCCGCCTCCAGCTCGACGCGAAGCTCGTCGACCTAAGTAAAGTAGGTTCTTGTTTTGCTGGCTCTTTCTTTCGAAGGGACCAACGTAACAAGGAGCGTACTTAAGAGTAAAAATAGGCCAGCAGTTAGTTGTGGCCAGCACGACTATGCATTGATAATACTGGAATCTGAACTCCTGCTGCAGGTTATGCATGACAAAAAAATCTTTATCAATACCAATGTCACCGCCTGCTCTTCCTGCTTCGTTCTCTCTTCCGTTACTTCCTCCACTGGCTCCTCAAGGGCAGTCTTTAGTTCCTCGTACGCGGTCACTTTTTCTTCCAGAGTCGCCATCCTCGCATCAAGGTCCACACGGGCCTCGGCCGAGGATACCAGGTCCGGGCTGATGATCTGTGTTTTTTTGGATTAGTATCAAGCGTTTTGGTATGCATTTTTGCAACATGCATGGATGTTCAGCTCGCATGACAAACCCAAGTACTAAACTCTTCGTCTTCCCCAGGGTCCTCGTACTAGTACACACGATATTGTACTACCTTGACATCCGCCTCAATCGCTTCACTGACTGCGGTTTTCAGTGCTTCGAGGTCGAACTCCTCCTTCAATAAAGTTTCACTCAACGCATCCCGCTTCTCCCATCGCGTGTTCGTGTAGGCGACTAGCGCTTCGCGCGTCTCTGTCAGTGCCGTCTCGCCGTATGGTAACGCGGCATACCTAGACACAGGAGGCATTTATTTTCTTTTTCTTTTACTTGGTTCTTTATAATACTTGGTTCTTTATAATTGCCATTGCGCTGCAAAAGACGAGCAGCCGTTCTGTTTTCGTGAAACAACATTTAGCACCCTCATTCTCATATGCGAAAGTAACAACTGATAATATTCAACTGATTCTGCATCCGCTACGGGTACTGCTGCGCCAACCAAGCCCAAATCGATGAAGCATCCACATGAACATCTTCAAAAACTTTATACCATTCCACGACCTTCGTAAAGTTTTCCTTGTTCATTTCAATGGACTTCGAACACTCCTCCTTATAGCCTTCCCATTTCTGGGTGGTTGCCTCGGACGTGCCCACTTCCTCCTTGGATAAATCCACAAATTTCGGCCCCATGCCCGTGTCCACCTCGATCAGGTATCCTGAGTAAAAACGTACCCACACCAGAGTTGTAATGCAAATCTGCATGCTGAAAATGTTTCTCATGCGGAGCCCCATGAGAAGCATTTTCTAGTCGTGTTTTGCAATTTGTCATGCTCCAATCAGCATGGTATGCTAGATCTGTGATGCTGCTAAGCTAGCTCAAACAGCACTACACTACGAATCCAAATTTGTCATGCAAAACAGCCAAAACTTGTGGATTTGTCTAGCCGATTTCCCATCTTGACTATGGTGTGGGTACGTTTTTACTCAGGATATCAGGGGCTCTTTCTCTAGCGTGTCGTAGAGAAATTTCAGCTATGGATTGTAAAAATATCTGGGTCTGGAAGATTCTGACACTTGTCATGCAGATTTTCCATGATCCATGTCATCTGGAGTGCAGGACCTAGCATGACAGATTCTGCGGGATCCCTATCGCTATCATGCCTATCCTGCATGAGAAACTTCCTCTCAACTTAGTGGGCAACTTTTGGCATTCATGCAACACAGATTTTTGCATCATCCAGAATTAGCATCACAAGCTCCAACCTTCCAGACCCAGACATTTTTACATTTGATATCAACATGTGCGGGTTCATGTGCCCATCCTTGGATAGGGAGTGTGTGTATTTTTCCTCGATTTTCTGCGCGTTGGTTTTTGGCGGATCTTCTGCTTCCGTAGATTCGGCCGTGTCGATGTTGCACATAAACACGGCTTCGTATTCCCTGTTTGTCATATTTTCACAATAGGCGTGGGCCTGCGGGCCTAAATTCCGGTGGGTTGGTCGGTTGGTTGGTTGGTTTTGGACAGACGACATTTGACCCACCGAACCCGCTACATTGTGTTTTGTGTTTTTCTGAGATTCATCCACTATTACTGCCGCAGCTGCCTACCTACCCACCTACCAGGCGTCTTTTCGATTCATTGCAATACCATGATCGCACCGGCCCACCTACCTACCTATGCGTGCCTTTCCACCCAGAGCCGGCTGCCTACTGGTCACGCCTACCGACCTACCCACCCACCTGGTGGGTAGGTGGGGCGAGGGAGCGCGCGCTGCTTATTGGCCACGCCTACCGACCTACCGGCCCACCAGCCTGGTGGATGGGTGGGGCGAGGGAGCGCGCGCTGCCTATTGGCCACGCCCACCGACCTACCCACCCACCAGCCTGGTGGGTGGGTGCGGCGAGCGTGCGCTGCCTATTGGCCACGCCCACCGACCTACCCACCCACCTCGCTGGTGGGTGGGCGGGGCGAGCGTGCGCTGTCCCTTGGCCACGCCTACCGACCTACCCACCCACGGGCCTAGTGGGCGGGTGGGGCGAGCGTGCGCTGCCTATTGACCACGCCTACCGACCTACCCACCCACCTCGCTGGTGGGTGGGTGGGGTGAGCGTGCGTTGCCTCTTGGCCACGCCTACCGACCTACCCGCCCACCTGCCTGGTGGGTGGGTGGAGCAAGCCTCCGCTGCCTATTGGCCACGCCTGCCGAGCGACCGGCCCACCCACCAGGCAGGTGGGGGTCTGAGACGAGCGCGCGCCGCCTATTGGCCACGCCTACCGACCTTTCCACCCACCAGCCTGGTGGGCGGGTGGGGCGAGGGAGCGCGCGCTGCCTCTTGGCCACGCTTACCGACCTACCCACCCACCAGCCTGGTGGGTGGGTGCGGCGAGGGAGCGCGCGCTGCCTATTGGCCACGCCCACCGACCTACCCACCCACCTCGCTGGTGGGTGGGTGGCACGAGCGTGCGCTGCCCCTTGGCCACGCCTACCGACCTACCCACCCACCAGCCTGGTGGGCGGGTGGGGCGATAGATATTTTTGACCCTTCTAAAAAGCCCCAACCGGCGCGAGGCTGGCTTCCTGATTAGGCTTTGCAGGTGTGTGGGCTTTGTTTGGGTTTCTTGATCATTCAGCGCAGATTAATCGCCCGACCCAATATTTGTTAGCCAGCGGCCCGGATTTCTGCCTGGAGCCCCGAAATCATACAACCGATTCGGGAAAACATGTTGAAGGCAGGCAAGAAGTGGAACTTTCATTCTTTGGCTGCCTTCAAGAGAAGCCGGGCGGGAGAGCAGCTGCATGCTCAGGGGCCCAATTTATTATCGAGGGGTTTGCAAGCAAGGGGCTCGCGCAGCCAAGGGGTTGCGCAAAAAGCCCCCGCCCGCCCGGCATGACCAAGCGGGGGCTGATCCAAATTTTGCGCGAGTTTGTCTCTATTTCCCAAGTGTGTTTTGCTTGGGTTGAGGAAGCGCAGGTCTTGGCTGGAGAAAAGTGCAGCACTGGAGCCCCGACCTCTTTCTATCTCGCGCAAATCCTCACGAGGCCCCCCGGAGCTCCGATTGCGTCGACGCAGCACAGATTTGTGTCTGCGGCGAGCTGCGCGCAACACTGATTTGCGCTGCGCGCAACACAGATTTGCGTCCACGCAGCACAGATTTGTGTCTCCGGCGAGCTGCGCGCAACACAGATTTGCGCGCAACACGCAGCACAGATTTGTGCGCAGCACAGATTTGTGCTGCGCGCAGCGGAGATTAACTTGGTTCTGCGTTGTACATAACCGACCAACCCACCGGAGGAAGTTACGGACAACTGCCTGCAGCTGCAGGCCCATCCTGCGCCCGAACCCCGAAGCCGTGTTTCCATACATCGGAAATTCGCTCAAATGTCGTCTGTCCAAAACCAACCAACCAACCGACCAACCCACCGGAATTTAGGCCCGCAGGCTCACGCCTACTCTATTTTCACATCTTTTTGTTTCACACATTGAGCATGAGCTTCAGGTGGACCCGGCCAACTCAAAAAGTTGATCTTGATTTAGACTTTGCAAAAAGCACCATCACGATACAGGAAGATGCTTGCCGTCTGTTACAACCGATGATAATTCAGGAGCCACACCTACAAGAAACGTTATACGGTTTTCATAATATACCCTTGATCCCCTCCTTCGAGCCATTCTTTCCTCGCTACCTCCGCCTTTTCTTCCCTTTCCGCCGCGGGGACGCCCGCCAGTTTCGCCCATTTCTTCATGACAATCGCTTCCAAGTCAAACTCAGTGGTGTCGTTTCCGACCTGCAGATCTCCGTCGGCGAATATTTCTAACCGCCATTTGTACGGCTCTGGCTTCTCAGCTGCTCCTTCCTCCTCTTCCGCTGGCTCCTCTCCATTCGCCTCAGAGGCGACTATTTCCGCATTGTTCACCGGCACCTCCGTTCTCTCCACGCACCGGCTGCTGTCTAGTTCGATCTGCAGGATGTAGGTCGCGTTGCCCTGGAGCTCCAGGTGCGGGAAGGATATCCTGAGTAAAAACGTTCCCACCCCAGAGTTGTCGTGCAATTCTGCATGCCAAAAAAGTTTCTCATGCGGAGCCCTATGAGAAGCATTTCGTTTTGCGTGTTTTGGGATTTGTGATGCGAGGATCGGCATGCTATGCTAGATCTGTGATGATTCTGAGCGAGCTAAACAGGACCACACTACGAGGACAAACTTATCATGCCAAACAACCAAAGCTGTGTGATTTGTCTAGCAGATTTCCCGTCTTGACTCTGGTGTGGGGACGTTTTCAATCAGGATAAAAGAAACCGCGTCCTTGCCCTCCATCGTGCACATGGTTTCCAGACTGGACAGCCAATTTTTCCTCCCGCCGAATTCCTCCGGATCTACGTTAACATTCGATTCCAGCGCCGGCAATTCCTCTTCCTCCGTAACTTCCTCCCCCGACTGCCATCTGTCCTTCATCGCCGGCCGAAACTCCTCCTTTGGCGGGTGCTGCAACACCAATTTCGCGATAAAAAAAACGTCGGGAAAGTTGCAGGTTACCCGCATGGACGCGGAGACCACCGCTGGCTCCTCTTCCGAAACCGGCTCGGCTGCCACCGTGATTCGTTCCCGGAGAATCAACGGATCGAAGGTTTTCAGGTCCGACAAAGCCACTTCGTACAACTTTCTGTTGGAAAACCCGATTTTTTTCGCGTCGTAACTCTCGCTGAAGGGTTCCAGCGCGATCGCGGGTGTTGGTTCGGTGAGTTGCTCAAACAAGTGCACGTAGTACACCGGTTCGATAACGGGTTTCGACATGTTTCCCTCCAACAAAAGCAAAAACGTGTCCTCCCCCTCCGGTAAGTCGAACTGAAACAAGGGCAGGAACGGCGTTTCAAACACGATTTCTGACCAAACCGGGAAAACAAGTTGCTCTCCGGAAACTGCTCTTCGCCGCACCAACAGCCGCAGCCGGAGGTGCTGGCGGCACTCCGGGTCGCCGGCGAAGTGCGTGTAGGCGGTCACGGTGCGTTTCGCCGTGTTATGCATCACAAAAGCATCGCACTAGTACAAAACGCATGACAAATTTTTTCTAGAGGAAAAATGAAATTTGTCATGCAGAACAAGCTAAAAAAGCAGATCTGTCATGAACGACCTGCATTTATACGAGTACGATACTTTTGCACAGGATACGTGTCGGGGAGGCGGGATTTAAATTCGCACTTCGCCCACAGGCTGTACCCGGCTGGGTAGGTGACCGGGGGGTCTTCGCAGTCCGGTGCTCTTCCGATCTTCAGAACCGGGATGTGTGCTCGTTGCTCCAGGTAGTCCGCGGGCTCGACGAATGTCGCCCTGGCTTCGTAGTTCATCAGCGTCGTAGTTTCGGCTCCTGATACAGAACTAGGCACGCTGCACTTTTTCAGCAACACCTGGTGTTTCGCTCCCGATTTTGTCGGATCCTCGATCAGCAAGAAGCAGTGCTCATATCAAATGCAAGTCGTTCTGGGTCCGGAAAGTTGTGATGCAAATCTGTGAATGGTGGGCGCACTGCGATATGCCGCCAAGCATGACAATTTTTTGAGCGGTTTTTTATGTGTTTCGTTTACTGCATGGCAAACTGCGTTTTTGCATGACAGGCAAGAGGGCCTTGTCCTGCTCATGCATCACAGATCTAAGAGTCATGCCAGACAAGCATGACAAACGAAACCTGCATTCTTGCAGACCCAGACATATTTGCGAAGCATAGCTCCGACCCGTTTGCGACCACCGGCACGTCGAAACACCCCTGCACCCTTGGCGCGTTCGGACCCGTCACGTGTGTGCAGGTGGCAGACAGCGCCAGCGGGTTGTAGTCGAAGTAGCAGAACGGGTCCGGCGCGTCCGGATCGCTCTCTGCTGCACCAGCACTCCCAGCCGCGGCCTTCTTCGCGTAACAAAGGTGATTTGCGAGCTTCTGGAAACCGGTCGTGAACGGGTTTGATATTTTTCCACCCGAGGACCCTGTGCTCGTAGTGTTCGGGTAGCTGTTGAACTTCCAGTTGTTCGCGCGGAAAAAGTAGCTCCCCGCATGTACTGATGGGTCCATCGGCTCCACCGCGAGCACGACTTGGCAGGTCGGAATGGCCGTGCTACTTGTCGACCCGCCCTGTTGTTCCTGTTGGGAAGTTGTTGTACCAGACCCCGCGGCTGCGTCTTTTTCTTTTTTTCCCGACGATTTCGACGACGCCTTGGTTGGCGCCGCCGTTTCCGCGGGGTCCGCCGGACTAGCTCCTTCGTCGGGTAGTCCTTCTTCCCCCTCCTCAGGCGTGCCGTCGGGCTGCGTGGCAGACCAGAGCAGCAGCGTGGAGTCGGTGATTTTTTCCGAGGATGAGGAAGTATCGGTGGGTCTCCTGTGTAAAGGCATCCCCACCCCAGAGTTATCATGCAGATCTGCAAGCACAAGAGCATTTGTAATGCGCATCCTCACAAGAGGCATTTCCCATTGTATTTTGGAACTTGTAATGCTGTAAACAGGATGAGGAGATGGATTTGTTATGCGGCTTCCCTTACTAAACTGCAATACACTACAGCCTGCAACTTGTCATGCGTGGCTCCCAAAACCTCGAGAAATGTGTTGCAAAATCCCCATCTTGACTCTGGGGTGGGGACGTTTTTACAAATGATAGTGGGCGAAGTTGTTGCACTCGCTGTTTGTCCTGGTCCACCTTTGCTCGGCCGGACGCGGACGGTGAGGAGCATGGGCTTTGTGGGCAGCATATCGCGAGGAAAAATAATCCCACCTCCCCTTACTGAAAAGATATCTTTTGTGATGCTGATTTGTACTCACAAATCGTTTCTGTCTTGCAAGAAGGCAATCCGAGAAGGCCCCCCGCATTGTGCCAGCGGTTTGTGATGCTGTTAGGCCTACAGCATGGACTTTTGTCATGCTGGGCGCCTATGTCACAAAACCTCTCCAGTCAGGCTCGATATGGGCCTGCAGTCCTCTTCTACTGCAAGACGAGGCTGATTTATGTACGCAAATCCAGCATCAGAAATTTCGTTCTGATATGGGAAGGGGGGTCTTTTCCTTTTGATACAGCATGACTTTCGAACTCTCCGCGTCTTCCACCGGGACCGAGTCGTGCTTATGCATTGCAAGAGACTCGTACTAGTAAAATAACTTAAACTAGTAGAAATCGCTAGCGCATGACAAATTTCAATTTCTTCTGCATGATAAATCGAATTTGTAATGCGGATTTCCCTTAATGCGAACATTTGTAATGCATGACTGCAATCTTTAGTACAAGTACGATCACTCTTGCAATCCATAGTGCTCCACACAGGTGAATTTGTCCGCGGACTCGTAAAAGGAGAAGTGGGTGGCCAGGTCCACCACGTCCGTCCAGTTGATCCAGTATCAACTGCAAATGTGTGAGACTTGTAATGCTGTCTGCGGAGTCTAAAAATATCTGTGCTGTATGAGCAGCAAGAGGAGTCAGCTCTTGGCACGTCGCGGAGAGGGCATTTGTCATGCGTAATTAGCATCAAGACGTTCTGAAAGAATCTGTGACGCTAGCACCAGAATCACAAACCTGACGGGTCATGCAAAATGTGCATGACAAGCCCAAACTCTACTTCAAGGAGACCCAGACATATTTGCACTTCATATCCAGTAGCCGCCGTCGATATTCCGTATCCTATTTAAAAACGTCCTCACCCCATAGTTGTAATGCAAATCTGCATGCTGAAAATGTTTCTCATGCGGAGCCCCATGAGAAGCATTTTATAATCGTGCTTTGCAATTTGTCATGCTCCAATCAGCATGGTATGCTAGATCTGTGATGCTGCTGAGCTAGCTCAAACAGCACTACACTACGAATCCAAATTTGTCATGCAAAAGAGCCAAAGCTTGTGGATTTGTCTAGCCGATTCCCCATCTTGACTATGGTGTGGGGACGTTTTCACTCAGGATATTCCGCGTCAAACTGTCACCCTCTTCCAACTTGCGCCGAAGTTCGATGCGTGCCTCCTCGCGGGCCTTGCGCGCTCTGTAGTTGGAAGACGCGTAGATTCTTTCACAGAGATCATGTCATGCTAAATCGAAGTCGACGAGTTGTACTCCATGCAAGACAAAGACGAATACGAAATAGAAATTGAGTATTGCTTAATAACGTTATTTAAGTACAAAACCCACCACCACCAAAACTATTATAATACGCTTCCCTCTTCTTTTCTCTTTCCGCGATTTCCTCCGCCGTTACGGTTAAGCCACCCGGGTCGGACGCTGACAGCCTCGCGGAATCTTTCCCATCGTCATCGTCCGCGTCCTCCTCACTGTCGCTCGATTCTGGCATCTCCATTTTCATATGCATTGCAAATATCATCTCCGGGCCTGGAAGAATGTTGCAAGTTTGTCATGCTCCTTGATGGCCAACCAGACAGAAAAGTCTGTCATGCTTGTTGCGCTACAGCGCCACTTGTTTGTGGTCATCCAAGAAGGCGATTTCTTTGTCATGCGCCGGCGCACGCTAGACATTAAAGCCGCTCAGAAACTTCTCATGCGCGCCCCCCTGCTAACACAGGTTGCGTATAAGTATTCGGACATTAGCATCACAACTTTCCAGACCAAGACACATTTGCATTTGATATTTCACGTGCCTTAACATTTTGCTCTCCATGGCCCAGTCCGGCTTCTATCCCCTGCAAAAGTGCTCGTATAAATTGCACATCACGTCGCCTGGGCCTGACAAACATCGTTGCCAAACCCAAAAAGCAATACACGTCACACTCTCTTCTTCTTGAAAATAATTGTTGAGCGATGCCTGCTAGTTATACGGTTGTACTTTTGCAATGCATAGCTTCAGCCCACCCGCGATTTTCACGCGCACTTGCCTGTGCAGCAATGTCCCCTTCTCGTCCTTGTTCTCGTTGATTTCGCAAATCGTGCCGAACAAATGCGGAATAATCTTCTCCTTCGGCTCTTCACAATTATCTGTTTGCGCGGCATTATTTGCTCCTGTGCCCACGAAGCTGCTCCTTGGCTGCATGGGCTCACTATTTTCCGGCTTCAGCATGAAGTGCAGCATTTCGCTCTTGTCCTCGATCTTCGTGGAAAGCCGGGCCCTATGCACTGCAAATATGTCTGGGTCTGGAAGACTATGAGAGTTGTGAAGCACGTTTTGCATGAGCCATGATGTCTGTGATGCACGCCCTAGCATCACAGATTTTTTGAAGGCATCTTGATGCCTATTCCGCATGACAAATGCGAATGCCCTATCCTTGTAGAAGCAGAAATTATACTCCTTTTGCTGCTCATGCAATACAGATTTTTTTGGAATCCAAATGCAGCATCACAAGTTGCATTCTTCCAGACCCAGACACTTTTGCAATCCATAGGCCCAGGTAAGGGGCTCCACGACCGGAATGTACCCGGTTAAAAGGTGGAGCAAGGGTACGAAGTCGAAGTCTCGGGAAACCTGTGGTGAAAGGAAGCTCGTGCCGTGCGAGAGTACGCTCCTTGCAGAGCAAGGTCCTTTGTTTACCGAATGCTCCCTCCTGCACTTGGCATTCAATGCTCCTTTTGCAAGAATTCAGCGAACAACTATCAACACTGTTAATCACAAGCAACTGCTGACGAGCTTTCTTCTTGTAGTTGCACATCAGAAGCTAATCCTCAACCTCATTCGTGAACAGCTGAATTCGTACTTACCTTCAAGATCGCCTTCCCCAGAATCTGGCACCAAAGACTGGCGTTTTTGTCCAAGTCCTTAGTGGGGTCCACCTTCGCCGGCCGGCGCTTTTTGCTCATGTTCTGCTGGATGCGCGCCAGGATGGAGTTCGTGCACGCGTTTGGCAGCAGCGAAGTGAAGGTCTGTCCGTCGTCGAGGCTCTCGCAGGGCACGGTGTCGTCCACCACGACGGCCCGCCATTTACCCATGATGAAGAGCTTCACCACGTATTTCCCGCTGGGGTTGATGATGGGGAGCTTCAATTTCCCAGGGGGCGGCGGGGGAGGAACCTCGAGAGACGGAAATTTAGAATTGATTTGGATAGTAAGTTGAAGATGAACTCAGTTGTGCTTGTGGACTTCAACACCATAATTCGATGTATTAACTACCGCATCATCTTCCTCTTCGTTTGTGCAGCTGCTGCATGCAAATAGCGAACAACCCGAAATCAGATGCGTACTGGTACTAGGTCGTGAGGACCACATCAATCAGCACCAAAACAAAAGATTAAAGATTCAATCATACCTCCGCCGCTTCCTCCTCCCCAGCGGGTGGCGCTGGTGGGTCTAACGTCTTGAAACTGACCTCGGCCTGGGGGTAGATCAGTTCCCAGAGGTAGGATCCGTTCGGCAGCTTATCCGCGCAGTTCTCCTCTATTACCCCGAAAGCGGACGCCATAGCCTGGGCGCAACCCACGTCTTGCGTGGGCTGCACGTACATGCAGGCGGGCATGCGCAGGTATTTTGGCTGCGGCTCCGCTTCGTCGCCTGGATATTTTTTGACGGAGCGATTGTTTATTTTGCGTCGCGAGATTTTGGTTTCGGAGCGAATAATTGCATCAGAAAAAAATTGAAATTCAGCACGTCGCAACGGACGACTTCTCCGTACAACTGCATTTTCTACAACTCTTTCTCCAGCGAACAGAGCACGAAACCGCAATAAACGGAGTACAATGAATACCGTCTGCCGGCGGCTTTGGCACAGGGACGCCCAGCTCCTTGTACATATCGGACTGTTTGCAGTTCTCCAGAAACGCAACCATGCAGGACTTCGAGTAAGACTCGCCTCGCGGGGCCAGCCACTCGTCATACTGATCTTGCGTGCTTTTCCCCTCGCTGGCCTGCATTTTTATTTCATCCAAATAAGGAGCACATGAATCTTATTGAACGCAATGAGTAGTAGTGAGGACCACTTCCTGTTCCTGCGTCCTTTTCTTTGCTATTGCTGGTGCGCGTTCTTGAACATGACTATGTATGAGGATGAAAGAATATGAAAATGAACTAGAACCTTGCATGACAATAAAAATGAAAATCACGAAGATGTATGAATAACTAGATCGCACCAGCGGGGCCGGGGCTGCATCTCCGCCCGCACCTTCCTCCTCGCCTCCAGCACCTCCAGGTATGGCATTCTCAAATGTTACATTCTCAACGTCAACTCTTACAACATGAATTTGTAATGCAAGACTGGCAAAATTGGAAGGAAGAAGATTGCGCCTTTTGCATTACAAGTTTGGCGCAGATTTAGATGCTGTCTAGCCCTCCCGAAATTTGTCATGCGAAGCAGCTCGATCATCTGGATCTGCCGGCTTAACAAGGTTCTTTTGCATGACAAATTCATGTAACAGTTGAGAATGTAACGTTTGAGAACGCCATACCAGGTGGCTCCAAGGTATGTCCCGCAGTCTTCACGTGCGTGACCCGGCGCCAGGCCGTGGTTCGCTCGGCTTATGCATTGCAAAAGGTAATCGTATAAATGCATTACAAATTTCCTCAGCATGAGAGATAAAATTTGTAATGCTGATTTACCTTAAGAGAAAGATTTGTAATGCATGATTGCAAGACGAGTACGATACTTTTGCACAGGATACGGCTACCCCCTTGTCGATTTTCTCCGCGCCACCATTTGACAGTGCACAACCCCCCCTCCCCCTCATTTGTCATGCAAAATGCCTAATTTGCGCCTTGGCTCTTGGCACTGTTTGCATGACAAGTTCGGGCAGCCCAAATAGCACTACACTCCAGCGCAAATTTGTCATGCAAAACCGGCACTCTTGCTGATGCTTGTATTGCCGTTCATGCCATACAAAAGAGGAGGAGGGGGACTTGTGCACTCTCATACTCCATTTGACCACACCGGAAAGTCGGCATCGAAGAAAGAACCCGGGCTCTGCTTCACGTTGATTTTGTCCACCACATTCACGTCGGGGTAGTACGACTCGACAAAATTGAAGCCCCAGTTGACTTGATCGATCGCTTCCGCATCAAATTCCGGGTACAGCCGCGGCGCCAGGCTCCTGGTCGCCGGCTCGAAGGCGGCAACTTCCTCGGGGGCGGGGACCTCGTCCGGCGCGCGGGCCTCAAAGGTGGAATTCGCCTCCAGCTCGGCGGCGCCGCCACCTTTCGGCGGCATGGTTTAATACGTGTACAACGCGTAAAAGTTTTGAAACTTTGACAATACTCAAGTAGCCTGCAATTCGATATTTTTGACGACCTCGACAGTTGAAAAGATCTTCGCTCATACATATCGTTTACCTTCGGCAGAGCCAGCCGGAATGTACTTACTTTACCAATCGCACTTCTTCGAAGGCAGCTTGCATGCCACACGCAAGTGAAAGCAAGAATTGTTCTGCGTGAATTCTCGAAAGCAAGCCTTACTGCTCACTTCCTTGGTGTGCGTATGACTACCAAATATAGCCGCCGGGGCGGAGGTAGTGAGGTCGTGGGCGTTTTCTTGCCGGCCGTCGCCTTGGCCGCGGCTTTGCTTTTTCTGGGCTCGCCATACCGCCGCGAGTAACGTTAGGCCGGGCGGTATGGCGGCCGCGTGATAAACGTCGCAAATTTTGGCAAATTCCCGATATTCCTTTCCGAAAGCCAGCCCCCATGCTATGGGGCCGATCCGGGTGCCATGGGGGGCGCCCAAAAAGCGAAGAAAAATCGGGCCCATAGCATGCGGATTGGCTTTGCAGGTCTGGCGCGCTTTTGCTTTTTTGCGTTTTTATTTTTCTAGCCGGCGCTTTTTGCAAAGCTCCCCAGGCTCTGAAACCGGCGAAAATACGGCCGCTTTCGCGGCCGCCCAAAATGCTCCAAAATCGCGGCCGTTCCATGCTGTTTCGCTGATCTGATTTTGGATGCGTTTTTTTCGGGCGTCCTTTTGGGCACCCCAAACCGCCAGAAACCAAGGCGGTGGGCGCCTCAGAAGGGCGCCCCTTTTGCCGGCTCCCCTGCGTCGTTTTACCCAGCGTGGATCGATAGAATCCGCTGGCGATTCGGTGCCAGCAAAGCCAAACAGGCTTGCACGCTGGGATCTTTTTCATGCAAAAAAACTCTCTACAGGCTTCAAAACTGCCGGTCGTTTTTCAGGGTATATGGCAAGAAAACTCCCTGGTTAGAACCGTTCGGTGACCTCACTACATATGACTCTCAGTCTCAAGTGACCGCATTATTATACGATCCTTGTCCGCTCAGGTGGTGTACACGACAACTCTCATCAATTTTCCACAAGTACTGTGAGTCGTGCGCGCATGTCGACCACAGAACCTCGATGGACCTCGAGCACTCACCCCCCTTCTTTGCAACAAGCGCTCGACGGATTGCTCTCTTCAGTCCGTGGCCGGGACTATCTAAGTAAGTACATTTTTGTGCAAGGAAAATTCGCGGGCCGAAGAAAGCTAACACAGACATCTCCACGTCATAAGTACTCAGCAGAACAGAATGTCTAGCCGAGCAAAAACAAAGAAAGCTCCAGGGCCAGGAAAAACGAACAAAGACAAAATTGAAAATTATCGAAGGAGCAGAACTTCTGTTGTCCTGCCAACTGCAACTATTTGTTCTTTCTCATATCTCGTGGTATTCATAGATGATGCTCTTGTGTCCTGAGCTGCACATTCGACATTCAATTTTTCTATGCATGCCTGAGCAAGAGCACCATCATGATCATGACAGCAGGGGCTAGAATCTTAATCGTAGATGTAGATGGTTGTTGTTGCAACATCACTGTCGCAGTGTGCTGGTCTCCTTTTGCTATCTCGACCGAGTCCGAGCTGAGTAACAGTTATGACGCAGGCGTTGATCAGGTCGTCGGGCAGGTACTATACTAGAAACAACTTTTTCTACAACATCAGCGACCCGCACCCCCAAGAGCGGCGCTATCGGAAAGTGGCGCGTTGCTCTTGGTCGTGGATTTTATCTGGTAGAGTGTCGGGCTTTGGAATCTTGTCGGAGCCATGCGTTTCTGAAAAATGGTGGAAAAGGAGTCTTTCTGGAAGCACGCCTGCAGGCAATGGTCTTCGGGGCCCTCCAAATCGCGACAAAACACTTTGTGGTGATTAAAAATGTCCCCGTATGCACTGCAATCGGAGTGTTTCTTCCGCTTGTGCATCGCCTGGTGCACGCCCTTGTCAAAGGAGGTCATCAGGTCCTTGCGCACGTCGACCTTTTCCGGCGACCAAGGGTTCTCCCGCCAATCATCTACAAGCAGCTCCAGCAGTGCCGGCTGTCTATCATCGTAAAAGTTTTCGTCTTTGTTCACGCCTGTGCGAGTTGTAGAACCTGTTGTATCTTCCTCGTCCCCCAGGGGCCCAGTGTCTTCGAACGAATCTTCGGGCGTGGAGGTTCTTGCTCTCAGCAATAAGGGGCGCTTCCCGGCGAGAGGCATGGTTTTCAATCCTCGCAACATCCGGCTTTCGTCGCAGATGTCGGGAGCCGACCGTTTCTTGATTTCTGCGCCGACTTTTTTAAATTCCGCCCAATACGCGGGTGAGAATGCGACGTGATACCCCTCTCCCGTGCATGCGTCGTTGTGGCCCGGGCGACCGCACACTGCGTTGACGACTTCCGGCTGCGCCCGTCGAACGTGTTGGAAAAGCGGACCCGCGTCGGCATATGCGCACCGCGGCACCAGCGTGCGCCGCAAGCACGGCTCCCGCAGTACCACGCTCGTCACGAGGCCCGGGCCGGTCAGAAACAGGTCCTCGTGCCCCCGGGAGGTCACGTCGTCTCCGAAATCGTAGCGGTGCTCCATGACATTCTGGATTTGTGCGCGCAATATGTAGAGTAGAGCGGGATTGCGGGGGTAGCTCGCAATCAGGTTGTTCGTGAGGCCACAGCTACCCGGGGCCAGGATATCGGTGTCGAGGCAGAACATCACCTCCCCTGGACTCATACTTCCATCGGGCGCGAGTTTCTGAAAAACCGAGGAGGTGCGCTCATATTTCAAGTGTGAGGTGAACCATCTTGCTTCACGCTCTCTTTTACTCCGTCGCAGCATCGCTATTGGTGAGAAAAGTTTCACTTTTTCCCACGGCGCTTTTTTCGCTGTGTGTTCGGCATTTTTATTTTTCGAAGCATCAACATCTTCACGGCCCGCCCGTGCACCCCCACGCGACCTCCTGCTCCGCGGCACACGCTCTCCGTCCTCATCTTCTTCATCGTCCACAAACTTTTTTCGCTTGCGTCCCTTCGTCCTATGGCGGGGAGACAGAGCAGACTGTCGTTCTTTTTCAGCCTTCTCGGCTTTCGCACGCAGCACCGCTAACTGCTCGGCCTCGCCGGGCTCTGTTCCCGCCTGCCCTACACCTCCGTCAAGCTGTTCTTCTTCTTGTAGCGTCCTGTCAGCAGGTTCATCTTGCTCAGAAGCCAGACCTAGTTTTCTCGTCGGTGCTGATCCTGATGGAGTTCGAGAAGCATTGTTGCTCCCCTCTCCTCTGCTGGTCCTGGTGCTGGACTGACCCTGAGACGAAATTATACTGCCGGAAGCACTGCGGGAGTCATCATGCGGGTGTGATTCTGAGTGATTACGATTTGTCCCCTCGTAGGGATCCCTGATGCTTGATGTTGCCCACAAAGTTCTTGTTGTCTCCTTCGACTGCGCGTCAACTACGCCAGGGGACGACGAGCCGAACTTGTCATCGTGAAGCCCCGCCGTATGATTCCAGTGATCACCGAAAGACTTTTGCTGTGCCAGGTTTCGCCGCTGTGTCGGCGCGCCCGGGCCGCGAGCCTCGTCTGGACCGGATCCGGATGAAGCACTTTTCGCCTGTCTCATATCCGCGGTGTAGTGCCTGCTTTCGGGCCAGGTTGCCTTGGCGTCTAGGTAAAGGCCGCCGCAAGCGTAGATAATAGCGATCCGCCAAATATCCGCACGAAACGACCACGCGTTTACCTCGCGGTAGGCGCGCAGCAGCGTCCACGGCCTGCTTTGCTGCGCGGCATGCTCAGCGTCGCTGGTGGGGTTGTTGTTTGATTGCTGTGGATCTTTCTTCAAACCAGTGTACTGCTGCTGCCCCTGAGCTTCTGGCGGATGGAAGATCTTCTGCTCCTCCAAAAAGGCTGATATCAGCCGGATGCTTTCGTCCGTTGCCAGGTTATCAAAAAAAGCAAGAAATTTCGCGTCCGGAAACAATGCCTTCCGCACTGGGCCGTCCATCAAGTCGGGGAAAAAGCGACCCGTCAGAAACACGTTTTGCGACGGCAATCGCCGCACTTCAGTATCTGCTTTCAGCGTCTCGTAGTTCGGGCACAGTTTGCGCCACAGTTTCTCGTATCTTGGGCCATCCCGGGGAGGAATGTAGTTTGCTTGCTGCCGGCCGCGCATCTTCATTGTGTCGCCATGATCTTGCGTCGTGCTGTTTCTTGCACTTGATGATAAAGAGAAGCCGAGACGAGCTGTGCTTCCGTCACCTGATGCTGCTTGTTCATTTTTCGCTTCTGCACCCGCGGCCGCAGTGCCTGAGGATCCCCTCCTGAAAGCTAGATCTTCTGAGCTCGGTATGGTACTACTACCTATACGACGCTGCAGGACCGCAGGAATCCGTTCTACCATGCGGTGCCGTGAGTCAGAGACGGAAAGCCAGACCGAAGCGCAAAAACACACCCCGACAAAAACGGCGTAACGACAGAACTGCATACACGGAGTAGAGTGTCTGGACGAGATAAAAGCGTAGGGGCAACAAGTACGGGCGCTCTCGATCTCCTCGTGCCTGAGTCTTACTATTTGCTCCATCACATTTAGCACCGAAGTCCCAGTGGTCCGCTCATGGTCAATGCCAACTTCGACATCGTCCTCGTCTGATATCCGAACCAACATCGTGATCGCGACAAGTTGTCAATCTGCTTCTAATTCTATGCTAGAAGAGTATACTACATTTGCTTGTTCCACGAGGAAGTTTTTTTTGCTCTACTCTTCTTGGCCGAACCTCCCTGTAGGTGCGTGAAGATGCTGCTGGGTCACGACATCCAAGTAAAGCATAAAAAAATCGACTTTACTACTTTTCGCACTATCCCAAAAGTACGTTTTGGTCATGTCGGGGACGACGATTGGGCATAGGTATCTCGGGTGTCAAAGCCGGCCTGCCCGTTTTTGATTACAGTGCCGAAAGGTTATTTGCACATTTGCTTGCGAAAGTAACAACTTAGGAAAAGAAGACCACAGCTCGAGTTATTTGAAGCACAGAGGACTGCTCCGGCTGCTGCAAATCTCCCAGCTAGTATGTACACGCTGAACGAGGGCACGACAAGACATATAGCACTTGTGTACGAACGCGATTGCAACGATTATCCTGTTCATGAAATCATAGGCAAAGGCACTGTGTTTTTCTTGATTCAACAGGTGTACGACGTCACGCGCATCACGAAAGCGAATAAAAGCACGAGGACGATCATGCCTAAACGACAACGTTCTTACGTAGCAGAAACGAGAATAGTAGAACAGTGCAGGTCGTATAGCACATTGATAAAGAATGAGGCCAGTCCTCGTCAAGACGTTGCCTTCACGTGTAATGTGTGCTTGGGCGTGGCGGATCGGGATATGAAAACCGACACAATGTTTTCTTGTCTCCGAGCACATGCTAATATCGCAGGACAAAATAAATCTCCATCATAATTAGGGCGATAAGAGATAAAAGCACGAAAACATCGCGAGCAAGCGTGAACATGGAAATAAATCGCTGACACTAGTTTCCCTCATGTTTCATCAGCGGACGCTTTGCGACCACCCTTTTCGCGCCCGCAATGCTGGCTCGGTGCAAGCCTTGCAGATGTTCTCGTGCTAGTTTCGGGTCGTGGTGCGCCCGCGGTATCGTGGGATGGTAGGGAAGCTGGGACTGTTTTTTTTCTCTGTTTCGTAGACGGACCCTGCCCACCTCGAAGCCCCCCCGTCGCTCCCCCGCAACATACTTACAATCAACATCAATGCCCGAACGACAGAAAGGGGCGAGCGGAGAAGAAACTTGAGCGATGTGTTCCAGAATCGCTTCGCACTCTTGGTCGCCGAGCGGCGCCTCGCGCGTCGTGTTCCACCATTCGCCACTCACGATCACACCTGCAGGAGGCATGCAATAGTTAGATACCAAACGACTTGTTGGATTGGGTGTTTTAATATCGTCCTGCGCGTTAATATTGGACGAAGGTGAAGAAGAGGAAAACACTGACGAAGCAGCCTCGCGCCCCGCGCCAGGATGGGGAGGAGACCTGTTGTACTTGTCCTTTCGTGCCAACTTGGTCGTCGTGGCCCAGAGCACCTCGCCAGGCGTTTGCAACGTGTGTCCATCGGCTTTCAGCATTTGCCAGGCTGATTTGTCCGCCAGCCGGGCGGCGGACGCGAACTTCGGCGGCAAAAGCTTAGGCAAGACCTCGTCCCGGATGCAGTTGGTTTTGTTATCTAACCAGAAGCGAACGCTCAAGTCTTTTGTGTTCGCGTCGAGACAGGCCTTGCCCACCTTTTCGTCATACTCAATCACGCACACGTCTGCGTACAACCGGAAGCCGTGTGAGTCGTGCCTCCTGAATTTTTCACCGATCCAGCCGTGCGGCCAGGGCAAGATGTCCCCGCGCTTCAGCTCCGAAGCTCGGATGGCGGCCACGTTTTCGGACGGCCAGTAAGCATAGGGCAGATCCGGAACGCCAGCGGCGCTATCAAGGTCTACGAGAATACACGACCGACCCCCGCGCCAGGTCCAGTGCCCCAGCGCTGGGTCGCCTGGCCCGGGTTTTGCAAGGTCGTGCCCAAAGTAGTCCTCCACGAGAGCTTTGAAAAACCTTCTCGTGGCGCGCCCCTGCGGTTCTGCCCTTTCTTTCTTCACCCAGACAAGATAGTCCGTGTCAAAATTCACAAAGTTGTACCGGCTTCCGGTGTAACCAGCCAGGCTCCCATACCTGGCAGCGGCGAGTATAACAGTGCACAACTCCCCCCCCCTCATTTGTAAGTATAGCATAAACGGCAACAAGACAAGCATCAGGTTCAAGATCAGCAAGAATTCCGGTTCTGCACGACAAATTTACACCAACACTGGAATGTAGTTCTATTTGGGCTACCAGAACTTGTCATGCAAAGGAGGGGGAGGGGGAGTTCTTGTGCACTCTCATAGCGAGATGCGTCCCACCATAAGGGAAAAAGGAATTATCCTGGTAAGTAGGCGTGAGTGGAGCAGGCTCCACATTTTTCGTTGTAATCGTGCGGAGAAGAGTAGCATCGTTGCCCTCTTGGATGTTCTCTTCGTCCTCGAGAATCAGTTTCAGGGCGGAGATGAAATACGAATGCTGCGCCTGCACAACGTAGGGAAGCACCGGCATCTCCAAAGTCAAGCGCCGCTTCTCCGCTACGGGGTCGTCCGCCCGGGCGTCAGGGCTGATGACAAACTCGAACTGTTCGAGAGT